>VXBJ01006048.1:419786-520988 GCA_013400055.1 Nycticryphes semicollaris
AACGCCCACCCAGTGCCACCCCCTGCCCTGGGCAGGGACACCTCCCACCACACCAGGTTGCTCCAAGCCCCCTCCAACCTGGCCTTGAACCCCTCCAGGGATGGGGCAGCCACAGCTTCTCTGGGCAACCTGGGCCAGGCTCTCACCACCCTCACACCAAGCAACTTCTTCCCCACATCTCATCTCCATCTCCCCTCTTTCAGGGTCAAACCCTTCCCCCTCATCCTATGGCTCCCCTCCCTGATCCAGAGTCCCTCCCCAGCTTTCCTGGAGCCCCTTTAGGGATGGGAAAGGGACACAAAGGTCTCTCTGCACTCCTCTTCTAGCCTTCTAGTATGCGTTTTTCTGGAAGGATCTCCTAAAAATTTTGAGGAGTCAGAGGGAAGCTTGAACAACTCCCTCCCCAGTTTTTCTGGAGCCCCTTTAAGGACTGGAAGGGGCTCAAAGTTCTCCCCGGAGCCCTCTCTTCTCCAGGCTGAACCCCCTCAACTCTCTCAGCCTGTCCTCACAGCAGAGGGGCTCCAGCCATTATTCCCTATTCACAGTTCAATTTAGAGAGATTGAGCTGCACTAGGGCTACAGGCTGTTGTTGAACAAGATCTAATAAAGTTAAGAGGAAATCTGTAGCCTCTTAAACACTGTGTTTTCCTTAAGTATTCCTATTCCTATATTCCTGCAGCTACTCACAGCCCCGATCCAGCAGTGGGCAAGCATCAAGCCTCAACCTAGGTGCTACTCAGTGTGCTGGGTTTTATTAAAGATAGAAGAAAATTAAACACAACAACAATTCCGCTACCCTCATTTTGTCTTGATACACTTATTTATTTTTCTTTTATCTGTTCTTTCCCAAATTAATGTGTTGTAAGGAGAAGAAATGTTAAATGCTGAGGGGATAGCACTGATGCGTGCAGTAGGGCAGGATTTGAATTTTATCACAGAAAGAACTTCATATTGCACTTAGTGTTCAAATTTAGTGCTAAGTACTTTAATTACTAAAGTATTTAGCAGCACAATTAATAGTCTGAAAGAAAGGATAAATGGCACATTAGTCTACGTTCCAAATGAGACAGAGCTAGGAGGTATTACAAATAATAATAGCAGAAAATAATATAATGAAACACAGAAACCTAGAAATATGGGAAACAAACAGCAAGATGTGTTTAAACTGGAAAAGATAATGTAACTAGAAGAAAAAATAATCCAGACCTATTCATTGCAAAGGAAAGAAGCACTTGAAAGGCATCAACAGTAGAGACTGAGGTGCAACAGGCAATAAATCAGACCTCAGTTTGAAATAAATAAAACCAATAAAAGTTAAGCAAGCAAAATTTTGTTAGCTTTTGTAAATGTCTGCTAAAGGTTTTTGTAATTGTCTACAGTTATTTAAAGCATATGGATGCAGGGGAGAAAAAGATTATCCAGGCCGATGTAAGTAGGAATGAGATAAGATAAAGCTGTCCTTCCCTCAGCTGACATAAAAGAAGGAAATATTTGCCCAGAAAAGAGTGGATGGTCACCTCTTTTTGCTTGACAAAAGACTGGAATGGATGGGCACTCCTTTTTTCCCAGTGAAAAACTGGAAGGTAAAGTTTAGGCAACGTGCAGGTGGGCAGAGGAAGCAGAGACGGTTGTTTTCAGGTGCGTGTGGATGTGTTCCTGTGGATAGATCTGTACGTACGTCTACACATATAAATCCGTTCTTTCTTGTTCCAGGCATGAGTTGGTCTCACTTGGGATAATATCTTCTTTTTTTAAAAAATGAAAATCTAGTTACAGTCTGGGCATGCCCACTGAACTGATATAAGTCAGTGGAACTACATCCTAGCATCATCCCCGTATCCCAGTGTTTGCCATATAAAGCTAAAAAGAATCAAGCTGGGCCTTGTGCTCAGCTCTGACAAGAAGTAGTAGCTTTAAACTGAAAGAGGGGAGATTTAGACTAGACAAAATGAAGAGATTTTTTTACACTGAGGGTGGTGAGAGCCTGGCCCAGGTTGCCCAGAGAAGCTGTGGCTGCCCCATCCCTGGAGGGGTTCAAGGCCAGGTTGGAGGGGGCTTGGAGCAACCTGGTGTGGTGGGAGGTGTCCCTGCCCAGGGCAGGGGGTGTCACTGGGTGGGCTTTAAGGTCCCTTCCCACCCAAACTATTCTGTGATTCTATGATTAAGTCAGGATTGGCAGTAGCCTCTTACGTACCCAAACGTACCTGTTGTGCCTCTACAATTAAATCCTAGTGCATCTCCCCCCTCTGCTCTTCTGCAGCACCCTGTGGCCATGCCCCTGCCGTGAAGGGGCTTATAGTGAAATACTCCTGGCCTTGCTGGCTCTGAAGGTATTAAAGGATTTGGGGCTGTTTTCCCTCCCTCAGTATTATGCCATTTGCAAATCTACACTTATGCAGAATGGCTTATTGTATTCTTTTGCTTCTCCTGCCTTTTGCAGTCCTTATATTTGATCTTCCTCAGAAGTTGATCTTCCTCCCGTGTCCACTGTGTAGCTGAGCTCCGGTGTGTTCAGTTGAGCCCTTGCACGTAGAGATGGGAGCAGAGTTAGTATCAGACACAAAAGTTGAACTTTCTGTTTCACTCCTCCTTTCTCCTCCTCCATTTTTAAGGGTGGAAAAAAAAGGCAGGTGGGGGTGGGGGTGGATATCAGCAGCAGTGGTTGTGAAATCAGCTCCTGTCCCTTCCAGCTTGCATTTTGTCCCCTCCCTTCCTCAAGATGAGATCACTAGTAGTTGTAATGCTGTCTGAAAGAGCGTCAAAGATTTTCCTTGTAAAAACCTTCACAGCTGAAGAAAAAATGGAATAAGGAAGACTGTTAAAGTGAACACCTTAATGTTTTCTAGAGCTATTATTATTGTTTCCCCATTTCTGTATTAAGACATTTAAAAAACAAGTGTAAAGGCAATTTCTTCCATGCAGGCAGGAGGTTGAGCCTGGCTGTTAAATGGCTTATAGGAACAGGGTCTCACGAACCCTGAGGTGTCAGTTCCCACTTACTTTATTGATAGCGCAGCTCTTGAAAGAGCTGGGTGGATGCAGCGAGGCAATTTGAAAGCTAATTTCAGCTTTTTATCTTGGAGTAATCTAAATACTCTCCAATGTGGCACAAGCCATGCCAGTGTGGGACATTGTCATTCTCTGTGCTGTCCCTTGCTGCTGCAGCTGTCAGTCACTCCCGTGGAGACAATCCCCTCAGACGTTCAGAAAGGGACTGGTGAAGACTGTCACCTTTACAGCGCCCAGAACATGGATATTTGGGTTTCCAGACAGATTTGCACAATTAAGGCATTGTGCAGCAGCTCCTGTTAAAAATGAGCAGCCGTAAAGCTTCAACGTAAGGAACACTGTAGAAATTTTGGCAAGGTCTGTAATATTCACCACAAGGGCTGGTTTGACACTTGTCTGATTAAGTTCACACCTCTTTGTCCAAGTTTTCTTTGACTGCTCCGAGCAGGACGTCCATCCCTGGCTGGGGGAGGACATGGGGCAGGTTACGGGGTGCAGCATCGCTGTTTGTGTGATGCTCCGTGGTCTGAACATTCACCCACCTGGAGATTCCTGGAGATTATGAGCTGTTTGATTGCAAGCTGGAGCAAATGGTTGCCATCCCAGAGAAGGAGGAGTTGCTGAATGCTCTCCTCCAGCAAAGCCATCCTGAGCTTTCAAGCTCAGAGAAGCGCACAAAAAAAAAGAGAGCCATTGCGTCTGTGGTGGGGAAAAATAAAAAGAAAAAGGTTGTTCTGGATGCCCTTTTCCTGATTGTTTCCATTTCCCAGCAGGGCCACATTTTGCTCCTGAGCTGTGAAAAATCCTGGCACGTGTGTGGTGCAGCAGATGGAGGGGTGTGGGGTGCCGGGGGGGTGGGTCTGGCGGCTCAGGGGGGAGCGCAGCCCTGGGCCAGGATGGGAGATGAGGAGTAGTGGCTTCTCCTCAACTGGAAAGTCTCTGAGCTTTCCTGCCTCTGCCTGGCTTGGATGCACCCATGGGATCGGGATGCCCTTCTCTGGCCAGGACACCCTGTGGCAGCTCATTTTACTGCGTGGCAAAGCTGCTCTGACCCAGCAGAAACCTCTGTCTGTGTCACCCAGGCAGCAAAGCTGCCACCCTTTGCTGCTGCCTTTCTCCACTTTCTCTTCCTTAAAATTTCCCATGAATGTTGGACAGGAGCATGTTTTATGGAGGTGCAGTTGTTTGAAGTCCTGCTGCTCAGACTTTAACCCATGCCAAGGACAAAACCAGGTTTAGCACATTTTTCCTGTTTCATTTCTACTTTCTCTGGGTTTGTGATAATTGCTTTGCAGCTGTTTTCCAAGTGCACAGGCTTAAATTGATTTATTTTCAGGTCTCTTTGCTGCTCGTGTACCAGAGGGGTATCATGGTACCAGGTGAGGCAGGTGGTAAGAACCCAGAGTGTTAATTCTCATGCTGCAAATATCTTCATTAAAACTTCAGCAGAGATCTTTAAATGCTTTTAGAATAGGCCATCTGTCAGCTGAAAGATGTACCTGCCTGGGGAGTGACAGAGAGAGACTAGGGTGGCAGTGAGGGCACTGATTTTGATTTATTATTTTTTTTCAGACTTTAAACACCTCCTGGATGCTTTCCAGTCTCTGCCCTGGAGTACCCCTCAGCCCCAAGGCCAGAGGATAAAGTAGGCCTTTGCTGCTTCTACTTCCACACAAAATACACCCAGTATGAGGTTTATTTTAAAAAGGGAAAGTAGATTTGAGATTTAAACCTAGATTGGGAGTGAGTATTAGAAGGAAGGGAGTAGCGGGAATTGAGCACTCTATGCCAGAAGATGTCCTGAGGAGCTGTGACCTTCACAGTCATGATCTGCCAGGTGATCTCGGTGGATGCGAAGGAGCTGTGAGGATCACTTGGGTGCCATCTCGCTAATTAAAAGTGACTTTTTGAGGTTTTTTTTCATGCTCTGATGAAATTCCAGTTGGAAATTAAAGAGGAAACTTTATTCTTTAGAAACACCCTGTTGCACGTGCCCCGTCCTCCCAGGAGGAGATGCGACTGAGTGTGGAGATGGAACCTTTCCCTTAGGCACGTGTTTTAGAGCTCATGGGGTATGGAAAGAGGATGGCAGAAAGAACAGAGTGTAATTTAGCATCACTTCATCATTCTCCCATGCTGGCATGTGTGGTGGCTCGTGTCTGGCCGGGGGTTGCAGCCTTCTGTGCTGTGCCGTAGTGAAGTGTGAGAGCCATTTCTGCGCTCCAGCCTTGGCTTTCCTGCCGGAGTGTGATGTGCGAGTGCGTGGGTATCGCTGCCTGATAAATGCTGCAGTCCAGCTGCCTTCAAATCACACTCAGTGTTCTTCCCCTCCTTCTCACATACTTTATTGAGGGGCATACCTTACACCTCTAGAGAGAGCTGGAAAAAATTGCAGGGTGTTTATCGCAAAAAGATGTTTTCAAGTAAATTGTATTCTGAAGGTGAAGGTCTTTGGATTCTTGTAATAAAGCTTTTTCCAAGAATGGAGCAGGCTCCTGGTAGGAATCAGAGGTCTGGCCTTCTGGCAAATATTTCTGTGCAAGATTCTTATTAGTCACTGCTAATAGAACAAAGTCTCGTTCACTGGAAATGCAAAGTCTGATTTCATTTGTGCGTGTTACAGTGTGGTAGATCCTCTACACAAGCAATAACAAAAACTGAATGCCACTTCTCTTAGATAAGAATAGGTGGCCTTTCTCTTACAACCAGACCCCAGAAGACCCCCTTTAAGTATTAAGCTAAATAAAAGAGTTAGGTCCCTGTTACCCCAGGTCCCAGTATAGGTTGGGAACTGACCTGTTGGAGAGCAGCAAAGGGGAAAGGGACTTGGGGGTGCTGGTGGGCAGCAGGATGACCATGAGCCAGCTCTGTGCCCTGGTGGCCAAGAAGGCCAATGGCATCCTGGGGTGTATGAGAAGGGGGGTGGTCAGTAGGTCCAGAGAGGTTCTCCTCCCCCTCTGCTCTGCCCTGGGGAGACCCCATCTGGAATAGTGTGTCCAGTTCTGGGCTCCTCAGCTCCAGAAGGACAGGGAACTGCTGGAGAGTGTCCAGGGCAGGGCTACAAAGATGCTGAAGGGAGTGGAGCATCTCCCAGAGGAGGAAAGGCTGAGGGAGCTGGGTCTCTTGAGCTTGGAGAAGAGGAGACTGAGGGGTGACCTCCTGAATGTTTATTAATATGGAAAGGGTGAGTGTCAGGAGGATGGAGCCAGGCTCTTCTCAGTGACACCCAATGATAGGACAAGGGGCAATGGGTGCAAGCTGGAACAGAGGAGGTCCCTTCCAATCCCTGAGATTCTGTGATTCTGTGATGTTACACCTTCCCCTCCTGAATGCTATTCTTTCTCCACCAGTCTCCTGGAGTCCACTGTACTGGTATTTGCTATAGGGCAGGTGGAACATCAGGTTTTCTTCCTGTCCTTTAACACCTTGGTGTGTAGCTGCATCTGCTGGGAGCAGAGCTGCTGTACTCAGTTGTGATCGCTCCTTTTGGAGTTGTATTTGCATGATGGTGACTTTTAACTCCCCATCTGATTTCTGAAAACCTCTGAATTACACCACTCCTGTGTGCGCTAAATGATGAATTCATGCGTGTGGCCATGGGTGATTCCACCCTGCCCTTCACCTCTCATGGCTGTGAATTTCCCCTGGGATATAGGGAGGATTCTCCCTCCTTTCTGCCGTCCTGTCACGCCTGCTGCTTGTGCTAAATAAAAGGGTGGTTGCTTTTTGATGGAATTGCCTTTTAATTTCGGGATGAAGAGAAACATCACCAGTGATGTTGCCCTGTGATTGTTGCTCTCTTGGTGGACCGTGGGGTTGTTGGTGGCTGGCAGTAGGGATTTCGGTGTGATAAACATCACGATTATAATCCTTTGGGATGAGGAATATCCCATCATTCCATGCATAAATACCATTTTTGGTCCAAATATATCAGTAACAACTACCACAACCATGTGGTGCTCTTTTACTCTCTGGCAGAGTCCCGGGGGGTGAGCTCTGCCTCCCCCTCACTGCTCCCTAATTACTCTTGGTTGCTCTCTCCAGCACCTTCCAAGTTGTCAACCTGCACAGCCCAACCCTTGCTCTTCACATGTGAAGTTGCTTCTCCCTCCCAACCTCACCATCATCATCAACATCAGGGGTTTGATTTTGATTTTGTTTTGATTAAACAAAAATTTACCTTCAAGCCCAGTGGCTTTCTTGAAGTGTTCTGAAGACGCTGAGCTGCTGTGAAGTACTTTTTGTGCTTAACCTCATTCTGTACCACAATGTGATTTTCTTTTTCCAATCTACTTGATGGGAATCATGTCCTGCAAAAAGAGTGTAGTCTGTTGAATGCTTCAGTTGAGAATTTCAGTATTTTTGCCTCTTTGCTGCTTTGTTTGCGGCAGCCTTGCTGTTGTGGTTTAGCAAAGAAGATTTGGTGTCTGTTTGCTGGGTTTTTAATGGCTGGGCTTTCAGGAGGACAATTATTAAACAGATTGCAGGGCCTGTCTGAAAACGTGCTGTTTAGTGAGAACAGGACTTTTAAAAGTGTTTCTTCAGCACCTTAAAATATATATATATACAGAGCAGCATGCAATAAAACTGTTTTCTGCTCATGTGCAATAAAACTGTTTTCTGCTTCAGGTTGTATTCTCGTCTCTCCTAATTGCCTAGAAAGTGGAATGGAAGTTTCCCTGTACAAGTTAATAAGGAAACAAACAAATTGTGAGACAGAAAGGGTGTAAAGATAGGCCACTGTCATGGTTTCAGCCAAATTTGCCAAAACCAAACGGACATATGGCCCCTTCCTCCCCCCAGAAGGAAAGGAGAGGAAGAGGATGAGAAGATTTATGAGTTTAGAATGAACTAAACTACTTTAATGAAGTATTAATACTGAAATTAAAATAAAATAAAAAAGAAGAAAACAATCAAATAGATACAATATATGCAAAACTGTATCAAGGGCCACCCAACCTGTGCTTTCGTGGGTGGTGCTGAGAGATGGTGACCGCAGGCTGTGGGTTTGCTGGGTTTCCAGTTTGCTGGCCTGAGGACGCCTCTGCGGCGAACGCCGAGCCCCAAGCACATCCCTCATGGGGGGAATCCTGTAAAGGCAGGAGAGATCCCGCCACCAAAGCAGCTCCAAGCAATAAAAAGAACCTAATGTAGGCTGTGACCTTATTCCCATCTTCTGAGGGAGGGGGCTATTTATGTGCATCACAAAAGTTTTATAGGAAACCAGCAAATAATACAGTTACAGCAAGGTGAAATGAACCCCCTACTGTAAATTACATAGAGGCACTCCAGCTACTTTTTGAAGGTTTTCAAGATAAATGAGGTTTTCAAGAGCTTAAAACTCTCATGCAAAGTCAGTGATAGGAGTTTTGTCTGTCTTGAGGTGTGCTTTTATCTCCAAGTCATCCGATGCTCCTCCAAAAACATGACCATTAGAATTTGAGGTCATTCACGACATTTTTGCGACGGTGGTGACAGGAAGGACAAATTCCCGTGACAGCACATCTCATTGAAGGTGTCACTAATATCTTCTTTCCCATTTTGGGGGTGATTGTGTTGGGAAAGGACTTTCACCTGATGGCATGTCAGGGTTACGCAGCTAATGAGCCATCCAAACCTGCTCCTTTGCAGGCTGGTGAGCTCAGAAAGTTGTGTTCTCCCTCCCTCTCCTGCCCCTCTGCTGCAGGTGGCTCCAGCAGAGACCTCTGGTTAGAAAAGTGTTAACAACAGAGGAGGAGGAAGACTTTTCTTTTTTCTCCCCCTTCCCCCCTACCCCGCACTGCAGCTCTTAAGTTTGGAAAGCATGTGCCTTGATTTTAATATAAAGTAGCCATTGATGGGAGATGCCATGAATAAAAGGCGCTTTTCTTTCTTCTCTGGCATTGAGTCATTGTGCAGTTAGTTTTGTGGCAGTGCATTTGTGAATGCATTTGTGTGTGTGTGTGTGAAGGGGGGTGTAGAAAAAGGCACTAGCAGCACACTAGCAGAACAGATTCATTTAGAAACCATTAGATTTTGCTCTATCAATCTTCTTAATGCACTCTGCGTGTCAGTCAAACTTCTCCTTTGGATTTTCACTCCTGGGTACCCTCAGTTATACCCGTGCACATCTGATGGGAACACTTCGGCACGCAGATACGAGAGAGATAAAATTCTTCTGTGCTGCTCTATGCTAATAGCACCAAACCCTCTCTCAGCATCACTGAAAGCTGCATTGTTTTAGACTTTTCCCCGGGAATGCCACATAATTATAGTGCATTGTCCCACCACCCTCCTTTAATATAAGTAATAACAGTAATTTTGCTTTTCACCTATTGATCTCAGTATGGGTTAGTGCTGTCTTCTCTGGTGAAGGAACTAAGACCCAGGGTGAGAGAACCTTGTGTAGCTCCATGGGCGGGTGATGGTAAGTGAGATGCCTTACCCTGACTCAGCAGCAAAGAGCTATTTCTTTTTTCTTTTTTTTTTTTTTTTAATTAAAATTAAGATCTATGTAAAGTGATAATATTTAGCTAGAGTAACTGTCTGTGAGAGCTTGCTTGGCTGTGGCTCAACTCTGCTAACCCCTGGGCTGTGATTCAGTCTCTCCACACACATCTCTTCCCACCACAGTCACCAAGGGGCTTTCCTCCAGCAACCAGCTGTAAGGAAGGCCATGCTCAATGTAACATGTGAGAGTATTTTTTGGGGGGAAAAAGAGGTCCTTTCAGGGAAAGGAGGGGGAAGACCCTTTGACTGTGACTCCCCATTCCCTTGGCTTGGCCCTGCCTGTTTCACCCAACCTTTAACATCCTCTTGCCATACAACTGCCACGTTGCAGTCACAGAATCAAGACTGGTGGGGTTGGAAGGGACTTCTGGAGATCATCCAGTCCAACTCCCTGCCAGAGCAGGGTCATCCAGAGCAGGTTGGACAGGAACAAGTTCAAGTGGCTTTGAACGTCTCCAGAGACGGAAACTCTACCACCACCTCTTTGGGCAGCATGTTCCAGGGCTCAACCATCATCAGAGTTCCAGTTTGTGCCTGTTGCCCCTTGTCCTGTCACCAGGCACCATCCTCTTGCCCCACGCCCTCTGGATGTTGCTCAGAATTGAGGATATCCTCTTCTCCAGCTGAACAGCCCCAGATCCCTCAGCCTTTCTTCAGCAGAGAGATGCTCCAGTTCCCTGAGCATCGTCATCGCCTCTGCTGGACTCTCTCCAGCAGTTCCCTGTCCTTCTTGGACTGGGGGGCCAAGAATTGGACACAGCAGGACTTTCGGTCTCCGTGTCTTCTCCTTTGCAGGCCCGTTGTTTGCCATCAAGGTGTTTGTGTGTCTGCCTGCCTCACTGATATCTGTGGATCTTCCTGGCTCTCTGCCTGCAGCGGTGGGGGAATATGGAGGCTTAATGGAAGCTTAGCAACTGATGGCTAAATGGGCTTAATTTTGACACTTACTTTTCTTAGCAGAAATAATGCATTTAGCTGGCTAATGCTCTAGCATTTCTTGTTTTAACGTTACCAGCATTTTTTGGTGACAATTTCACAGCTCCAAAATGTCAACATGTTACGTTTCAACTCAACGTGGAGAAATGTGTGTTAAATACTGAGTGTCTGTGCCATTCATTCATTCCTGCTAACTGCCTGGTGCGAAATCTTGTGCCTCTTGACCACTTCTTGCGTATTTAAAAATATCACTTTGTGGTGTCAAAAAGCCAGAAGTGCTTGGTGTGACTTTCCCGGCCTCCCTGGGACTCTGTGCGTGTCTCGTCCGTGACGTCGGTGCACGGCTGATCGCTCCCAACTACTCCTGCACACCCCGTTCCCATCCTGGCAAGGGATGGCACCACACCAGCAGGTGTCTGGAAACACCGCGACTGGCTGTCGGTGCACTTGGCTTTGCAAAAATACAACTGGTAAAACCCACCTTGGGTTTACAAATGTGAAGCTTGGAAGGAAAGCCCCCGCTGGGATGGCATCCCTCGTGGCTGTCAGCCAAAGTGGCTGAGAAAAACCCTTTGTGCCTTGACGCCCGTCACACAGCATTTCTGGCTGAATGGAGAAATAAAAGCACATTTGAGCCCAAAATACTTCTTTAGTCCTCTCCCCAGCTGTTCTGAGCTCCATGGTTTATGTTAGAGGTCGTAGAAGGGACAGCATTTGACCTCAGGCTGCCCAAAGCTTTGGAAAAGAAGCGTGTTCTGAACAGCCTGATGATGCTGGAGCGTTTCTTATGACTCCACATCATTCCCACCTATTCTCTGGGTTGTCCTGGGAGGTTTCTCCATGGGATCTGTGTTTGGCCAGGCCTTACAGCCCAGTGCGCTGCAATACCCTGGTACAGGAGTAAAATGCTTAGGGAAGGTTAAAGTTATATAAGAGCAGGTAATGTAATAGAGCTTGGTCAAAATATTGAGAAAGGCGCCCTCAACTTGGCCACAAACCTTTAATAAACAAACCAAGATAGTAACAGAACGTGCTGGTTTTATTTTTCACTAGCAAATAAAACATTTGTGAAGAAATTTGCTGGTTTGAGGCCTCAGTGGAAGGATCCGTAATTGCAGGTTATCTGGGCTGGTAAACAGACCCTTGTACAGCTTGGCTGTAATTGAGGGTGCGTGGGTCAGGCTGTTTAATTGCTGTCTGCTTGGAATAGAAACCTCTCTGCTGCTACCGAATCACTCTGCATCTGATTAAGTAAACAAATTGCCAGCCCCTGAGCTGCAGGATGTCCCACGGGAGGGACCGCTCACCCAGGACCTGTGGGGGCCATGGGAGCGTCTTCAACCCCCCTCTTGCCCACCCGGTGAGAAGGGACCTAATTAAACTCCCAAATGAAACACCGCCTGAGCCACTTTTGTGGAAAGATGAAATTAGAAAGAGGAGATGATGGAGACAGGTGGGAATGTGGGGGGTATGTGGTCCATCCTGGGTTTCTCCCCCACCACAGCACCACTGAGCATCTTCCCTGGCTGCTGTTTCCCTGCTTTGCTACTTCTTCCTCAGGGCAGGAAGCATTTACGTGGTGTTTTATGTGTTTCTGAAATACAGGTGCTATTGTACTATGGAAGTCCAATAAAAGTTAATATTTTTGTGCTGAGGTTCCAAGCAGGAGTTTAAAAAGAAAACATAGCTGTCAGCCAGCTTGTGATGCTGGATTTTACAGTTTGATAGCAGCGAGAGCTCTCTGAGGCTCCTGCTCCCTATTTGATGTCTTTTGTGAAGATGGTGCAGTTTATTCCCAATCTGTAAATTTAAAAAAAAAAAAAGACAGCAGGATGTATCTGTGCTTCCTTCTGTCAGACTGATTTTAATACCCTCGTCTTTATTTTTCTTATCTCCTGCTGCATTTGGACGTTCTGCTGGGCTTCTCCTTATAATTTAGGGCCTCTCCTGAATTTCAGCGTGTTTATTCAGAACCCCCTTAACCCGGGCTTCTCTGGTGCTGTTGGCAGCAAATCAAATTGAAAGACTTAGAATGATATTGGTAATGAATATATATATGATAATGAATGCCTTGAGCTAGGGCGGTGCGCGGAGGGCATCACTTCACAACCATCACCTCCCAACGCTGTAACCTACACCTACTCTGAGCTTTTACTGCTCCTGTCCCCCCCAGTCCCCATGACAGCCAGACTGGCCGGGGTGCTCTGGCTGCTGGGGGTATTTGTGATGCAGATCAATTACAAGCCTGGCTGGTTTTACAGCTCCATTGTGGCTGGAGCAGGGCTGGAGAACCTGCTTTTTAGGCTGCGTGATTTTTGCAGTTTGCAGATGACACTAAGCTGGGTGGGAGTGTTGATCTGCAGGAGGGCAGGGAAGCTTTACAGAGGGACTTGGATAGATGGGATGGATGGGCCAATGTCAACGGGATGAGCTTCAACAAGGCCAAGTGCCAGGTCCTGCACTTGGGCCACAAAAACCCCATGGATGGCTAGAGGCTTGGGGCAGTGTGGCTGGAGCTGCCGGGCAGAAAAGGACCTGGGGGTTCTGGTTGACAAGCGGCTGAACATGAGCCAGCAGTGTGCCCAGGTGGCCAAGAAAGCCAATGGCATCCTGGCTTGTATCAGAACTAGTGTGACCAGCAGGAGTAGGGAGGGGATTGTCCCCCTGTGCTCAGCACTGGTGAGGCCACCCCTTGAGTGTTGTGTCCAGTTCTGGGCACCTCAACACCAGAGAGATCTGGAGGGGCTGGAGCGAGTGCAGAGGAGGGCAACNGGGGGATCTGGTGTAGGGGAGGACTTTGTAGAGTGGGGCTGATGGTTGGACTCAATGATCCCAAGGGTCTCTTCCAACCTGAACAATTCTATGATTCTATGATCCTTGGAGAAGAGACTTTGGGTTTGTTCTCTGCTTGCCCACATTTCAAGTGGGGGTGATATATGAGATTACAGTGTGGGGCTGGCTTTCGAGATTCCTTCGGATCTGGGAGCTGAGAACTCCTGTTTAGACGTGTGACCCAGCAACGGGGTGGGGGATGGGGGGAAAACCCCCACATTTGCAGTATAAAATATTGCAGATGCTGATGAGATGGTCTGAAGTTTAACACTGCTCAGCCACCTTTTGATTTTGCTGCCCAGCACAATGTGTTGCTTTTCGAGGAAGTGCTGTTTGTCCCATCTTCAGTTCCTCCGAATACAGCCGGGACTTAGAGCAAGTTCTTTCCTTGTTCCATACACACACCAAAACTGCGGAATTTCTCCACAGCTCAAACTTGTAGACTTGAAAAACTACCTGTCAGAGAAAGGAAATTTTCCAGCTGAGGAAGAGTGGCTGTTGGGTTTCTTCCCCTCCCTTGACGGGTGTGCCTGGGCATGATTTCAGTCCTTCCTTCCTACTTAGTGGCCCGAACGTTCGAGTGGGTGTGAAACCTGCAAGGAAGCAAAGCGAGCAGAGAGCAAAGTAAGTGTGGTGTTGCTTGTGTGACACTGTGTGGTAACGTCTCGGCATAGCTACCTCCAAGAAAGGCTCCTGGCGGTAGCAGTAGGACATGGAGGAGGAGGAGGAGTGTTCTCAAAGGCACTTAAGTGGGTAGGTAGGTCTCTGTCGAGCTGTTTCTTCAGTCTGTATGAGGAAAAAAGTGTGAGTGGAGCACATCCACTTCAGGCTTGAAGGAGCATGGAAGAAGCTGGGTGTTCCCTGCCCCAAATTGCTCTCTTTTGGCTTTTTTGGTTTTTTTTTTGGCCAGAACATTGCCAGAGGTTCTGCAGAACACGTCTAATGGAGGGGCTGGGGACTGCTCCGCTCTTTAGCTAACGGGGCATCTTCAGGGCACATGTAACATGCACGTATTTCAAGGTAGCATGTCCTAACACGTGGAGAAAGATCACTTTTTTAGTATGTTTTTTCCTTGAGTAGATGTAAGACAAATGCACTTTGGATCCCAGTACCCAGACAGGTGAGAGAGACAAGCCCAGCACTCTCAAGGTTTCCTCCTCTGCTCTTAGTGCTTCTACAAATCCACATGAAAGAGCAAGTAGGAGGAGAGCAAGTCTGTGTACCATGTTGTCAGGGACTGTTGTGTCCAAAACAGCCTGGATTTTGGGAAGGAGGACCATGAAGATCCATCCTTTGCCTCCCTGGCTACTGGTGCTAAGTCTTTCCAAAGGAGAAGGTGCTAGAAACCAAGGAAGCATTTTCTGCAGCCGTAGGGCTTAATACTGTCCTTGCAACGTAGCAATTTTCATGCTATAGTTTGTTTTGTATTTTTTGGTTTGTTTTTTTTTGTTTTGTTTTGTTTTGTTTTAATTCGAGAAAGGAATTTATTTTACCTGATTTAATGGTCTAAGTGTTGGGCACCGGTTTGAAACTCCCAGAAGCTGGAGGTGTCAGAGGGTGAATCGACCCATCTGTCCCAACTCACAGAATCACAGAATCTCAGGGACTGGAAGGGACCTTGAAAGATCATCCAGTCCAATCCCACTGCCAGAGCAGAAACATCTAGAACAGGTCACACAGGAACGCATCCAGGCGGGTTTGGAATGTCTCCAGAGAAGGAGACTCCACAACCTCTCTGGGCAGCCCCTTCCAGTGTTCCCTCACCTTCACCATGAAGAAGTTTTTCCTCATATTTCAGTGGAACCTCCTCTGTTCCAGCTTGCACCCATTGCCCCTTGTCCTATCATTGCCTGTCACTGAGAAGAGCCTGGCTCCATCCTCCTGACACNCTGGCTCATGGTCATCCTGCTGCCCACCAGGACCCCCAGGTCCCTTTCCCCTTCGCTGCTCTCCAACAGGTCAGTTCCCAACCTATACTGGGACCTGGGGTTTGTTCTTGCCCAGATGCCAGACTCTACACTTGCCCTTGTTGTATTTCATCAAATTTCTCCCTGCCCAACTCTCCAGCCTGTCCAGGTCTCTCTGGATGGCAGCACGGCCTTCTGGTGTGTCAGCCACTCCTCCCAGTTTGGTGTCATCAGCAAACGGGCTGACAGTGCACTCTACTCCCTCATCCAAGTCGTTGATGAATATATTGAATAACACTGGTCCCAGTACTGATCCCTGAGGAACTCCACTAGAGACAGGCCTCTGTAAATAAATGGCCTCTATAAATGTAGCCTCCCTGATGGTGAAGATTCCTTTCGTGTCTCTACTGCCCGTGAGGGGCCAGGTGACTGGTTGTGATGTTTGACTGAGATAACTGGAGTCAGGAAAACCTGCCTCAAATGGAAGACACTCTCTGCTGTCCTCTGAGTTGTTGCAGCGAACAGAATTAGATGTCCCAATGGCACTGACCAAGGAAAAAATTGCCAGATATTAATAAATGCCAGATTTATCACATGGATGAACAGGATTTTTGTTCCTTGTTCAGAAGAGGAAATAATTACGATTTTTCTTAAGACAGAACAAACTTTCACAATGTAAGGGGGTGGGGGGAAGCCATGTGAAGTGCTCAGCTCTTGGGAAAGTGTCAGAAAAATCAGAGCCGCTGTTTTTTTCAAGCTTTGTTGGTTCTGTCAGGTTTGGGGTTTTTTCAGTTTCCTGTTTATTGCAGAGGGGTGTCTGTGAGTGTCCCCAGGAGCAGGGTTGCTCTGGCAGAGTCTCTTGGTGTCTTTTTTGCCTTGTTCTAAAGTCAGATCAAGTGAGGGTTCTAATTGACAAGTGGCTGAACATGAGCCAGCAGTGTGCCCAGGTGGCCAAGAAAGCCAATGGCATCCTGGCTTGTATTAGAAATGGTGTGACCAGCAGGAGTAGGGAGGTGACTGTCCCCCTGTCCTCAGCACTGGTGAGGCCACACCTTGAGTGTTGTGTCCAGTTCTGGGCACCTCAACACCAGAGAGATGTGGAGGTGCTGGAGCGGGTGCAGAGGAGGGCAATGGAGCTGGGGAAGGGCCTGGAGAATAAATCTTATGGAGAGTGATTGAAGGAGCTGGGACTGTTGAGTTTGAGGAAGAGGAGGGTGAGGGGAGACCTCATCGCTCTCTACAACTACTTGAAAGGACAGTGCAGAGAGGTTGGTGCTGGTCTCTTCTCACAGGGAATTGGCCATAGAAGGAGAGGGAATGGCTTCAAGCTGCAACAGAGTAGGTTTAGGCTGAACATTAGGAAAGAATTTTTCCCAGGAGGAGTGTTCAGACCCTGGAATGGGCTGCCCAGGGAGGGGGGTGAGTCCCCATCCCTGAGTGTGTTTCAGGGTGGTTGAGATGTGGTGTTGGGGGATCTAGTGTACGGGAGGACTTTGTAGAGTGGGGCTGATGGTTGGACTGGATGATCCCAAGGGTCTCTTCCAACCTGAATGATTCTATGATTCTATGAATAACCCTGATGTAACTTCAATCTGAAACAAGATGCAGGTCAAGGAGCCCACGCTGATGTTTGACCAGTCACGCCTAAGGTGGAGATGAACATCAGTGTTTCCACTAGAAAGCAGAGTTCTCCTCCCCTCAAGTGTCCATGGCTCCATGTGGTTGGTGCAGGGATGCTTGGCCAAAGTCTTGCCTTTTCCCTTGTGTCATTCATCACTTTGAGACAGTGCTGTCACCCTGCTTGCTGCAACCCCTGGAACTCCAGCCCTTCTCTTTGGTTACAGAAACACTTGGCAGCTCTGCCCTCTTTGAGGGAGGTGCTGAGGTGTCTGCAGAGAACAGAGGTCTTTTTTTCCAGTCTTTTCTCAGTGGTGCCCAGGGACAGGACAAGAGGGAATGGGCACAGACTTGACCATAAGAAGTTCCATCTCAACATGAGGATGTCCTGTGAAGGTGGCAGAGCCCTGGCAGAGGCTGCCCAGAGAGGTGGGGGAGTCTCCATCTCTGGAGACCTTCAAACCAACCTGGACACGTTCCTGTGGGACCTGCTATGGGTGACCCTGCTCTGGCAGGGGGTTGGACTGGATGATCTCCAGAGGTCCCTTCCAACCCTGTAGCATTCTGTGGTTCTGTGGGGGATTATGGCTTTGTCTGGAAAATGCTTTTGGTTTCAGCTTATTTCTCCTCCTGAACAAACAAAGATGTTCCTAGTGTTACTAGCTGGGGACTGTGGGGCACATGACTCAATAAAAGCTCCCAAAATGCCATGTATTCTCCTAATCATTTTGTTATGCCACAACAACTTATAGAATACCTACATTGTGCACATGGGATGTATCCTTAAAGAGCCATTAAAATCGATTCTGCACCGTAATTAAGCTGTCACTTTCTTTTCTTCTTGATTAAAGATAGTTTGTGCTGTTAGTTTGCAAGCATCTTGAGGGCCAGAGTGTAAAACAGTGACTCCTTCCAGATACAGTCTGGATCATGGACGCTGCTGCCTTGTTGGTGCTTTAACACCACCTCTCAGCACCACCACCTTCTTGCCCAGGTTGTGCAACGTGTGGCTGCTCCTTGAGTTTCCCTCCTGGTAGTGTCCAATGCTCTTTGCCAGTCACTTTTCTAAGTTTCTTGTTGTTACTATGTGCGTGCTGCTCCCATTTCTCTTCCCACTGTGAGGACCATACCCTTGGGAGCTCTCAGCCCTCCTCTCAGGTTCCACAGAGGTTTGTGTTCGGAACCAGACACACCTTCACAGGACCTTTTGAGAGCAATTTTTGGGGGGTCTTGTTCAATTCTTGTCCCCCTTGCCAATGGATTGAGCCTTGAAAGGCTGGTGGTCACATGCAAATCAATTCAGAGTGTTGATTATTCTGTTTAAAATACAGCTTTTTTTTTTTTCCTAAGTTTCTTCTGTTTTCCTTCTCTTTCTCTTTTATGGCTAGGAAGCTATTAAACCAAAACCCCAAGGTTTTTATTTCTTAGGAATACACCACCTCTGCCTGTTTCCTACATAAGGTTTTCAGCCTTTGTTCAAGGTAGAATAATTGGTGTGAATAGCAAATAGCCTAAAGGAATAACAGGCTAAATTTCAACATAATACAACTCCATTTTTTTTTTTACAACTAGCAAGGTTAAATCAGGGCTAAATTGGGATTAGTATTTTGTTTTTGCGAGATTCACTGTTTTTTTTTCTTTGAAGACTCTGTTTTTAGAAAATCCTCAGTGCTCAGGATGGGAAGTAGCTTCGCAGTCGCTTCTTTAAAATTCTGCCTATTCATTTCGTATTAAATCTCCATATCCATCTTGTGCCTGTTTTGCTGATACATCGCACTGTATACAGTTAATTTCACAACTCAGTCAGAAACTCTCTACCATACAGTTCATTATGTTTAATTACAGTTCAGTGGGAAGACAGGAGGTGGAAACTCCAGTAGACTGTTCAATATCTAAATTAGGTGTGAACGTATATTTTTCCTGTGTGTTGGTACTTCCAGGTTCCCTGACAGATAGTTCTCATTTTTTGGTCTAAGTAGGGAGCCTAAATAGTTTTCTTAGGAACAGTTAATTGACTGCATCTGTAATCGAAGGCGTGAACTGAATGGACCAAATTCTTCCACAAGATTAATTTTATCCTCTACCAAGAAATCTGCTCTTTACCCATTTTGCCAACACACAAGCAGATGTTGCTGATTCATAGGCGAAAATATTTGTTGTTAAATTAGTGATTATTTTCAGGAGGTTTTGACTTACATCTGTGTAGGTGGTCCAGAAATTTCTTCTAGTCATCCGTTGCAGACCTCCTTTACCCTGTGTGCCTGCAGAAATGGAAGAGATTCATGTTAGGTTCAGGAACACATCTCCCACTTTTTGGGCAAATCTGGTGCGCACATGGTCCTGAAGGATAGGTCTGAGTCTTCCCTGAGGCACTGTGGCCAGAGGAGCTCTTCCTTCCTCAAACCCCCATGAGAAGAGCTGCTGAGCGAGAGGTGGTTCTGAGCAGGTCCTTCAGGCACCGATGAACAGGAGCAGATTTGTTGAGAATTAGGCTTCAGTGAATTCCACAGCAGAAATATCTCATGGGATGTATAAAATGAATGCAATGAATACAGTAATTAGTAGTATTGCTTCAGGCTCTCTGAAACCTCAAACAGATCTTCCAATAGATGGGTTTGGGCAGGGGGTGAATTCGCTGTCAGGGTATCAATGGGCTGGGTTTGCCCAACTGCCATTGCAATCTCAGGGTGTCTCTTACTTGAGTCTATGCACTTGGTCACATCTGTCTCTTCCCACCAGATGCATTTCTTCTTAGCCTGCAAAATTCTGTCTTTTGGGGCGTGCCTCGTCCCTGAGAGCTATCCTGCCCAGATTCTCTGATGCTTTGATAACACAAGAGTTAATTAATCCTACAAACACCGCCATTAGATTTTGTCTGGCTGTTCCAATCAGTCCCTAGCAATAACTGGAGAGACTGCTCTGTGCTCCCTTTACTTTTCTTTTTTCCTGTCCCTTCATTTCCATCCCCAAAGGTTGGGCAGGGTTGTGACTAAGCTGAGCAGCTTTTCTTCGGGCAGGAATTTTCAACAGACCCTGTGCCTTTGGTCTTCCTCTCCTTTTTTTTTTTTGTCTGTGATCCTCACTATATATCAGTGCAGTTCTAAAAGGCTTGGATGTGTGTTTCTGGACAGTAGAACACAGATGGCTTCCTTCTTGGTGCAGATCTCCTAAGGCCTGTTGGGAGTTGTTGCTGCCCATCTGCTCCCCTTTGGCGAAGACAACGTAGCCCTTTGTCCTATTTAGAATTGCGTTTCTTGATGCTGATCCCAGAAAAAATGCCCACCCTGGCCCTCCAGCTTCTCTAGGACCAACATCTCCAAAACCAATATGGGACTTCTCCCTCCTGGTCAGCCTTGAGGTGTTCCCAGGAGCCCTGTTCCTGTGGTGGCACCACCACCACTAATGCTGCTGCTCACCTGTGTGCACAGCAGAGTAATAACAAATACCTTCTCTCCAAGAAGTTTTGCTGCATTGATTTTACTCCTTCCTTATCTTTATGGTGTATTGTGCAAGTTTTGTTGCCACGAGTTTCGTTCCCAATAAATATGTCTTTTGCCTTCTGTGAGCCCATGGGTGGCTGAACAAGGTCCTCTGATGTATCCTTTGATATTCCCTGTTTAGCTGTTGGAAATGAGCCCTCCTGAAATGGACCGGTTCTTTCTCTTGCCATGTTTCCCAGCTGTCTTTCTGGATGATTTTTATTTCCCATTGCCCCGGGGGCTGTTCAAAGGCTTCTTTGGAGTCTGAAATCCCTGCCTCTGTCTCGGAGCAAAGAAAGCCAGAAGACAGTACCTGATGGGTCATTCTGAATTATTCTGAATTTTGACACCTGGTGTGTATTCTCCCATGTTGGCCTTGTGTGTAACACAAGCCAGAGTGCTATGGGTCAGTGCTGTGTTTTTCTTTCTTTTTTTTTTTTTCTTCTTCTTTGCCTTTTTCTTTCTTTTCCTTTTTCCTTTGTTTGTGTTATGCTTCGTTTGATATTCAGACCTCACTCAGTTCTTTTTGGCTGCTGCTTCTGAATAAGAAAAATCATTTCAAGAAGGTTGCGACTCTGGGTTTTTCAGGTAAATATGTTGCTTTCCTCATTTGAAAAATGTGATTTGAACTTCAAAAATAAGTAAAGAAGATCTCTATTTGTTGAGTGGTGATAATGGAAAGGCCTGGATAATTGCATGATTATTTCAGCTGGTTGTCTTGAAATTATTTACTCAGTTGAGGTAAGTTTTGTGTCTTTTCGAACGTGATGTATTTTTACGGAAATAATTTTGAGGTTAAAGAGTTAAAACCATAGCAAATCAGAACAGAGGCAGCTGGTGGATGGTGGCTTCTAGATATCAGAGGTGGCTCAATAGAAAATACTGGGTTTCAAGTTAAGGATTCATAAGTTCCTACTATTGGGGCATGGATTGCCCCTACTAAAACTCAGATTAACTCTGTTTTGGGATGCAGATTCCCACTTGTGTCTGATAGCGTCCCCTCACCCACCTCCCTGGAACTGGCTCTGATGTTCAGTCAAAGCCTCTGTTAGGTTTTTAAAGATGGTTTTGCCAGAGAAAATGCTTTTTTTGTCCCCAGCTTCCAAGATACCAAGAATGTGCCTAATGATGAGCAAGAAACTGGTGTCTTTTGTTAATTGTCTTTGAAGTAAAACCCACTTAGGACCTTTGCCTCCACGCAGGGACTGGAAAATGCAGGTGCCTTCCCATCAGGAAGGGAAGAATCATGTTTTTGCAGAGGATGGGCATCACGAGCTCCTTTATATCTTGGTTTGGCAAACCTTCAGTTGGCAGTGACACATTCACAGGATTATTTTTATTTTTTTTTAGTCTAGAAATCATATATTTATTTCATTGGTAGTTTAATTCTTTCATGTCTTGGTGCATTGATTTACATTAGCTGGCTTTGTGGTGTCATAAATGTGAGGCAAACAAAGTCAAGCGAGCCACCTCGTGAGTAAAGCGAGGACGCTTGGTGGGATATGTGTGCCTTGATGTGCTGGGTTGGAGACATCCAAGGCAGGAGGCATCCAGGCATCCAGGATGGGGTTCCAAGGGTGCCCCACCAATGGAGTGGTTCAAGGCCAGGGTGGATGGAGCTTTGAGCAACATGGTCTAATGGGAGGTGTCTCTGCCCAGGGCAGGTGGGTTGGAACTATATTATTTTTAAGGTCCCTTCTGACCCAAACCATTCTATGATTCTTTAAGGTGGGGGAGAAAGTGGCTGGATGAGGAGACAGAAAGGTTTGCATTATTGTGAAGATTCGGTGGTTGGTTGTAGTCAGGGCTTGTGAAAGCTCTGGCAACAGTATGAGATGTGCCTGGGAGTACTGAAGCAGGGGGGGCAGCTGATGTGCCTTGGCCTTCCCCTTGTGGTTTTATATAAAGAGTGTTTTGAACAACCCGCGGCTTCTGAGCAAAGCTTTCTCCTGCATTCCTTTCCCAGCTTGTTTTAATGCTCTCGGTAGGAGGAAGAAATTGGTGAGCAGTACATATGAGGTAAATGTGATAAGGTCAGCTGCTGGTGGAGAACACTTCATCTGTCAGCTGCTGGGATTGAACTTCTTGTGTACAACCGGCGGTGCACCATCCCGCATTGTTGTAGGATAAAATTGCTTACAGAAAAGGGGTATTTCCATACAGAACAAAGGTCACATTGTGACACGCTGTGTCGTCCTGACTTCTCATGCTAACCTGCTAACTGTGACGTGCATCACCAGTCCAAGGTGATGGGGATGTTCCCTCCTTCATTGCTCCTTCTCTCCACAGCGTTTCAGGCAACGTTCAACCCCAAGCAATGTTTTGCTTCCAGCTATCAGGTTGTTGCTCTTAGTGCACCAATTCTTTAGCTGTATTGGTGGAAAAAACCCAAAACCAAGGGTTAAAAATTATTTCCAGTTCCAAAGGGGTATTTCCTACCCTGTAAAGAAAAAATAATCCAGCCCTCGGCGTGAGTGTGAGCAGGTAACACGCAGTGGTGCAAAGGGGACAGGGCAAGGCAGAGTTCTCCAGCTGACTCCAGAGCTTCTAATTAAAAAGCTTAATAGGAAGTAAATAAAATTAAATAGAAAATGCAAAAGGTGTTGAAGAAGTCTCTGGGTGAAATTTCAAATGGATGGCCTTTCCCCCCAGATTTTGCAGGAGAAAGGCTTTAATGCATGTCTAGGTTTGATGCTCTTTTTTCTTTGCAGGGCTGAAGGGACCAGTCCCAGCACCTCCTCTGTGAGAAGGGCCCAGCAGATCTTCCCAGACACTTAGCCCTTGAGGTTTGGGAGCAGAAGGGGGTTTTTGTTTGGGGTTTTTATTCCAGCAGGCCAACAGGCATCTGTATTTCATCCAGAATATTGTCTGTTTGTTTGGAGAATTTGGTATGGCTTAAAGTCCAAGTTTTCTTTGGATCGGGCTTCTAGGATTTGGTTTGATTTATTTCCAGTGACACTACTGAAATGTAGCTTCCTTCTTTTTTTTTTTTTCCCATCTTTGCTGACCTGCTAAGTTAAAATAAACATTATGTTTTGAAGTATTTCTTTCTTTATTTTAGTTACTGCAGAGGCAAGAATGTGGAGTGAGAAACTTTGATTAAATTTCAAGCGTAGTCAGATTAGCCAGGCCAGGTGCCAGGTGGCTTTGGTGCCCTTGTTACTTGGGATGTTTGACTTGTGTTTTTAGGCTAGTTTTTCACGTTCAGCTTGGAGTCCTCGGCAAAGTGAGTTTTAGTATGAGCATATCTCCATCTGCATTGCGCAAGCAGGTTCAACAGGACCACGTGGTGGTGGTGAAATGAGCCTTGGCCGCAGTTCCTTCACTGCTGTGCTCTTAAAATACCAGGCCAGGACGGTGATGGTCTTGCTGGGCATGGATATGGTTTTTTTGTATCAGGTGTGGTGCTAAAAAGGGAAGGGTCACCATTGTATCCCATTGGAAAAACGTCATCCATTCTTAGGTGTATTTAGGTAAGATCTGGGCGTTTAGGTGTTTAGTAAGAGCTGGGGGTGTATTAGCACGAGCTGGGGTGTTCAGGTGTTTCTCAGCATGGGTAAACAGCAGCAAGGCATCCTGGACACTGTGGATTTAAGGAACTTGTCCAAAATTCCTGCACAGAATTTAGTCCCTATGCTGGGAATGTAACCCATCCTACACGCCTGGCCTTTGCCGTTGCTGTGCACCCAGCAAAGGCGAACAATTGCCAGTCTATAAATTGCAGCAAACAAAGACGGCCCACTTTGTCCCCTGCTGGACCCACTTTGTCCCCTGCTGCCTTGCTTGAGATGAAAAAAGACCAAAGCTCTGGCATGGTTCTGCACTGCAGCCTCCAGGGCATGTCCCATGTCCCATTGAGGTGCACTTTTGCTCTTCTACCCCTGGGGCTAATTGCATGCGCCCTGCAAGCAGGTTTGGTGTCCCTGGTCCATCCGTGCTCACCAGGTGCTGGTGGCCAGAGCATGGTTTGCTGTCAGTCTGGGGGTGTGTAGAAGTGGAGAAGTTGGATTTCATAGAATCATAGAATGGCTTGGGTTGGAAGGGACCTTAAAGAACATCCAGTTCCATCCCCTACCCTGGGCAGGGACACCTCCCACCACACCAGTTTGCTCCAAGCCCCCTCCAACCCGACCTTGAACCCCTCCAGGGATGGGGCAGCCACAGCTTCACACCAGGGTCTCACCATCCTCACAGGAAGGAATTTCTTCCTAATATCTAGTCTAAATCTCTCCTCCTCCAGTTTAAAACCGCTTCCCCTCATCCCATCACTACATGCCTTTGTAAAAAGTCCCTCTCCAGTTTTCCTGTAGCCACTTTAGGGACTAGAAGGGGCTCCAAGGTCTCCCTGGAGCCTTCTCTTCTCCGGAGTGAAGGTGGTCTCGAGACAGCCCAGCATGGATGGATGTACTGGGGAGCTCCCAGGAAAGGCATAATCATTGCAGAGTCAGTTATGGTGAGCATTGCCTTTAACCTGAACACCAGGGTTCGTTGGTTTTGGCTGGAGATGGAACTGCTGGCAGCAGCTGGTGTTACTCTGGAGCTCCTGCCTCTGCTGCTTGGGACTGGAGACATCCAGGTTCTGCTCCAGGGAAGAGCTTCTCATTTTCCTTTGCTGCTGGTTGCTTCTGCCCTCATACTACAATGCAGAGTGTGCAGTGAGCTCAGAGAACTGGTCAGAAGGGATAATATAAACTGGGTTTGGTTTAAGTACTGAAATCTTTTTGATATTTGGGAGCCATCCTGTGGTCCTGGAGCAGGCAGGGGGCCTCTGGTATTACTTTAATTGAGATAAATCTTGAATAATGTTGAACTAGTATAAGGGGGGGGGGAAGTGTTTTTTGGGAGGACATACTGTGAATAATAATATTTTGCCCTCATTTAGCCTCTTTAATCTATGGATTAAAAATAAATAAATGGCATGTTAATGAATTTATGTAGCAACTCAGAAGGGAACAAGCAACTAGGCTTGGTGGACAACTACATGCAGAAAATGATTGCATAATGTAGATTGAAGGGGGGGATAATGTTATTTATCCGTGTGAGGAATTACAGCAATTTTGCACGTGTGAAAAAGGGATTGGAAAGAGTTAAATGACTTACTCAAAGCCTCAAAATTCACAGGGGAGTTGGGGAGGGGTGGCCCCTGAACTTTGTGTTTCAGTTTCTCAAAGAGATACCCTTTGGATAGTCACCAAGCTGAAGGATCCTTGAATCTCTGCTTCTTTCTTACATTCCCAATTCAGCCCAGTGTAAAGTAGTTAATGGGGCACAAAAAGGAAATAAACTCAATATACATACACATATATATATAAAAGGTTTTAGAGGTCTCCCTCTCTTCAGGAAAGTCCCTTTAGAAACCTCCATGAGTAATAGGACTTGCAAACTGTAAGAAAGCTGACTGCAGCTGCACTATTTCCAGCTACTCTTCATGTTCTTCCTTTTTTTTGGGTGTATTTCCTCAAACCAAAAGCTGCCTGTAGTAAGGCCCTGTGAGGACAGCGCGTTTCACATCTCCATGATATGCTTCTCAGAGGTACTATTATGCCTTATTTTAGGGCCAGCAGAGCATTATGAGGTTGGGGCAGAGTGGAGTTCAAGCTTTTACTGGTTTTTTTTTGTGCATCGGGAGCTTTTCCAATCAAATATTTTTCCCAAACTCTTTCCCTTCAAACCCAGGATGCCTGATACAGCAGTCTGGGAATGTCTTTGCAGAGGCAGGAATTTGGGTTCGTGCAAGGCCAGGCTGGATAAACTCTTGCATTTCTCACCTGGCTCTTCCCCAAGAGCTGGGCTGACCCCAGGCAGGAGATGCTCATGAGGGTTTTGTGATTTTTCTTTCCCAATTGTAAATGCTCTTGTGTTCCTGAACTCATGTTGCTCCTAGAGATAAATACTTGGGAAATCAGTCTGGATTTCACTCGCCCCATCTGTCTCTTTTTTATAGGAGAGCGGAGCCCAGGGCTTTCATGGTGGGGGAGAGGGAGGATGCAAACAGGGAGGGGGGGAATAACGTAGGTAATTTCCAATGGCAATAGCATTCAACATTTTTCCATTTGGAAATTACCAAAACCTTTCCCTGGAGGACCATGGCTCTGACATTGAAATCCACTGCCCGTCCTGGGCTCTTTGCCCCCACTGCTTCCCAGGGGCATCCCCACAGTAAGTCAATGTATCTCATGGATCTGCAGACTGCAAGATCAAAAGACAGTTTTAAGAGGAGCAAAGGACACATGTAAGTCACATATGTTTTGATTACTGGTGCTGGGTTACCACTGTTCCACTTAATGGGGAAAATAGGTTTTCATAGGGGATTTGAAGAGAAAGTGGTGGTTGCCTGACAGCATTTAACCTTTAAAAATTCATATTTGGAATGTGATTATTTCTATTTATCATCTGTCTGGTAAGAATTATTTTAATTATCTTTTGAATAATTGATTATTTTTTTTTCCTCCCAAGATCTACTCACAAAAGCAGTTGGTTACAAACCAGCCTGACTTCGCTTTAAGGAAAGCCTTGAGATTGGGGTTTCATAGAATGATAGAATCATAGAATGGTTTGGGTGGGAAGGGACCTGAAAGCCCACCCAGAGCCACCCCCTGCCCTGAGCAGGGACACCTCCCACCACACCAGGTTGCTCCAAGCCCCCACAGGGTTACAGCTTCCCTGAGAAGCACTCGATTAAAGATGAAACCAGAATAATTATGGTCACTGGTTGGTTTGTTTTGATCCTGTTTTAGGGACTCAGGTGTGACAGTTTTGGGGGAAAAATGGGATGCTCTGACAATGGAAATTTTTTTCCAGGCTGTCCTGCAACATCTTGGAATACCTGGAGGCAATCAGCTAGTTACTAGGGTGAAAATCCTTTAAAGTATCCCGTTTTTTTGTGTTTATCTGGCCTGGTCTCATGATTCCTCACTTGATGTCTAATGCATATGCTGCTTCTGTTATTTATCCGCACCTCAGAGCTGCCCTGGAGCCTCGGGCAGGGCTCTGTGTCTGTCGAACCACCCGTGGTGTTGGGGAGTCTGGGGCTTTTCTGTGCCTGTCTCACGCTCCCTGCATGGCCCTGGCATCCTCCGCAGGAGCCCATATGCCAGGCTCAGCTGGTCCACAGGTTCTCAGGGCCAGAGGGAGCAGAAATTACTCGTCACCAGGTGCAGACCTGCTGCGTGTGATGCCTTGTGAGCATCCTGGCGTCTTTGAAACACTCTTAATATTCTTATTTTAATAAGATCTTCTGATAATGTACCAAGGGGGATGACTTACCTGACATGGGGCTGCCAGAAAAGATCTGTGCTCCTGGTTTGCGCTGTTGTCACTGACGTGTCATCGGCAGCGCTGTGAATCCAGGTTCATCCTATTTGTGTCATTTGGAGAACAGATTCACAACCTAATTCACCACCTAATAAAACAAGAGGAAACGGCCTCAAGTTGCACCAGGGGAGGTTCAGATTAGATATCAGGAGCAATTTTTACACTGAAAAGGGTTATCAAGCCTTGGAATGGGCTGCCCAGGGAGGTGGTTGAAGCACCATCCCTGGAGGGATTCAAAAGATGAGTTGACGTGGTGCTTAGTGAAATGGTTTAGTGATGAGTTGTTTTTCATCAGAGTTAGGTTGATGGTTGAACTAGATGATTTTAAAGGTCCCTTCCAACCCAGACAATTCTAATTCACTTTCCCTCCTGGTTCTATAGAAAGCAATAAAAATGTACTGTTGAGAACTACTCTACTATTTATTACAGCTCTGTTCTTACTTTATTACTACTATACTCTTGCTTTCATAGGAGTAAGACCAGGGACAAAGTTAATGAGGTAGAGTGCTGGAGCCTGGGATAATTATATGCAAATTACTTAATATCTGTTTTTCTTGTTGACGTGTTATTTGGAGCCCTCACCTTTGGAGTGGTTCTTGCGCGCAGCTGAGATGAGTTGCTCCAGCAGGAGATACTGTCCTGGGAGACTTGTGGTCCATTCCTCTCTGACCTCATCAGCACTTATGGCTGTCATACGAGGGGTGGAAGGGTGGGACTGGGGATATCCCCATCTACTGACTTTGCCACTTGCTTCTGGGTTGCAAATTTTGTCTAATCCCATTTTGAATTTACTGGTCTCACCTGCCACACCAGCCTCCTATGGAGCATGCTCCGGGGACTCACTCCCCTCTGTGCCAGTAAATACTTTATTTTCTCTATTTTAAACCAATGTCCTGTTAATCTGGAGTGCCCTCTGGTCTGGAGAGCCTTGTGCTTCTCCTGTGGCAGGCTTTGCTGACTGACAGCTCTGTGTTGGCCTTAACTGCTGCCCATGGATATGTTTTCTAGAAACCACAGACATCTTCTATCATCTAACGCATATAAGCCAGGTGAATTTTATATTTTTTTTTCTAAATTTCACTCTAAAACCCTCCTACACCACACTTTAGGTAATAATGTACTATTTTGGATCTCATCTTAATTCCTTTATTGGATCTAACTCTTAGCTGCTTCACGCTAATCAGTCTTAGTCAACAGATCCACGGGTGGGAGAAAAAAGGTTGCTCAAGTATGATAAGCACAACAGCCCTGTCTGAGAGACTCCAATGCTCCAGGTTTCAAACTCATATCGACAGTTAAGACAGATTTTCTGATGTAAAGAATAAACCTAGCAGTCACCTGATCCCTGCAGATGCCATCCCAGCTGCAGACCAGCAGTTGTCACCTCTGCTTGACATCACTGGGAGTGCCCAGCATCAACGGCATCAACTCGCCAACTTGGCGAAGCAGCAGCTTTTATGTTGTCCTGAACTTCAAAGCAAAAATTGTAATTTTAAGGGGAGGAGGAGATTTAAGAAATGCAGCACCATAAAAGAGGGATGGTGGTGCTTTGTACCTTGATTAAAATAAAACAAAGCGTGGCCACTTTTCACTTGAGTCACTGTGCTATAGGAGTGACTTAAATGTGATCACAGAATTACAGATAGGTTGAGGTTGTAAGGGACTCCTGGAGATCATCTGGTCCAACCCCCTGCTCAAGCAGGGCCACCCAGAGCCGGTTGCCAAGGACCGCTTCCAGATATTTTTTGAATAGCTTCAAAGAGAGACATTCCACAAACTCCCTGTGCCAGTGCTTGGTCACCCTCACAGCCAAAACATGTCTCCTGATGTTCAGAGGGACCCTCCTGTGTCTCAGTTTGTGCCCATGACATCTGGTCCTCTTACTGGGCACCACTGGAAAGAGTCTGGATCCATCCTCTTTGCATGCTCCCTTCAGGTGCTTATATACATTAATAAGATCCCTTTAAGTCCTCACAACCTTTCCTCATATGTGAGATGTTCCAGACCCTTAAACACCTTTGTGGCCCTTCATTGGACTCTCTGCAGCATGTCCATGTCTGTCTTGTAGTGAGGAACTCAGCACTGGTCCAAGTATTTGAAGTGTGGCCTCACCAGTGCAGAGCAGATGGGAAGGATCCCTTCCCTTAACCTTTTGGCCACACTTTGTATAAATGCAGCCCAGGACATCATTTGTCTTCTTTGTAGCAAGGGCACTTTGTTGCCTCATGTTCAACCTGATGTCCACCAGGACCCCCAAGTCCTTTCTTTCAGAGCTTTCCAGCCAAGCAGTTCCCATCATATATTGGTGCCTGGAATTGTTCTTCTCCAGGACTTTTTTCTTCAGGGATCTGAAAAAAGGGCAAGCTCTGAGAATGGTGCAGACTTTTTAACTTTGCAGTTATAAATCTGGAAAACTGGTGGTCAAAGAAGAGAATATCACCTTTGGAAGAAGGCTTATTCCTCTGAAGGAGGCATACGGTGAAAGTGCTGTCTCAGTTGGTCACTTTGATGGCACCATTTTCATCAGTGGGATGGTGGCACCTCTAGAGGGCAATTTCTTGCAAGTAAATGTCTCTCAGAGAAAAAGCGTTCCTTGGGGTGCTGTGTTTCCCTGTTTACTGCCAAGGGAGGCTTGATGCTTGGGCTGGACTAGGCCACTAACACATAAGGGACTTTGGTGGGTTCAAGCAAGTGCATTCAGTGGGTGCAATGTCATAATAACTACATAATCATAGAATCACAGAATCATTCAGGTTGGAAGAGACCCTTGGGATCATCCAGTCCAACCATCAGTCCCACTCTACAAAGTCCTCCCATACACCAGATCCCCCAACACCACATCTCAACCACTCTGAAACACACTCAGGGATGGGGACTCAACCCCCTCCCTGGGCAGCCCATTCCAGGGTCTGACCACTCCTCCTGGGAAAAATTCTTTCCTAAAGTTCAGCCTAAACCCACCCTGGGGCAGCTTGAAGCCATTCCCTCTCCTTCTATGGCCAATTCCCTGTGAGAAGAGACCAGCACCAACCTCTCCACAATGTCCTTTCAAGTAGTTGTAGAGAGGGATGAGGTCTCCCCTCACCCTCCTCTTCCTCCAACTCAACAGTCCCAGCTCCTTCAATCACTCTCCATAAGATTTATTCTCCAGGCCCTTCCCCAGCTCCGTTGCCCTCCTCTGCACCCGCTCCAGCACCTCCACATCTCTCTGGTGTTGAGGTGCCCAGAACTGGACACAACACTCAAGGTGTGGCCTCACCAGTGCTGAGGACAGGGGGACAGTCACCTCCCTACTCCTGCTGATCCCTAAACTTCTGCTAGAAGTTTAGGACCTTGTTTGAGCTCTTCATCACTTTCATGCTGCTTCATCAAACACTTTGTGATGTTTCATGTTTTCTCATCTGGACAGGACAGTTATAAAATATTTCAGCCACACTCAGAATTGCATGAACTGAATTTTCAAATAGGTTTATAAAAGCTTTGTGTGTTTCAAATCTGAAGTTCATGTTTAGTTTTCTTTTTTATTTTCCTTTAGCATCATTGAGGGATGTACAAAATTCTGCATCGTTTCTCACTCTTCTGGGACTGTTGGTTTCTTGTGCTCGTCAAAATCCTTCAGAACTTTCTAAATACGGGGTCAACTCGATCTGTTTGGGGCTGTGTAAGGATGTGGTTGCTTCAGATGTCCATGTTGTGCCCAGTTTTCTAAACCTTTAGAATTAGACATGCTGTCTTGTTAACTTCATAAATTATTAATAAAAACAAACATATTTTAAAAAATAATAAATAACAAATAATAACAAATAATTTAATAAATTAATTATTTATTCAAGTTAATAAATAACAAATAAAAAATAAAGATCAAAAAGTAGAGGGATAAAGAATAGTTCTTTGCGGGTTATGACAATGCCTCAATGCAAGGTATGAGATATGAAAAAGTGAGTCTAATCCCAAGAGGTGCATAGGGACACCTTTTAAAAGCTCATTTTGGAAGAAATCAAGGAAGATGACTTGCAACATAAACCAGACTGTAGTCCTTGACTCCCGAAAGAGTAAATGACAGGGGGAAACATGGGCCTGAGTGGCTGCAAGTGTAAATTCTCATCCCAAAATATCTTTTATAAGCACCAAAGAATACCCTAGAGGATGGAAGCTGGCTATTTCATTCAGAGCAAATATTATAAATAGAAAGGGAATAAGTAAATACACTGTATTGACATAAGGGCAGCTTTATTGAGTATTTTTCATGCCAACTGGCAAACCGCCTGCTTCATGCCAATTTACAGCCCTACTGACAGCGAGCAAGTCAAGCCTCCCTCCGAGCAGCAGCATCCAGGGTGAACTTCAGTTGAACTTCAGTGATGAAAAGGCCAGTGCAGGGCATGCCAGTGGGCTTCGTGGCTACTGGTCAGTATGGCACGGAGACCAGCATACATCCTGGCGTGGGACTGGGGCTTGCTGAGCAGAGTTCATGCCTTGCAGTTGTCTCTGTTTCCTGGGGCTGGTGGGGAGAGCAAGGGCTCGGGAAGAAAGGTGGAAGTCAAATATTTGTGTGGAAATCTCAAGGTGATGAAGGGGCTTGTGTGTGTCAGCTGATGCTTTTCTCCATAAAGGACTGAACTTCAGCAAGGTGAATGAAAATATTCCATAAGAAGGTGTGTTCAGACGCAGTGTCAGTGTGGATGTCAGAGACTGGACCCGCCTGACGCTTCGTAAGACCTTTCCCAACCCTGTTCCTTAGGCATTTTTAATGAGAATTTTATTTACGTCTTTTAATTCATCTATGGTTTGTGTTACATCTTATTTAAGAGAGAATTTAGCAAATGAATAATGCAAAACTTTCCATGGAGTTTTCCCTACTAGATGAACACCCAGGGAGTATTTCTGCTGACTTCTTTTCTTTAAAATTGTGGCTTTCTATATTTCTTTGTGTTTTAAGACACTTCTCCCCCTATGACTTTCCCACTAGAGGTGTGGACCCTCTAAAAAGAGTGTGCCCCTAAATTTGCTTTCTTTCACAACCCACAGTCCCTCATTTCTTCCTGGCCCACAGCTCGACAGCTTTTAAAACCAGGACCAAATTCCACCAAAAAGCTAAAACCATCTGAGGAAGCAAGTATCGGGTAGATTGAAGCAAATTTTAAGTTGTTTTTTTATGCATGTTTTTCCGTACCGAAGCGTGGTGTATTTTTGGGTAGATTTTGCCACTCATGTGTGAATTGTGTTCCACCTGTTTCGACTTTTAAATGCAGCTCTGTCTGTGTTGATACTGTTACATTTTATTTATAGCACAAAGTACTTCATCTGAGCTCAGACATTGTCTAACGTCTAGAAGACAATGGTTGTTTTAGAAACAGTTCTCCCACTTTTTCTCCCATCCTTAGTTTTTCTCTCTGTGTTATCCCCCTGCTCCTCAATGATACACTTGGGAACAAGCTGGACTTTGTCTGCTCAGCCGTTAAATCTACTTTGAAGTGTGACTTTATGGAAATGTCGCATTTGCATTTGTCAGATATTAGGACTCTCCAATAGATTGGGATTTACCAACTTCATCTAAAGTGAGTTTTATTGATACCAACTTGCAGCAGCTCCATGGACCCGGTGAGGCAACAGGAGGTGATATACTGGGTTCATCAATACTGTGTTGTCCCTAATGCTCCTGGCTGCTGAGCACCTTCAAATCCTGGTGCATGTGCTCTTTGCCTTCTGAAGATCACAGAGTCATAGCATGGTTAGAGTTGGAAGGGACCTTAAAGATCCCTTCAAAAAAATTTTCAACTATAGATGGAAAAAAAACCCAGATGACTGTTATGGCCGAGTACACAGCAGTTATCTGATTGAGAAGTCCCATCTTCATGTTAAATTTTCACATTTTCTGACTTCTGGACTTAAAAAAAAAAAAAAAATCAAAAATCTATGCCTTTTAGAAAGGCAGCACATTTAGAGTGTGGGAATGTGCCTCTGATGTAACTTTCTCTGTTGCGTTATGTGGGTTGTATTAGATAATGGTAAATTCCCCGTCCCACTGACAAGCAGTTCATTTTCATTGCATTGCGTTTAGCATAAAATAAGAATAAATGAAATCAAATAGAGCATTATTTGCTTAGGAGGCAGAGCATTTCAAGTCTTCACAGTGCATTCCTTCTTGGAGCTGTGACTGTACAATATCGTACAGTAGGAAAATGGAAAGGAGACTGGATTAGGCAAGATTTGATGCTTATCTACGAAACAGATACTCTTAATGAGAGTCGGGAAATATTTCTTTCCACCTGTATGCTGGTTCCTTTGGTGTGACAAAAGCAATATAGCCTCAGAGCCTGGCTGAGTGGAAAGCACCGTGTCTGTAGACTTTTGACGTATGCCAAAAGTTAAACCAATGTATCAAGGCGATAGCGCTGCCAGCCCAGCTTTTGTGAACATGCTTTGATTTGTCTCTGTTTCTTCCCTTCCTGGTGTTCATCGCTGCTCATCAGCAAATATTTATGCATCCCTATTACTTTTTTTTCCAGGTAGTTTGAGGTGAACCTTGATAAAGTGGTGATAATTAAAATGTGAAGATCCTGGCTTTTTCCAGATACATAATAAAACCCCCAGATGACTTCATGCAAGCCATCTATCACTAGCTAGCATCTGACTTGGCTTCCAAATTCTCTTCTTGGATTAGTTAGCCTCATGCAACATTTTCTCCAAGCCTGATAAGATGGTTGGTGAGCTTGGAATGAGGGGAGGGAAGCTACATGCCCCGTCTTTCTAAAGAGCGGGCAAATACAGCCTGGCAGCTTCCTGAAGGCTGAAAGTATCTCAGCATAAGAACAAAAACCCCCAGCCTAACCATGGGTAGTGGCTAATAAAGAATAATCAATGTTTTCATGGAATGGTTTGTGTTGTAAGGGACTGTAAAGACCATCCAGTCCATTTCCCTGCCCTGGGCAGGGACACCGCCCACCACACCAGGTGGCTCCAAGCCCCCTCCAACCTGGCCTTGACCCCCTCCAGGGATGGGGCAGCCACAGCTTCTCGGGGCAACCTGGGCCAGGCTCTCAGCACCCTCACACCAAAGAACTTCTTCCCCACAGCTCAGCTCCATCTCCCCTCTTTCAATGTCAAACCCTTCCCCCTCATCCTATGGTTCCCCTCCCTGATCCAGAGTCCCTCCCTATCTCTCCTGTAACCTCCTTTAAGTATTGGAAGGCTGCTATGCCGTCTCTTCTCCAGGCTGAATGCCCCCAGCTCTCTCAGCCTGTCTTCAAAGAAGAGGGCTGCAGCCCTCAGAGCATCTTCATGGATTCGTTCCAACAAGTCCACGTCCTTGTGCTGAGGACTCCAGAGCTGGATGCAGTACTCCAGGTGGGGTCTTACTTGGAGAACAAATGGGTGAAATCACCTCCTTGGACCTGCTGGCCACACTTCTTTTGATGCAGCCCAGGTTGCAGTTGGCTTTCTGGGCTGCCAGCACACCTTGCTGGCTCACGTTGAGCTTGTCATCTCCACCATTTTGATGCTACCTGAGTCATATTCCTCGTTTGAGTCCCTGGTTATGGGGCAGCAGGTCTGGTTCAGGAACAGCTATTCCCTTGCATGGCTCTGGGCTGTGCAGTGTCTGCCAGATGTTCCTGGGGCGAGCTCTGCATCTGCACTGAAATGAGGTGAATCCCACTGTCCTCGTGATGCCTTCACCTTACAAACTCGTGTTCACTGCAAAATTCTGGACCTGGGTCATTTCCTCCCCAGAGGGAGAACTTTTGAGGTCCAGAGATGAAGTCTACACTTCGCTTTCCAGCTGAAGACCTGCCTGAGCCCCAAGCATCACCTGAGTGCAGAGCAATACTCTTCTTTCTTCTTGGTCTAGACTATCAGGACTATCAGGAAATTCCCATTTTTGGGGGTGTATTCCCATTTTTGGGGGTGTTGCATGGCCCTGCTTGGATGTGTGGAGCTGTGCAAGGGCAGAGAGAGGACAACAGGTCCTCCTCAGCAGAAACTAGCATTTTTTCATTGGTTTTGTGTGCGTGTGTTTTTCCGCTTGATTTTGTTTTATTAGTTCTTTTGGTGATTTCTTTTAATTTGGTTTATGTTTTGGGTGGGTTGGTTGGTTTGTTTGTTTGTTGAGTGCTTAAATGACTCATACTGGAACAGTCCCAGGGTGAAGCTCTGGTGAGACCAGAAACACTCTTGGTATCTCTTAGTGTAAGGTTCTCCAGCGCTGTTAGAACAGTATCAGTGAAAATGAGGACCTCTGGTGCCAAAACAAAATTCTCTGTACAATCTCTTAATTTTCAGCATAGAATCACAGAATCACAGAATCTCAGGGATGGGAAGGGACCTTGAAAGATCATCCAGTCCAATCCCCCTGACGGAGCAGGAACACCCAGAGCAGGTCACACAGGAACGCGTCCAGGTGGGTTTGGAATGTCTCCAGAGAAGGAGACTCCACAACCTCTCTGGGCAGCCCCTTCCAGTGTTCCCTCACCCTCACCGTGAGGAAGTTTTTCCTCATATTTCAGTGGAACCTCCTCTGTTCCAGCTTGCACCCATTGCCCCTTGTCCTATCATTGGGTGTCACTGAGAAGAGCCTGGCTCCATCCTCCTGACACTCACTCTTTCCGTATTTATAAACATTCATGAGGTCACCCCTCAGTCTCCTCTTCTCCAAGCTCAAGAGACNTTTTATATAGAGTCTCTATACTAAGAGTGAACTGAAGATGTGTCCTGTATGTGACCTTATAATCCAGCAAACATTTTGAGCAGCTGTGGAAATGTTTGTGCTGCTCTGGCTTTCATCAGGACATCATGGGTAAAACCTGCAGCTCTGGCAAGCAGCAGGATGGGGTGAGTTTTTTTAGCTATGAGGGAAATTTAAAGATCTCTTGAACAAGGCTGTGGCTGAGCCTTTGGTTTCCTTTTGAAGAAGACAATTTGCAGTGTTACAGAGGCTCATGTTTCTTTGTAGTTAAACACAGAACTTTCCACTGTGAGCTTGATGTTGCTCTCCACAGCCTCCACATCTCTCCAGAAAGTGGTAGGTTCTTAGTATTTCCTATGTAGGATCTTGATCAAGAGATAATGTTTAGTTGTTGAAGGCTACCTATAAATAACTGACATGGCAGCATGCCTGTGCTGTCTTTTTTTTCCCCTCCTGTTTTTAAGTCATGGCTCACAGATGGCCCAGCCTGAACTCCATCATTGCCTTCCCTTTGAACAATTGAAGAAGCAGATTACAAGAAGCAGAAGGATATAGATAAATATATATATATACCTATATATATCTTTGGTAACACCAATAAGTACCGACAGAGATTTCCTCAAATCGATCCATGAGACAGAATTTGACCTTGCAACAGTAAATGTGGGAGGAACAGGTTGGCTTGGAGGGTGCTGGGAAGGGCCTTGAGAACAGAGACTGGCAATTCTTGTTTGATGCTCTAAAGAAGGATGAGGTGGGAAGTGAGATGCTCAAAGTGGCAGGCCAGCAGCAGAATATTGGATGACTTTAAGAATCGAGCTGATGAGACTTTTCATTGAGTGGATGAGTAGAAAGGCCGTTGCCTTTGGTGTATTACACAGGAAAAATGGACAAGAGTCCATCGTAGGTTCTTGGAGGGATGGGTGAGTCAATGTTGAGGTGACAGTTAGAGATGACAGTGGGGGTTGTGGTGCTGTTTATGGGGATGAAATGGAGTGGAGATGTGAGAGCACACAACAGCGTGAGGTAGAAAGCCATCTGTAGATGCTGCAGGAAGGTTTTCATACCCAGGACTGTCATTCTGGTATCGTATGCATTGCATTGGAGAGACTGATGTTTCTAATCAGCCTTCCTCCTTGGTGACCCGAGAGCTCTCATGAAGAACTTGAATTTATTTTAATCGAATTATGAACACAGCCAAGGCACTGTAATTCCCAGTAATTTTTCATTTTTGTTTGTGTATTTTGTGTTGCTGGTTGAGGACTAGCCATAGGTCTCCCAAGTTAAATTGGTTCTGTCTTGGTGCATACCAGGACAGAAAGTTGGGGTGAGATTAGTGATGCAGTTGTAAATATATAAAAGTTAAAAGTTTTAGTCAAGGTTATAATTTGAGGTTCTCTCAATAGCCATTTGGGGGAAATAGGGAGCTCTTGGAGGTGTTTTAGCCTCTTCTGAAGCAGTTCATTGAGGACAGGTGGGTGACTGGCTCAAACTGTTACCTGTAGACACTCATCTAGAATAGAAAGGGTCTTGCCCATGGACACGAGGTGTAACTCAGCAGTGCGCAGCCCGAGATGGACGCCTCCAAACTTGAGCTGAACAAGACAGCTTCTCCCCAGCAGCATTCAGGGCTGGTGCTAATGCTGTGGCAGGTCTCACAGCCATCTCTCAGATGGTACTATGGTGGTCACCTTTCTGCTAAAAGCTATAGAGATGGTTGCAGAGCCTGTGTCACTGAAGGGGAAGCTCTGTGTTCCATGAGCTCTCCTTAGTGATGACTGTGCTCATGGAATTTCTTCAGCCACTTTTTTGGCATGCTTTAGGGAACTCATGGGCACTGCCTGGCTCATCAACTGCTCGGGGGGCTGCAGGCCAGTAGCTTCAGTGCCCTCTTGATTCATTCCATTCTTGTCCAGAAAATGGAGAAGTGGGTGCTGAAAGGTGTTGACATTTATTCCTAAAATTTGCAACATGCAAGAGTAATAATTTTTCCTTTATTTTTTTTTTTTTAATTAGGAAGTTCTCTGCCAGCCTTCTGGATCCACCTCACTTGTTAATCCCTGCTCCAGCCATTCAGGGATAAAGCGTGATATTCTTCCCTTTGGAGTCACTGCTCTGTATGAAGAGTCCTGAAACGTGGGAATTGGCTGGTGCCAATCTCAGTAATTGCTAGGTATTTTGTCCATCACCCAATGGTTATGGGGGTCCTACTTGAGCCTTTTCTCTCCACCAGAAACAATTTTGTGACAAAATTGTTTCTCGGGTTCAGCTCCTGTTTGACCCATCTCTAAGCTCGTGTTGTGTGATAAAATGAATGGAGGAACAAGCCTTGGTGGCTGTATGTGCTTGTATGTGGTCAGAGGCATGTGGTGCAGTCCTGCACCTGTGTTCCCAGTCCTGGGAAGACCACCTCTACAAGACATGGAAATCATCTGGAGGCCAGAAGGTCAATGAAAGAAGGACAAGAAAGAGAAAAAGAGGGGATAGATGGGGGAAGAAATATTCCCTTACCCATCCAGACCACGAATCCTGTCATCCCCAGAGCTCTCAAGTGTATTAGTACAGGCAGCTCTTCCAACATTGCTCCTTGCGTCAGTATCAGCAAAGACTTTAATGGTGTTTCCCAGCCTGTGGCCATGGGTGAAGGGAAATGCTGTGTGGAACCCATGGATCAGCGACTCTGGGGTCATGATATGGCTGCAGGGGAGAGTGATGGGTGGACCTTCCCAACTCAATGAGACAGACAAGCCTGGCAGCACTGTACCATGGAGGGCAAATGGGTACAGCTCCCAGTGTGGGGGGTGTGTGTGTGACACAAAATTACTGAATGATATGGGGTTGGAAGGGACCTCTGGAGATCATCTAGTCCACCCCCCCCCCACCACCAGAGTAGGTCCACCTACAGCAGGTAGCACAGAAATGTGTCCAGGTGGGTTTTGAATGTCTCCAGAGAACAGAGACAGGTCCTTCCTGCTGAGGCACCAGCATGAGGGCTGGGCTCCAGTAACGATGAGCTTAATGGCTACATGAACACCAGAGTTGCCCCAAAACTACTGTTGTGCTATTGATACAGGTTTTTTGTTCGTTTGCTTGTTTGTTTTTCCTTAAGATTGACAGAATCACAGAATCTCAGGGATTGGAAGGGACCTTGAAAGATCATCTAGTCCAATCCCCCTGCTGGAGCAGGAACATCCAGAGCAGGTCACACAGAAACGCGTCCAGGTGGGTTTGGAATGTCTCCAGAGAAGGAGACTCCACAACCTCTCTGGGCAGCCCCTTCCAGTGTTCCCTCACCCTCACCATGAAGAAGTTTTTCCTCATATTTCAGTGGAACCTCCTCTGTTCCAGCTTGCACCCATTGNGGCTCATGGTCATCCTGCTGCCCACCAGGACCCCCAGGTCCCTTTCCCCTTCGCTGCTCTCCAACAGGGCAGTTCCCAACCTATACTGGTACCTGGGGTTGTTCTTGCCCAGATGCCAGACTCTACACTTGCCCTTGTTATCTTGCATTAAACTTCTCCCCGCCCAACCCTTCTGGCGTGTCAGCCACTCCTCCCAGTTTGGTGTCATCAGCAAACTGGCTGACAGTGCATTCTTTTCCCTCATCCAAGTCGTTGATGAATATATTGAATAGTACTGGTCCCAGTACTGATCCCTGAGGGACTCCACTAGACACAGGCCTCCAACTAAACTCCCATTGACCACAACTCTTTGGCTTCTATCCTTCAGCCAGTTCTCAATCCACCTTACTACCCCATTGTCCAGGCCACACTTCCTCTTGTCTTTCTTTTAGTTCTTTCTCTCTCTCTTTATTTTTATTTTTTTTAAATGAGTAACTTACACATTTAAAACCCAAAAAGCATCTGAGTTTCAGATGTGTCTCCAAATGATGTCAGTTAGAGCTCACAGCTTGTGAACTTCCCTTCTCGCTTACCACATCCTGGTGGGGTTTTCTGTGTCCTGTCTCAAGGCAAACATTTCTTACGGGAGGTAAATATAGCTGAGCACCTACTCGTGATAAAATGCGTGGGCCGAAGCAGCCACCTTCGGGGGCGTAAGCAGTTTCTAATTATAGCAAGGCCAGCTTCCTTTTTTGTTTTTTTTTTTGGTTTTTTTTTTCCCTCCCCTTCACACGTCATTATGTAAAACTCATTCTTCTCAGTTGCCTTTCCTGAAATAGGGCCTGGCTGGATGTGTGTACGCAGACGAGAAGCGGGTGTCGAAACTGTGTTCTGGCCCGCTTTCCCGTTTGCCCCATGGGAACGGGACCAGCATACATCAGGTGACAACGGGCAGCCTTGGTTTCATTTTGTCTCAGGCAGACCCAGGATGGGAAAAGGTGAACACTGGAGCTATTTTTGTGCAAAAATTTCGAGTAGGCTCTTTAGAAATTGCTTAAATACAAGCAATTTGGCTCCTGTAGGTGGGAGGGTGAGAACACCAAGAGATCGATAAATTGCACTGTGAGAAGCTGAAGATTAATCACTAAACTTTCATCTCCTGTTCAATTCCTTGTTATAAGGACATGACAGTTGTACTTCAGCCACTCTCAGGTGGTTTTGCTGTGTTTTTTACTTAACGGGAGGCGAGATGGTGCTGGACAAGGGCCCTATTGCATTATTTCTGTGCCCTGGAGAGTCACGAGCGCTGGTTCGGCTCCTGAAGGTGGGGGGGCAGGGGGTCAAGGTGAAGTGGGCACCTGGGCTTGATCCACTCTGTGTGATACATCAGCCTGGCTTTTTCTGCTGAAGACCTGAGCAAAATCAGTTGTGTAGGGCCCGGCCTTGCTGCATACCCAGCACTGAAGTTCTGATTGCAGGGAGTGCTAAAAAAGACAGTTTGGGTGGAAGTGCTGCTTCTACCATCCTCTCCCAATGTGTGCACAGCAGTCAGGGGGTAACTGTGGTCTTTCCTCCATTCCAGTGGTTCATGCTGGGACTGGAGTCAGGGACCTCTTCACCATTACAGCTTGAAATGCAGCGTCACTCTGCCCGTGCCTTGGCCGGCAGTCGCGGCAGATGCTGCAGTGGGAGGTTTGCTGGGAAAAGCTTGTGGGGTGCAAAAAGGAAGAGGGGACCGGGTGTTTCGAAACAAACATGAGTGAAAATTGCCCATAACCAGGGCAGACAAGTGCTTGGATGCCAAGTGATTTGATAACTGCTGTCATAGCGCGTACAAGATTACACGGTGATATACTGAGGCGCTGGCAAGATAATTCATTCAGTAGCGTTGCCTTTTGAGCAGAGAGAATGGCTCTGGCTGAGCAAATAAAGAGGATGCTTCGTAGCCCTGCAGTGTTCTCTGAGATAATATGCCTGGGTGTACAGGTTCATTGATTTATTCCTTTGTTTTTATGGACTAATGTTTGTGGCAAACAGACGCTGACACACTGATACTGCAGACGAGTAGTGATGTATCGCTGTATCGCTCGCAGAACCTTCACATGCTTTTTTTCTTTTTTCTTTTTTTTAGTGTTCAAAATGCTTTCTATTACAGCTCAGCCTTTTATTCTAATTATCTGCCCAGGGTTGTCAGTACAGAGCAGAGACTGGAGGTTACAAGTGTCATATACCAGAGGGGTGGGAGGAAGGAAACGTGACAGCAAAGACAGAGATGTCCTCTGCAGCCAGAAGGGCCATTGGCGATGAGTCTGAAATCACAGCAGCCTTTCTGTGGCAAGGTTCTTTTACTGGCAAAGGGTTCAAACGATGGAGATCCTGCAGACTGATACTGGTCAGGGCATGGGCTGGTTTCTAAAGTTCTCTTTAATGGACGCATCTTCCTCAGAACAGGAGTCTCCATTAAGCCATGTTCTCCTCCTACCCATGGGTCCTGTGAAGTCATAACCCTATGACTTGTTTTTTTCACATGACTTTACTACCATGGGGGGAAGGTGATTCACAAAAGGCATCTGTGATGGGAAAAACAGCAAAAATCCAGCCTGGTGAGGTTGCTTGGAGCCCAGCCTCCAGAGGAGACACAGCAGACATCTGTCCCACGCGTTCAGTGCAAGGTGGGAGAGGAGAAGGGCAGGTAAATACATTTTTACCCAGTAATGTTCCTTTCTGTGGCTAAGTTTTCTTCTCAGTGCTTCATTGTCAGCCAACTTAGTGTGTGGATTTACAGATGAACGAAGAGGTTATAATGGAAATGCTGAGTAAGTCACTCCTTAGGTTTGTCATGGGAAAACCCAAATAACTGGGGTGCTCGGCACTGCCAGAATGAGCATTGCATGGTATTTCCTTCCTAATGGGTTTCATAGTTGATCCACCTTTTTCTTCTGCTACAATAATGGATCAGAGCTATGCTCTATAAATATTATGCCTTTATGCTTCCCACTCTCCACACCTGCACTCAAAGTGTTTCAGGAAATGCATGGAATCATCGTAATTCATAGAAAAGCCTGAAAATAAGCCAGTATTTTTTATCTGGGTCTGACCTATGAGCCCTGCCTCTAATATTATTTTGTGTGCTGCCTTCCCTCTCTTTTGGAAAAATGATCCAGTGCAAAGAGATGCGATTGCTGAAGCAGCCACTGTCCTGTGAGATCCCCTGGTCCCCCAAGGGGCTTTTTTGATGTATTGGTGCTCCAGGAACAGGTTTTGCAGCGAGGGCTGTAGGAGAAGGCCAAAAGCCCAGCTACCTTCCTCAAAATGGTTTTGTTTCTTAAAAGAGCATCTTCCCCGCAACAGAAACCCAGACGTCCTCCCAGCAGGCAGGAATTTTTGGCTTGTTGTTAGTTGATGTAGCCTACGTGGACCCAACAGGCTCTTGACTGCTTTGGTATATTATTAAACAGATTTGAAACAATCAAGCGTTATGCAAAAATCTAGGTGCCTTCCCCTTCCTTACTAGAACGTTTGGGTGGGCTCTGTAAATGCAGAGAAATAAGTGTTATTATGCCTTACAGTTTTGTTTTACAGGCTTTGCAGTTGAAGCCTCTCTTCTCAGCCAGAGGTGGGTAAGCAAGATTGCGCCGTGTAACAGTTATTCGTGTTTTCTCTGTGAAAGGAGAGGATACTCCTTTGCAGAATCGATTGTGAAAGACTTTCCTTGCCCCCTCCAAATCTGATGTAATAAAGTCAGAGCTAGAATGATCTCTCTGTATTCTCTTTCTTTTCCCCTGGTCTAGCATGATGTATTTCTGGGAAGAAATGTCTCATGTGCCTTGCTGCGGGGGAGTGACTTCATTTTCAGAAAGGAAAACTCTTGTGGAGTGTGTGATGATGGCAGTGTGCGGTGCCACTGCCCTCCTGCTGAGGGGCAAAACCTCTGCTTTTTTTGGGAGGCAGCCCCCATGGCAAAATGATCTCCACTCTAATATCAATGTGTATCATCTCACGTGTGCATCACGTTGGGAAGCCTGGGCTCACCACCACGGACTGCCCTGATGGGGAGCTGCCAGGCGAGACTTGGAGCCGTCATGTGTTCGGTGACAAACACCGCAGCCCTCCCAAGGTGAAGTCACCCCGGGCCTTCCTCTGCTGTGCCTGCCACCAGCTTATTCTCATAAATTACTTTCAGGTTCCTCCGTGGAATGCCCAGGGTGTGTACTAGTGAAAGAAGCAGCCATCTCTCCCACGTATTTATTGTAAAGATTGCAGCACTCTGTATATCCAGCAGTTTATAGCTGGGAGCGAAGCTGGCTGCAGACAAACCAGTAATTTCTGATGGTAACGATAGAAGAATTATTCCTTATTATGTATCTGGCATTGAGGTGTATCAGCAATATCACTCTTCTGAAGCAGTATGAGGAAACCAGCTCACCCTAACGCTCTTGATTTGAGGGCTGTAGAAAAAAATTCACTCTTCCGCTGTTTAATGAATCACCTGAGCCAGAAACGGATAAGAAATGTCGTAGGTCAAAAATAAAAGTGTACTGAATCACACGATTTGCAGGGAAAACCCCTCTGAATTTCACCAGTGCTAGGTTTTATTCAGCCCTCTGGGGGCACTTACTCCTCCAGGTTTCTCTTTGTCAATAATACAGAGGAGGCACTGCTAGTCAGCCAACTGTCACAAGAGGAAGTGTTTAAGCAAAACGCTAACTTCAAGAGAAATTAGTCAGCAGGACAGAGCGATAATCATCCAAGATCATCGCTCTTGAAGGCGCTCAGAGTGGATGCTAGGCTTCTCAGAATTACCCAACCTGTTGAAGTCTGCTTCTCCCCAGGAGAACTGGAATATGGCACGTAGTGTAAGTGTCTGCAAGATCTGCAAGGTGATGATAGAGAATTATAGATCAGCACAGGGGTAGCATCCAGAAAATTGGATGAAAGAGACACAAAAAGACCAGAAGACTTCCACTACAGGACTCATGCTGGTTTTCTGCCTTTTTTTTAATTTTTCAAGGGAATCAATATACTGTGCAGTCAGAGAGGCAGCAGGCTAGAATTTATATCAGCTTCCAAAAAATCTTTGATAAGGCCTCTCACCATGATGCTCTTAGAGAAATTTAGTTATGGACGGAGGTGATTTCTAAAGATACACCATTAAATGATGAGGTAGAAGCCGAAATTCTCCTTGGGCAGCGTAAGGCTTCAGACTGCATTAGTGCTGGAGGGGGGTAGGGTTTGTCACTGCTCAAGCCTTAGCGGGGGAGACTTGGCCAACTCGGCATTAAATTCTGCACGTCGCTCAAGAAAGCAAACACGGTGGTGGTTGTGCAAAACTTTCAGGATGGAAAATAATAACTGGTGCTATCAAAACATCTGAGAAATACGGCTGTGTCCTCCTTGATCTTACCGTGGTGAACGTTGTCTTGCAGCCTCTCTGCTAATGGCAGATGTTTAGGCTGTGGCTAAGAAAAGCAGATTTACCACTGAAAACAGGTGAGGAGTGTTTTAGCAAAAGGGGAAACAAAGGTGATTTTAGGACAAAAGGATAACAATAATAACGTTGTTGCTTAACAAAGGATATATATATAAGCACCAAGTGGCAAAGATGAGGCCAACTCAGGTTTCCCATTGAGGTTTTTTTCTGCAGTACAGAAAGAAAGACAAAGCCTTAAAGACCGAAAAAAAACACCTTTTGGAACAGGTAACTGGCACAATGGCTATTTTGTTGAACAACTGCTTGGAGGCAGAGGCATGAGATGTTAGTGGACTGTGTTCATTACACTTAGCTAAGGACAGCTAATTGTTAGCTAACATTGAAGTCTTATGGGGCTATTGACCTTAATGCTTACAAAAGTGGCCTGAACACCAAAGGCTCAGAAAGAGCTTCCTCCTGGCACAGTCTTAGTGAATGGGTCGTTACATCCTCTGAAAGAACCTATTTTCAGACACTTACATAGGCTTTTCTGAGTATTTATGATGTTTCTCTCCGTTTAGAATCTGTTTCTCAGTAAGTGCATTCTCTTGCGCCATGAGTGTTCGATTGAATTTGTTTCTCCCACGTTTTAGACAGAAACCATGAGCTGCAAATTCGGAGGATGAGATGGTTTCTGGGTTTGTCAGTTCCTCAAACAAAAGAAAATCTTTTTTTTTTTTTATTAGGAAAAGATATTGTTACAAAACATAAACATAATGTTTGTTTATAAAGCAAATCTGCAGATGGTGTTTAGGAACAATATCAAAACTGTGGCTTGAAACAGGCTAGATTTCATAAAATCTCTGATTGTATTTGGTGCTTGCATTGCAATTACCTAATCTCTTTTTTCTTGTGGCTCTTGGAGAGAAACAAATGAACAGCATCTAATAATGCTTGCGCCGAGACAATACTTTTAAACAGTAATCTAAATGGAATATGAATTAATAATGTGCCTCGTCCCTGCTGTAGTTCCATTAAGATACGCATTTGCACCAGGCCAATAGACTTGGCCCAGTGCATGAAGTGTCCGAGGCTGAAAATTCCCTTCTGTTTGGGTTTCATACAAGTTTTCTACCCCGTAGCAGGAAGCTGGCCTGCCCAGTGCAGCAGTGGTGCCATTTCATCCAAATGGGGGACATTTCCCATATGTCCTGCTTCTCACTTCTTCCCTCTCCCGGGAGCCTGGGCACAGACATGGAAGGGCTCAGCCCTGCACCCAGAGCCTGGTGCTGCTGCTGCTGCTTCTGCCTCTGGTGCACCTTTTGCCTTTGGTGTTGCTTTTCCCTCTCCTGTCACTGTTGCAGATGCGGGGGACGTACCTTGTGGAGCGTTTACATCTTTACTCTTTCTTGGTCAAGGGGAGGGATGGAAAGAATTGACTGGGAGCAACCAACAGCATGGGTGAAAGGAAAGTGTGCTTTTTGTCCAGCTCTTAGAGAGCCCTGAGCCCTGGAGGTGAGTGTCTTAGTCTTGAAGATGCTGCTTAGGGAAGTAAGTTGAATAAAAGGCTGGAGAAAGTCTGAAAGAAGGGCTCTGAAGTGCAGCCCTGCCTGGCAGATTGACTGCATTAGCATTCCTTGATTAGGCGAGAAACCTGTTTCTTGGCCCTATCCAAAAATGTGCACATAAGCACCAGCAAGACATTTGAATGTGTTTTAGCTTGGTTTCTTAAGGAGGCTTTGGAAGTCACTCTGTGAGTCTTTCATACCTTTTGCATCTGCTGGCCAATTTCACCTTTGTTCAGCAGAGAGACAATCTCAAAGATAATGAGCCCTTGCAATTTCTGTGAAAACCGTGCCCAGGATGGAGCAGACAGACCACATGGATGTGCCACTAGTGAAAGGATGTTTGTAGCTCAGTGCATCAGGCAATGGCCTTGTGGCCACAAGTGTGTCCCCAGTGGTGGCCCAGTTGGCATGTGTGGCACCGACGTGGTCACACTCTTTGATAGTGCGTCATTGGCAAAGCGCCGAAGGGATTTGGAGGGACCATGGGATGTAAATCTAGAGGAAAAGGGCCTTCCTGGCTGCTTCTACATATGGAATAATACGCAGAAGGGAGAAATGCAGATTTTGAGGAGAGGAGCGTTGATCAGGAGACGCTGTCACTGTGCTGGTGGGATGAGGGCTAAAAGAGCCTTGTCTAACTTTCAGATCCCAAACTGTTTTGTAATTTGGATTTGCCAGCTTTGAAGTCTTACTTTGGGGAAGGTCTGATCCCTTATGTACTGTCTCCATAAAAGTGAGCAAGAAATTTGAATTTTGCCTTCTTTTGCTTTCTGTTAGGCTCCAATTTTCTCAGTCAGTCAATAAAACCCAGTTAAATAACCATACATGCTCACAGACCCCAAGCTAATGAGGCTTTTACTGGACATATGAGTAGTGTAAATTCAAAGGAGCCTAACACAGAGCTCTGTCAGGTTCATCCTTATGGACTGCACTGGAGAAGGAGCCTGGTCCTCCCAGCCATTCCGCCCAGACTGCCCTATGCTGCACTGCTCAGGATGGACTGGCTGCATCCACCCTGGAAAAGTTTTCATCTTCTCCAGGCCTTTGCATCTCTTTCATAGACCTGAAACATTGTTTTTGCTTATTGGTGGGGATTTGAGGCTTTAAAAAAGAGGACAGTGTTGCAGTCCCCTTGTATTGCTTCTAAGCTGAATCTGAGGCAGGGACCTGGCAGTTGGGAGCTCAAAAACTTGCCAATGCTTTGAAATGAGTTTTCATAGCATCATAGAATTTGGTTGGATTGAAGGGACCCTAAAGATCATCTAGTTCCAACCCCCCCTGCCCTGGGCAGGGACACCTCCCACCACACCAGGTTGCTCCAAGCCCCCTCCAACCTGGCCTTGAACCCCTCCAGGGATGGGGCAGCCACAGCTTCTCTGGGCAACCTGGGCCAGGCTCTCACCACCCTCACACCAAAGAACTTCTTCCCCACATCTCAGCTCCATCTCCCCTCTTTCAGTTTAAAACTCTTACCCCCCATCCTATGACTCCCCTCCCTGATCCAGAGTCCCTCCCCAGCTTTCCTGGAGCCCCTTTAGGGACTGGAAGGGGCTCGAAAGTCTCCCCAGAGCCTTCTCTTCTCCAGGCTGAACTCTCTCAACTCTCTCAGCCTGTCCTCACAGCAGAGAGGCTCCAGCCCTCACAACATCTTCATGGCCTTCTCTGGCCTACTTCCAACAAGCCCATGTCCTTCTGCTGTTGGTGGCCCCAGAGCTGGAGGCAGATCTCCTTGTCTCTTTCAAAGATGTCTTTGTCCCTGCACTTTGCTGAAGGGACCAAGCAACCTGCTTGGTGGTCTGTGGTTGAGCAGCCTCTGACTCCTGCACCTCCCTGATGTTTCTCTCCACCTCTGCTTGGTTCCTTTTTGCCTTTCTGATTTGCTTCTCCACTTTTAACCCTCTCTGCCTGGCAGTTCTGCCTCCAGCCCTGCCTGCAGGCAGATTTTGGCAGCAGCTCCCGAGTCTCAGTGCCGAGCTGCCCTGGAGCAGCACGTTCCCCACCGTGTCCTCGCATCCATTAGAGCTGCTGCAGCCTGAGCTTCCCACCAACTGGAAAATCCAGGGAGCTATTTCCTTTATAGTCCCACTGGCATTAATATACAGAGTAAGTCTTGTCTCCAGTTTGACAACCCCCTTTTTTCATAGACTGGTGGTTCCCCTCCCCATCGCTCTGCTCAAACAGTGGAGTTACAGAGGCTCTCCTCTTCTCCTGTCACTGCCCCGGCCATCTCCAGTCCTGCTTCTCTTTCTTCAGCCCCTCCTCCCAGCAGAAAGACTTTTCTAGACTTGTTCCTAGTTATTTTTAGGATGTTCTGACTGATTTCTCTGCAAATATTATTTCATTCTCCCCCCACCCCTCAATCCCTCGCCTTCCAAAAACTAGAGGTGCAGTGATTCAGCACAGCACACACACCTGATGAGCAGCACCTTCTTGCATAAAAGCTTTTCCATGGTTGTTCTCATCTCTTTGAATGTCCTGCAAAGTTAGAGGCTCTTTTGGTGCCATCAGAGCTGGTTTTGTTATTTGCCTTTGGGAGGGACTTCAGACAAGGAGATCTCTACTGCTCTGGAAAGCTACAGGCACTGAATAATCGTGAAACAGTCCCTGGGAAACGAACCAAAGAATTCCATGGATAAACATGGGAGTGCTGGCCACGTTGGCTAAAAATATAATTTATGTGTCTGGTACCTTCAATATTTCACACGGGCTGGAGATTGAAGAGAGATTGTACAAAGTATGTGGAAATTATATATATATATATGTGTGTGTATATCTATATCATTGTATCTCAGCAATACACATATTTGTATTTAATTTTCTATCGATTAAAAATCAGGTTTGAATTGGGGTTTGGTTATAGCCATCTTTGTGTAGTTTGGCTCAAATCAAGTTGCTCATCTGCTTTGTAGTTGCATTTTCCTGCCTGTAAAATGGGCACAGCCCTTATCAGGAGCTGATGAGACACGTCAGAGACTTTTTAAAGCCCGTAGAGGGGACTGAGTGGAAGGTGACAGATGCACATGATGCTGTTTTCACTGGATACCCTGATCCAGCAGTTTGGATCCTGACAGCTACTCTTAGCAGAGAGAATTTCACTATTTGCTTATACTCCGAGTCAAACATATGTAAGTGTATTCAAGCTTGTAATCTTTTCATTGCTGAAGTGGCTGAAGGCCTTTTCACTGTTGCTGAGCTCACACAGATCCTTCTGGGAAGGGAATCTAGAGGTACCAGAAGGCAGCTGATAAAGCTTGGAAACCTCCTCACCTCCTCTTTTTCATTTATGTGAAAAGCAGAGCATTGGGACAGTGTTAATTATAGACACAGGATACAGCAAATAAGAGCAGCTGTATGAAAGAAGGTAATATGCAGGCATCACTTAGCACTCCTATCCTTTAATTAATAATTAGCCTTTCTGATAGTAGATGAGAATGTCTCAAAAGTGCCAACAGAGAGTTTCAAACCTTGGTGAAGCCATAGGACTAACCAAGCCTTGAGGAGCTAATTAAGGGCATTCTTCATCAGGCCTCATCTCATCTGCCTATTCTACTGGCTTGAAACCTGTGCAGGTGACCTGTCCCTGAAGGCCAGATTGAATTTCCATCTGCAGAAGAGCATAGTTGCCTGTTACCCAAGGGTCTGAGACTTGCCCAAAACCACTTGGGCTGGAAAGGGAGGTTGCTGTAACCCAGATTACAGTCAGCCAAGGCATGGAGAAAGGGCAAAAGCTGTGGTCAGACTTGTCCACACAACTGATGGGAGTATTTTGTTGATATCGATCCAATGGATCATGTAGGGAAAGAATCCCTTGCATCGTTTCTCATGGGTCAGGGGCTCGTCTGTTCCTCTTGCTGATCGCTTGTTGCCTGGACACTGGCCCTCCATAGGCTTGACCAAGTGTCCTCAAGCAAGGACATGACAGGAAGGCTACTGTGGTGGGGACACACCAAATGAACCTTCTCAGAAGTTGCCTCAAAAATCCTGTTTCATCCAGAGTGGAGAGTTTTCTCTCTTAAAGCCCAAAACTTTTTTTTGCCTCAGTTTCTTGAGGTGTTTTTCAGTTTGTATGTCAGCAACAGTAGTCTTAAAACTCCTTTGCCAGTACAAGTATTCAATGTAATGCAGCCATGTGTGTAGTGCCAGAAATTGCCCACTTTAGTATGTGTATCAGCATCAGAAAAACATGTCCAGGACATTTAGGATCTCATTGCTCACACAGGTGAACCCTCACTTTTATGATGGGACTCATGAACGAGCACACACTGTGCAAGGGGAAAAACTAGACATACTATTTATGCACATATTTATGTGTAAATATTCATAGCCCAGTTTACAGAGATGGCAACTGGAAGAGCATTATACAAGTTATCATTCAGAACATGAGGAATGATGTCTGTTTGATGAGTGCTTAAAAAAACCCAAGTAGTATTCCTGCAAAAATATGACTCCAAGGCATTTTCACTGCCGATAGCATCCCCCCTCGCAGTGCCGATGGGCTGAACTTAAGGTCAAGAGAATTTGGCCAAAAGAACATGTTTTTCTGAGAGAAGTGAGTGTCACCAGCACGTGTTCAGCCACAGGGGACTCGGGGTGAGTCGCGGAGCGTGTGGTGCTGGGGCTACGCCTGCGGGCACGGAGACCTGCCATTCACTGACCTGAGGGAGCGACACTTCTGTTTTACAGCTAAAGTTACACAAGGTATTTTATTCTGATAAAACCTGTTTTGGTTTTGGTGGTGGTGGTGGCGTTTAAAAAAGTGCTAGCAAAAAGCAACAGACGGGAAGTGCTTTTCTTACTGGTTTGGTCAGTAATGCAAATGGTAATGGCTACTTTGGAGGGAAAAGCGGAAGATATTTCTCAGCTGCTCAGGCATTTTTAACCTCCTTCACAAAGAAAATCTATAAGCAACAGGGATCTGGATTTTGCCTTTACTTGTGCCACTGCTAAGCAATATGGCACAATAACAATACGGAATTAGGTCTTGCTTTTTATTTTTCCCTTTTTTTCTTCATTTGTACAAGCTGCAGGATTTTTAGTAAGTTTTTCCATTAGCTTCTCATTCCCAAGACGTTGCAGTTTTGGAAGTGTGACCACATGCAATCATAGCTGTCAGGGCTCTGGCTGAGGATGATAATAATTGCAATATTTGATCCTTGTGAAACTTGGGTCGTTATCTATTCCCATAGTGTTTCCTCTGGCACGTATTCTTAGGAAAATACTTTCTGGCACTGATTTCTATTAGATCGTGGAATAATCCTCTACAGGAAGTGGCGGAAGGCCAATTGTTGATCCAATTAAAACAATGGTTAGAGATTAACCCCTTAACAGTTGCAAATCACACATGTAGTTCATGGAGTGCAGAAAAGCAAAGTATTTGAAGATGCAAAGGTTAAAGCAACCTTAAAATATCAGTATCCTTTCTTCATAATTTGTAGTGATTATTATTACTATTTCCCCCTGATGCTCAGCTGATTTGTTATTAGTGGCAAAAAAAAAGTCTTGTAAATGAAGAAAATACTCATGTGTGTAACATAAACCACCGTAGTCAAACTTCTCAGGGAAAGGGTGCTTGGTAGAGCTCGATTGCTATATATACATTGTTATTAAAAAAAAACACCAAAAAAAAAAAAACCCCAAAAAAGAAGCTGTCTTTGTGACAATGGGGCTAAGTCTAAAGCCTGATTAGATGTTTTTTGTGTCTTTCTCCCCCCCACTCCCGTATAGGCGAGCTTTGATTACTGGGAGCGATATCTCACTGTGAATGAATGGCATAGAGGGAGCTGCAAAGACAAAGAGCTGGCTTTGTCTGGTGATGAATTAAGATAGCATGTGGGTGGCTGGGTGGCTGGTGAATAGCACAGACTTCCTTCATCCTCCTGTCACTGAGCTTTTCTTGTGTTTTCATTAAAAAAAAAAGGGCTTAATCCCATGAACAATGAATCGAGAGCAAATTAGGGGGCTTAGAGAGAAAATAATTCTACATCAATATCTTAATGGTGACTAAGGCGTTGTCAAAACTCTTCAAGGAAGCAGGACCTTGGCCTTGAGTTACTTCAATAAATGTATAGTGTAAGCTGCTGCTAGAATGACCATCTTCTACTTTCCTCTGGCTTTGCGCTCTGTTATATCCATGAGTGTGGAATAAAACCCAGATTTACAGGTATATTCCAGGAAATGACAAAATTTGTGTGGGATTAGCGGTTTCACACCAATTCTCTCATGTCTTGCTGTGCCTCAACTCTCTCCCTGGGCTTTTCCAGGTGGTCCCTGCCAGATGCCAAGTGATGGCTGCACACAGGGTGGCATTTCTCCACCCCTCTGCTCACTGGCAGCTGGCAGAGCTGCAGCCTCCTGGGGCAGCTGGGGAAGGATCCAGGGAAGAGGGGCTGGGTCCTGCCAGGAGCCTGGAACAGGGGCTGAGGAGATGGCTCTCCAGTCAAACAACATGCACACCTTTCACAAAGGTGGAAAGAATTAATTTACAAGGTGGTACAAGTAACACAGGGAGGTTAATCTTTCTGTGCCTACTCCCTTGGCTTGCAAACATCTCACCTCCCACCAGTATCCCTAAGAAAAAAGAAAAATCACCCTGAGGGTGGTGAGAGCCTGGCCCAGGTTGCCCAGAGAAGCTGGGGCTGCCCCATCCCTGGAGGGGTTCAAGGCCAGGTTGGAGGGGGCTTGGAGCAACCTGGTGTGGTGGGAGGTGTCCCTGCCCAGGGCTGGGGGTGGCACTGGGTGGTCTTTAAAGTCCCTTCCCACCCAAACCATTCTATGAACTCCAAAGACACTGACCAGACACAACCATTCATTCTGTAACCACCTACTGGCACTTTTCATAAGAATTATTAATAGATTTAAGTCTCAGGTACACATGGACTAGCCTTCTTGATCTTGATAATTCTCTTAATAGCCCCATATATAAACTAATGTCTTAACGAACTGTGAGCCAACCCAAACCATTCTATGGTTCTATGATTCCCTGCCATTCTTGCCAGCTGGGCTGAATCTCCTTTTTCTAGGATGGGTGTCCTGTCCACATCTGCTTTGCTTTCCATATTTCTCTTGGGGAGAGCCTGGAGGGAAGCCACTCCTTGTGATCTTAACTCCTTTGAGGCCACATACCGCCTGCTTCCTCTGTGTTTTTTACCTTTACTGCTCTCCAACTGCCTTGTCACGATGTCCTTTGCCAGGCAGGGATGCATTCAGACAGGCACAGACCCCGTGTGATGGGATGATGTGGGCATTACAAGTATTTTCCCACATTATTACTTCTCTGTGCAGGGTTATAATTCCTTGTGGAATTTCTCCAGGAAATGAACATCTTATTCTATGAGGAGACCTGTGAGACACGATGTCACAAATTGGCCTGAAACTGGGCTCACCATTTCATACTCATATTTTCTGTTTTTTGCAAGATTTCCCAGCAGCTGTTTTTATTTGGCCCTCACTTCTGCACATCAAACACTAAGTCTGGATTTTTAGCCTGTCATTCTTCCAGTTACTTTTAGAATCAAGACCTTGACTGGTCATGCGAGTCTTTGGACCGTGATGTTCGTGTCTGACCTTGGGTTAGATGCTGGGTGTTCTGCTCCTGGAAATCACATCACTCAAGTGCAAAGAGGGGCAGCAGAACACATTTAGCCAAGGGATGGATAAGAGCTAGTCTTTTATCTACAGGTCATAGAATCATAGAATGGTTTGGGTTGGAAGGGACCTTAAAGATCATTGAGTTCTAACCCCCCTGCCCTGGGCAGGGACACCTCCCACCACACCAGGTTGCTCCAAGCCCCCTCCAACCTGGCCTTGAACCCCTCCAGGGATGGGGCAGCCACAGCTTCTCTGGGCAACCTGGGCCAGGCTCTTACCACCCTCACACCAAAGAGATTCTTTCTAATATCTAATCTAAATCTCCCCTCTTTCAATTAAAAACCATTGTCCTCTTCCAGTCGCTCCACTCCCTGACAAAGAGTCCCTCTCCAGCTCTCCTGTAGCTCCCTTTAGATACTGGAAGGCTACAATAAGGTCTCCCCCGAGACTTCTTTTCTCCAGGCTGAACCCACCCAACTCTCTCAGCCTGCCCTCACAGGAGAGATGCTCCAGCCCTCAGATTATCTTCATGGCCCTCCAATGGACTTGTTCCAACAGCTCCATGTTCTTGTGCTGAGGACACCAAAGCTGGACACAGTACTCCAGGTGGGGTCTCCCCAGAACAGAGTAGAGGGGTAGAATCACCTCCCACAGCCCTCCATGCTGGCAAGAACCCCCAAAGTCCCAGCCATGCTGGCAGTTTACCTGGTTTTGTTTTCATTTGAGCCACTTCTGTCCCTGGATATTGTAGCGTGTGTGACAAAAGCTGGAGTGGCTTGGAAATTTCTGAGATTCTAAGAAATGTGTGTGTGTGAAGTTAGTGCATATAGTTAATAAATTAAATAAATACATATTTATTTAGTTAGTTGCTAACATGTTTACGTAATTACTGGAAATTTAGCAATTAGTTGCACATCCTTTGAGAAACTACCACACCTTCTCTCCCGAGAAGGGAATGAAATAGTCCGAGTAGGTAAATCCCTCTGCGTGTCTTGTACCTGGGTCATGCAGACCTGTGGACAGACACGTCCCTTCCTCCCCTGTTCCAGCAGCCATGGTACACAGGTGCCCTTGGCATGGACACTGGTGGGACAGAGGTGGGCAGCCTTGTCTCTAACCCTGGGGTGCTGCATTTCCAAAGCACATGCCATTGCGGAAGATGTGGAGCCCAGCAGATGTGTTGCTCATGCTGGAAGTTGTGCTCAAGTTGTTTTTTTTTTTTGTGACAGAGAGTGTGGAAAAGCTTAAATTTAGCATAAAATGCAACAAAACTTGACATTTCTTCTGTCTTGTCTGGGTCCTTTGAGCTAGAGCTTGCCATCTCCCAGCTTGGGAGACCAGTCTCCCATGGCCACACTTGGCCTTGCCCTTGTCCTTCCTGCAGTGGATCCCAACATTTCTTGCTCCCTTACTTCCCACCAGTCCTGTTTTCTGCAGAATAAAAGGCAGCACAATATTGAACCCACCTTATTCTTTGCCATGAAAATAGCTCATGGCCTTCTTGCTGCAGAACAAGGGAGGATCAAAAGAGAGTGAAGAGAAAAGGAAACGCTTTGCTCCATTGGGACGTCATCTTCTGACCCAGTCTTTGCTCTAAAAGAAAGGCAGGGAATTTAGCCAAAAATAGCAAGCTTGAAACTGGGAAACCAACCTGAGGGCTTATTTTATGATTCTTTCTTTTGACCTTATGCTTTGTAGCAATATAATTTATGGTTAATGTATATATGAAACAATCTGTGGGTCCTCTTTTGCATACTTTAACAAATGAGTCCAAAAAGAAAAAAATCCAAACTACAGAAACATTGGGGTGGATATTTTGTGTCCAGTCAGAGTGTTTTGAGTAATATGCTGGAGCTCAAGAGAGTTAAGTACAATACAGGAAATTGGTTAGCCTGATTCTCACTTGAGCTCTGGTACTGGAAATCAAAACCACCAAACCCCTGGATTTCTAGTCCATGGGGCACCAGAAAAACCTCCCCAGCGTTTTCAAGGCAGTTTTGTGTCCTATGTGATGGGATAAGGTGTTTCAGCATCCTTTGTCAGATCCTGTGGGATCCCAGCTCCATAAGCCCATTCACAGGTTCCTACCAAGGGCATCTCCCTGGCAGTGACCTCCTCTGAGCCTGGGGCTGAGGGGACAGAGATGAAATCCAGTACGAACAGTGTTTTGGGCTATGGTAACGGTAAGAACTTCTTTTATGCCTTGAAACATGTGTTATTCAGATTGTGAAAAAGCAAAGGGGGTGTGCAGCAGTGTTTGGGGAGCGCTGGGTGTTTCATTCACACTGTTTCCCCTGTCAGGCTCTCTAGAGGACAGGAAAGGGAAAAATGGATAAAATAAGAAGACAAAACTCTTTCTTAACCTGCCAAAATCTGAATACATTTTGTTTGTGTGTGGCTGGTAACAGGAAAGATGATAATTGGGTACAACAGAAAAGTCATCTTTTGTGTTGAACATGGACTTGCCCTTTGGATTGAAAACACTCAGTCCAGATACCAGCACACATCTCTAACAAAAACAACTTCTCATTATTTGATGTTCTTGACATTTATAAAGTGATACGGAAGTAAAGCAAACTATGTTTTTGACAACCCTTTCTGGTATATCTTAACTGAACCTCGACTTCATTTTAGTATTGATAGTGCTGCAAATTCAAAATCAGTTTTCTCCTCTGCCTTAGTTGAAACCATGAGCTAAACTGAAAGTTTAGAAATGGTCTTTAACAGGAATTTTATTAAGATGCAAGAAGGAAAAAAAAATCCAGTTTAATTTTCATCTCTCTGGAGGAATATGCACTTAGAACAAAAAAAAGATAAATCTTTTCTTCTGTGCAAACTTTGCAAATTTGCTCTGCAGTCGTCAGCAAAGGGATTTTATTCCCTTATCATGGAGCACTCATTATTCTATCTGTCGGAAGACGCGTCTCATCCTGCATGTCACTTCGGCTGAGCAGCGGTGTCAGTCCCCGCCGTTGGAGCTGGCAGCCCCGTCGCCAAGTTGAGATGCTCTTCTGAGCTTCAAACACAGGGCTCAGGTGTTTCATTATTCCCTACCTCCCCCACCCCCGCTGAGGATAACGCCGTCGTGTTCTCCTTTCCCCTGGCACTGTGGCCCGAAACGCAAGGAGACGAAGCTCTGCCCAGACGTCGGAAGGAGGGGTGGGAACGAGAAGGCATTTGAGGGAAAGGCACTGAATTTAACACTGCTGCGAAGTTGGGTGGTCGCCAAGGAATCTTGGGGCGGTTTGAATTTATTCCCACTGTGCCACGGAGGAGGCTTGGCCTTGCTCGTGAAGCTCGATTCTTGGCTGCAACAAAGCTCCACAAATGGGTAAAACAGGGTGAGCTGCCGCTGCTTTAATGTACTTCCAGGTGCATCAGCCCTGAAAGCTGGGCAAGCTTGCTGGTTTTTTGGGCTTCCTTGTCTGGTGAAGTCATGTCCTCCTTCTCTCTGGAGTGAAATGGAGTTTGAACCCGCACTGCAAGTGGAAGGAAAAACATTTCTGGGGGCAGGGAGCATGGATTTGCCACCGTGCTGCTCTTGCACGATGAAAAGAGTATCAAGCGATTAACTAGCACATGGGAGCTGGTGCGCTGTTGGCTAGACAACTGCTGCTGATTCATTAAACTCTAATTACAAATTATTTTTACCCATCCACCCATCATTACAAAAGGCTGCTTGGAAGGCAGTGCTGAAAGTCTTCCTTCATCCAGGCTGTGATAAAAGTCAGATGGAAGCCTGTCTCTCCTTCTTCGTGTTTATTTTCTTGGAAGAAGTACAAGCCCACTCTGCAGATAGAAGGGGCACCGCTGTGTTCCTGAGAGAGGCTGGTTTGACTTTTTGCTTGGGCTGGGATGAACTGGAGGGCAGGGGGCATGTGCTGGTGGTGCATGCTCAATGCCTGTTCCCAAGGGAAAGTTGGAGTTTCACTTCAGGCTGGTGGGTGGTTGATCAATGAACTTGTGTATTGGACACAGGATTTCAGCTCTCTGGTTTCTCTTTCGGTACTCTTCACGTGTGGCTATTCTAACGATAATGGAAGTAATTTATTAGCTGCCTCTCCATCCCTTTTGCTTTTTTACCTATATCATGTACATTTAAGAGAGGGTCTGTGCCCAAAGTGACACATTACTGTCCTGTTCATAGCAGCACGAAGGATGCTGGAGAGGGAACATTTAAATCCTGTATTAGTGCCCTTAATCTCAAGGGCCAGGCTGCTTTCTAAAGACTGTTGTATTTTCCTCTGTACAGAGCTTAATACTCTTTCACTAAACACTGTCTCTAGTGATAAATTGCCCTCTTAAAAAATCCTGACATGCTTGGATAAAGCCTTATGTCTGAGGATGAAACAGTATTTTGGTAACCCAGAGATTTTCACTGTGCTGGTGGGAATGACCCGCGTCCCTTCCTTACATCAGGGTAGCTCTTACTCACATCCTTTGACATCCAAAGGCCACAATAACACACTGATGAGGTGAACCCATGCATATGCAGAACACGTTTTGGTGAGGAAGACACCCGAACCTCAGATTTCAGAAGACTCCAGCAAGCATTATCTTTCCTTTTCGCTCATGCCATGCCATCCCATGCCATGCCATCCCATCCCATGCCATGCCATGCCATGCCATGCCATGCCATCCCATCCCATGCCATCCCATGTGATCCCATCCCATCCCATCCCATCCCATCCCATCCCTTCAGCCTAAGGTCTGAGGACTCTGGGTGAGTTGATCCAGGTCCTGACCAACACAGTCCCGTGGAGCTGTGACAGAGTGATGCTGATGGGATAACATTTCTGATAGGTAACACCCGTGATTGCTGGCTCTGTTGGGAGCTTTGGATTTCAGGCAGGAGTAATGGGCACAATTCATGGAAAAACTGGTTTTTTGACAGAAGGAGGAAACTCAGGTTTTTCCTACACAGGTCTGGTGAGAAACCTGCCTTGGTGAGTTGGCTTGGAGATGGGTCTGCAACGTGGTGGTGATTGGTTCAAGTCCAGCACCAACCAGAGCAGCTAGGGTTGTCCTCTTGCACGCTATCTCCTTTCCTGACTTATGTGTCTTCAGCAAGGAGAAAACCACCACAGAGCAGGGAAGAACTGGCCGACCTGAAGCGTGACCCACTGAGCTCTCTCTGGAGGGCCCCAGGTCAGGCAGGTGAGTGTGAGCACAACACTTTCACATGACTTGAGGAAGCCTCCCAGCCTGGGATGGTTCTTAACCCACAGACTATAAATTATAGGTGACGATACCTGGGCTCTGCCAAGTTTCCTCAAGCTTTTGTCGAAGGTGGGAGGGATGTGGACTGTTTGTGACATCTGTGAACCCCATCTGGGAAAGACCTTTTTTTTTTCCCCTCCCTGCCTTCCTGAGGGACTGGAGTAGAGGTGGTGGAGAGGTGTGTATGGGCAGTAGAGTGAGGAGCCAGACAGGTTGTGCTGGTGTGATGGAGAGGTCCAACTGAGTCACTTTGGCCAAGTTGGCTGGGTGGGAGGCCAGGAGAGTTGAAGAAGCTGAGGAGGACAATCCAAAGTGCACCCAGGCACAGGCAGTGCAGCAGACTCTAGGGGAGAGCTGGGTCTGCCGGTGAAGGGTAGAAAGGGGCTTGCTGACTTGGACAGGGAGGAAGGTGCAGCAAATGCTAAGAATATATATCCTCCTTACTTGGAGTTAATACGAAATTGAGAACAAATCTCCTAAGTCATTAAGTAGTTCTGCAGAGAAAGTGTGGTGCTTTTTTTATTGCTTCCTGGAAGAGCACACAGCCAGATATTTGGCAAGAGGTTCCAGAAAATCACTAGGTAAATGCAAACTGCAGGTACTGCGTTGAAACCTTCAGTTCTCTGCTTCTCCCAAACTCCAAACTTTTAGTGCAGGAACAGAAAAAAAAAAAAAAAAAAGAAAAATCACAGATAAGTTTTCTGTCCTCCATACAAGTAATGGGGTTACCTAATGTGGCTTCTGCAAGTTTTTGGTGAAGGAAATGTTTTCTTTTGTGCTCATTTGATGCAGTCCATAACTTTTGGTGCACTGAAGGTTGCAAAGGGGAAGGAGACCAAGAGCCCTCTCCTGGCACAGGCCGAAAAGATGCTGAAGGGAGTGAAGCATCTCCCAGAGGAGGAAAGGCTGAGGGAGCTGGGTCTCTTTAGTTTGGAGAAGAGGAGACTGAGGGGTGACCTCCTGAATGTTTATAAATATGGAAAGGGTGAGTGTCAGGAGGATGGAGCCAGGCTCTCCTCAGTGACAGGCCAATGACAGGACAAGGGGTAATGGGTGCAAACTGGAACAGAGGAGGTTCCACTGAAATATGAGGAAAAACTTCTTCACGGTGAGGGTGAGGGAATACTGGAAGGGGCTGCCCAGAGAGGTTGTGGAGTCTCCTTCTCTGGAGACATTCGAAACCCGTCTGGACACGTTCCTGTGTGACCTGCTCTGGGTGTTCCTGCTCCAGCAGGGGGATTGGACTGGATGATCTTTCAAGGTCCCTTCCAATCCCTGAGATTCTGTGGTTCTGTGAAAGGACAGCTGGAAAAATAGCGCAGGTTAACGGGCTCGGTTGGGCAGGTGAAAGGAAGGCATGAGCACTGAGGTAGGACCGAAAGGCAAGCCACACATTTTCTTTATAACTTCAATATAAATATACACCAGACAGAAGTCTAGAGAGTGTATTCTGGGTAGGCCCATGTTGTAGGGGTGTGACATGGAAAGTGGGTTGGTTCTTTTGGCTCCCCCCTGGGCTGCTCCTGCCCAGCCGAGTGCGGACAGTGCCAGGGGCATGAGGGAAGGCTGCTCTGCGTGGTGGAGGGTGGACTGGCATGCTGTCAAGCCAACTCAATTAGAGTTTATGTAAACAGCTCAGCTCAGAGCATTTTGAAGGAGATATTTGGAAGGCAGATCAAGAGGGACCTTTACTGTTTTACTGGACTTCCTTCCAAATGTGTGCAGCAGCTCTGGGAGAAGCATGGCAAAGTTTGCTTTTATGTCCAAACCACAGAGATCTGCAAACCAAGCCTGGCTGGTGAGCCAATTCCCCTCTCAGAGTCATCAATATTAAGCAAATAATGGGCTACAAGGACGTGGGACTTTGTCCTAGTCTTTTGAACTCCTTTTTTAGTGTTTTCCCATGGGTTCAGGATGTCTTGTAGGCTGCAGTTACAGAGTATGGAGAGAAGGCCAGGGGCTCTGCTGGCAGGTGGGTCTGAGCTCTAGGAGCATTTCTTAGAGTGCTTTTTGCAGAGCTCAGTAACATCTCAAGCATTGCTTCTGGGATCCTGCATCTTCCATAGCACGGCCAAGCTCTTTGCAGTCCATGGATGTGTCGCTTATGGTCTGGAAGCCCCTGGTTACTGTGGCATGTCCATGGTCTGCTCCCACATTGGTTTGTCCCAAGGACATGTCATTGCTGTGATGCTTTAACCAAGCCATTTGGACAGTTTGGGTCACTGGAGAATATTCCTTATCTGGCCTGTAGTATATGCTGGTATTCAATCCTTCTGTACAGATCCTTGTATGGACATCTCACCCCTGGCCCCCATGACCTGCTGGACACATTGATTTATAAGCAAATAAACAAGAATGCAAAGTCTGAAGGGCAGAAATTTGTCATTGTTGCTCCTGGGAAATGATCTTCTGGGAATTCTAGATTCTGTGTAGACAAATAACTGCTGTGAAGGTATGACAGCTACAGTGGGTTCGAAGTGGGAGGTTTTACAAACATTGCCTTGAGGCTGAGACCATTGTGTAATTGCTCTAATTCAAGTCTTGCCTATGCTTTAGATATCACCCACAGGCCCAATACACCTTACATCTATGTAAACCATAGATTTCTATATGACACATGTAGTGGGAGCTTTTCCTTGCAGCATGTCTTGCAACTCTCTTTTAAAAAGCCAAAGTACGCATGGAGGTGTGTTTCTGAATTAAATCTTCCCATTCTGAAAACAAGCCACAGTCTTTAGCTGTCTCAGTGCTGGGAAAACCCTCAACCTGCGTACCACAGGCATGTGCAGAAATGCAAAATGCCTTGTCCCCCACAGAGCTGGAAGCACAGATGGGCACTGATTGCTCTTGGGGTTTGCAGGACTGGGGGCATGGGGTGTCAGACCCTCTCCAAACTTCACATAAGATCTAAAAATCACAGAATGATTTGGGTTGGAAGGGACCTTATAGCCCATCCAGTGCCACCCCCTGCCCTGGGCAGGGACACCTCCCACCACACCAGGTTGCTCCAAGCCCCCTCCAACCTGGCCTTGAACCCCTCCAGGGATGGGGCAGCCACAGCTTCTCGGGGCAACCTGGGCCAGGCTCTCACCACCCTCACACCAAAGAACTTCTTCCCCACATCTCAGCTCCATCTCCTCTCTTTCAGTTTAAAACTCTTACCCCCCATCCTATGACTCCCCTCCCTGATCCAGAGTCCCTCCCCAGCTTTCCTGGAGCCCCTTTAGGGACTGGAAGGGGCTCGAAAGTCTCCCCAGAGCCTTCTCTTCTCCAGCCTGAACCTCCCCCACCCCCAACTCTCTCATCCCCTCCTACCATGCAAAAGCCAGCTGGGAAGGAGAGGTGGACGTATCATCTGTGCAGAGGTGATGGCCTCAGTTACCTTCCAAAGAAATAGAACCTGTTCCTTGTGTGCTCCTCGCTGCCAGCGTCCCCTGGCACAGATGCTGACTTCTCCCACACCTCCCTCCCTGGCACAGGCCAGCACTCTGAGCACAGTGGTTTGCGAGCACAGAGGTCCTGGAAAATGTGAGGTAGCAGGAAGGAAAATTAATGTGTTGTCAGTGTAAATAAACAACCAAGGAGGGATACTCTCCTGATGGCCCAGGAGGGCTGGGTGAGGGCCAGAGCCACACCACCAAGCGTCCCAGCCACATAGTTTGGGTCTGATTTGTTGCATGGGCATGGGCTTCGTGCTGGCACCCAGACCATGGGCTGTGAGTATTGGGTTACAAATTGTCATACGATTTCGGTGAAATCCACGCATATTACAGACGCCTGTGTTACATTATTATCCCTCCAGATCCTATAGACATTCTTCGGTGCTCCTTTGGGGCATCATCTGTGCTGCTAGTTCCCATAACAACTTGTGAATTCATCATTCCAAAGCTGCTTTTTTTTTTAAGGAAAAAAAAAAAAAGGAAAAAAAAGAAAATCAGCCCAAATTCTCTTGTCTTTTGTCAGCTACTGAAGCATTCGGATCCCTGGCAGCCTGCCGCTTTGTTTCTCCTCCTCTTTTTCTTGTTTTTCGTGAAAAGAAATCCGGGCATATACTTACAATTAGGGTCATTACAATGAGTTTTCAAGGAAAAAAACATATTACCTCTGCAACATGCTTGGCCCGTGATAAACATTTTAAATTGAAAGAGTCGTAGATTAAAAGATTTTTATGTAATGGGCGCTGATTTAATTGATGTATTAGTCTCTTTAGCATTTCCCTGACAGGTCTATTTAGAGCTTCCTTTTCGTCTGGCCTTCCTCAGGCAATGACACTCATTACTCTCTACCTGTCACTCAAAAGGAGTTATAATAGACCTTAAATGGGTTTCCCCGACACAATGCCCTTGTAACAGTAAAGGAGTGATAAATACCAACGATAACCCTCCTACCTGTGTGTGCCTCGGGGAGGGGGACAGGCAGACCCCCCACTCCAGCTGCCCTGGGTGCAGGGACCCCTTCTCATTCCTGCCCTGGGGTGCCGGGTTCAGAAGAGAGAAGGGTTGTTTTTCCTGGGAGTTAAGGGGTGGTGGGAAGGAATCGGTGACTTTGGAGGGATGTGGAAAGTCTGATATTCTAAACACCGAGGCCAAGAAAATCATGAAATCAAAGAAAATCAAAGAAAATCAGCTAAAACTGGTATGTTGAGGATGTGGAGCTCAGAGTAAGTGAGTGCAGGGAGATGGGATTGGACATGGGGCAGGACAGCCAGGGAGAGTATTTTAATGTGAGCGTATAAAACACTGCAGCATCCTCAGGGAGGAAGCCACATTTCAAGTGAACATTTTAGAAGTGAATGTTTATGGACCATACTGAACATTAGCATGGAATAAAAATCGTTTAACCACTCAGAGATGAACACCTCTGCTATTTGCAGCTCCTGGAGTTCTTTGCCCTCACTAAGGTTTCCTTGCCCAGGTATTTATGGGGTTTCTTTTAATTCACCGTCTTGTTCTGCCTTGGTCCTTAAGGATGATCCTATTTGGGTGTGCAGCCCTACATACCACGACTTTTCTCCCTCTTTCCAAAAAGGGTGCCCCAAAATGCAGTGAAAACTGCCACAGGTTTAAACATACAGATCCTTAGTAACATCAGATGTGACTTTGAAGCTACGGGTAGACTCATTCTGCAAAGGTTGACACCCAAGCAACTGGAGTTCTGTCCTGCACTTAGTCACATCCCCGAGCAGCCGGGCTGCTTTGAAATACAGAGACTGGGGACAAAACCCCAGCTCCGATGGCAACTAATGACTGTGCTAGATATGAGGCCATGCTAGAATTTAATGCAAGGGTCAGTTTGGGCTGTTAAAGAGTTAACAGCCCTTGGAGAAAAAGCCTGAGGGAACTGGTGTAGCATTTATCCGCCCATATGTCAGTCACCAGCATTCCTGGTTTGGTGCTTTTAAGGACAATGAACTATTGCTAAGGAGGAGAAATATTCCCATTTGAATTAAATTATCTGACAATTTAAGTGCAATTGCATGAAAACAACATTAAACAAACATTAAGATATTCTAGATAATAGGTCAGCCTTGACTGATACCACATAGCAGTAGCCTTGCTTTCTTGGCTTGCTCCACCTTGTACATCAGCCATCCAGGAGCAGAACAAGGCAGAACTCCTATAAAACTTACCCAAGCCAGCAGTCATTTTGGCATTTCTCAACTTTGCAAATAAACATTCTTTGATTAAAGCCCATCTCTCGTTTCTGGTGACTTTTTAGAGAAAGCAGAGGCAGTGCTGCCTTGGCTGTGGGGCCAGGAACCTTCTCATCCCTCCATCCCTTGCTGCTGCTGTGCCAGTCACTGGTTGCCCCAGCACGTCGTCCCCTCTGCATGATATTGTGGCCCTGGTTACAACTGATGAGTTTAAGGAGTCGTTGGGATGTGGTGTTGGGGGAACTGGTGTAGGGGAGAACTCTGTAGAGTGGGGCTGATGGTTGGACTCCATGATCCCAAGGGTCTTTTTCAACCTGAATGATTCTATGCATCTCAAGTTTGCTAATTAGTTAAAGCAGTTTATGGGGGTATGCAACTCGAGTTTGCTCGTTACTTTAAAGAGCTCTTCAGCAGGCAGCCCAGTTCCAGTACAAACCAGGACACCCTATGGGAAGGTGGTCCAGCAGCACCCTTAAACCAGGCTGCTGCTGTAAGCAAGATGTGTCTGCCGGGGTGAGATTTGCCAGATTTAATCAGAATCTTGAAATCTGTTCCCAGCTGGGCCAGACCTGATCTTACACAACTTTTCTGCTATCTTATTTGCATGAGTTTTGAATTATATTTGCCTCGCTCTTAAGATCAGTAGAAGACATTGCTCAATATAGTAGCCAATGGAAATCCTGGCATTATCACTAGAAGAGCTGGGAATAGAAAAAAACAAGCAAACAAACAAAAACCAACGAAAACACACTAGAAAGTGCTCTCCTACAGCCCAGTGTTCCTTTCTTAAGGGGCCGTTGCCTTTTTTCAAGCTGGGCACTGTCACTGTGCCTCCCCACAAGCCAGGTACGTGGGCTGCAGCAGGGGATTGAGTACTCCAAATTCAAGGAGACGAGGAGGGGTGAGAGACTTCAGCCCCAAGTAGGTGCAGCTGACAATTTTCAGGTGTGTGTAACTTGGCCAAGTGGAACAAATTTTCCTGGGAGCTGTAAAGATCTCTGTGCCCAATCCAGGACTCCTGCCATGAGAAATTTCCAGTTGGAGGGGGGAGCTGAGAGAGCTCTGCAGAGAGCACGATTATTTTTACACGGGGTATGGCATTCTATTTTTCATTTGCTTTTTGACTCTGCTGCTAAAATTATTATTCCAGTAGGACTGAGCTGATCCTTACTAATTTAAGTGTCTGAACTAAAGTTATAAATGAGCTGTGTTTCCATGAGTAAGATTACCATTCATCGTTGCGAGGTTTCCTTCATGGCGGTGAAATCATTACCAGCAAGCAACTAGTGTGCTTTGAAAACACTGAAATCATTTAGTGATGGTAATTAAGTGCAAGGAGCTGCTCTAGCAGCTAGTAGAGATTAGTTCAGAGCTCTGAGTTTTGCATTTATTTATGCGTTTCGAGGGGAAGGGGCTGTTAAGAAAACAGCAGGGCGAGATCAAACTTTAAAGAGTCTCTTGCCTCCCATTTGTTTGATTTAGACAACCACCTCCCCGTGATTGGTCACACCTCTGTAAACCTGCCACAACTCTGTGACATTTGCCTGAATCATTTGTTTTGGGGTTCCCCCCCCCCTTTTAAATCCACAGTTTTACCCCCTCAACTCTGATGTCGTCTCATGAGGGAAATTTCAATTTTAGGTTTTCCAAGGTTACCCCAAGTATCAAGTTATGGGATTATATACTCTGAGCAGATTTTGGGGAGGGGAGCGGGGAAGATGTGTGATCAATATCTGTGTCCTCTGGAGTTTTATTCCCCGGGAATAATTTAGCCCCTGGTTTTGCCTCGCGTTTGGCACGGCTTAGTGTTTGCTGGAAGTGCTTATCATCTCCTTGATCATGGAGCTGGATGGGAATTGGGCCCTTTCACTGCTTTATTTGGCATTTTCAGTGCCGCAGCGTAATGCTTAACAAAACTGGGCTTTGGATAGTGTTTGTGGCCTTGGGATGGTGCAATTGCCAGTTTGAGCCAGAGATCCCAGACACTATTGTAGCCAAGGGCTTTGTTTTTCCCGAAGAATCACGGATCTCTCCATTCTTCTCCCGTTACCAACTGGATTAGCTCAGGGAGACACTTCATGGCCCCCAAAGGCTGACTTTAGGGCTGTTGTTAGTTTGAGGTGTTATTGGCAGCAGGTTACAGGAGTTACCACCAAGAAACACGTTTAGGCATTTGGATTACTCTTGTAAAGTTTAATCACTTTGCTGCTGTGTAAGGCAGCATTGTAACACACACTTAATGCTCAAGTATTCCATTTCTTACAGCACCATTGCGCTGTGGCTTGAGAAATAAAGCCACGGGGTAACAAATGTCTACATTCATGATGGTTTTATTTGCAAAGGGGGGGGGTTGGTAGTTGAGGGGTACGTGGCAATGCACCTTGGTGGTGTTACCCCTGCACTGCCCAGTTAGCGGGGAGGTGACGCGTGCTCTGCTCCTACAGACGTCCCTCCAGACGGTCCTTCAGCAATGTTGTCATCTCCTGGCACTTTCCAGATAGCTAAAATTACCTGGTCAGCTGTGTGCAACAGAGGTCTGGCTCCTGGCCAGGAGCATGAGGTTGGGTTCTGTTTTATAGGAGATGGGGTCCAGACTTCTTGGGAGCTACCTGATGTGTTCAGTCTTTGTCTGTTCACTCGGACAGAAGGGTAAGCCTAAAAAAGGGACAAAAATAAGAGCTGATGTTGTTTTTGTCAGGTCATCGCTGCAAATTGCCACTGGTAAGCTGGTGCTGAGAGGTGTGTGGAGCAACTCTCCTCCCTGCCAGCCTCTGAGCAGCCTGGCTGTGCGCGGAGCAGCACCTCCAGGGTTGTCCATCCAGAACATTGTCCATCTATTGTCCATCTATAGGCTGCCCAAAACCTACCACCAGCCACAGTGGGGGTGTGTGATGCTCTTTTCAGACACCTTCTCCAGCATCTGCAGGGATGCCTCAGATGAAGGGATCAGAGATTCAGGGTGCTCAGTGGGGTGCACCTTACAGGCACAAACATCTGCCTTTCTTTGCAAAGGTGCAAAGCCTATGTGCCTTTTGAATAATGCTTGAAATACTGCTACAGCCTGAGAAATTGATGAGAGGATTTGGGTGGTGCAGGGGATTTCTGGTGCTTCTGCTTTACATAAAGATGAATCTTACACTAAAGGGCTTTCTATTTCCGAGTTGGTTAATGCAGCACTTTGCATCAACAATGAATGGAGTAAGTCACAAAAGAGAATTAAAATAGCATGTATATTGGCTTTAATTGAATGGCAGCTGTACACAGTAGTCTCTGACCTTGTAGTATAACAGTTAAGTTCGTGGCTGCTAATCAGTGTGAGCTTTGTCCCTGATAGGGTTAGAAAAAGGGGAGACAAACTCCAAATTGCAGGAATGACATGAACATACTCTCTTCAGGTGTTGTTTGCTGTCTTTCATGTTGCAGATGAAGTTCTTGATCAAAAAGGGATTTGCATACTGTGACTTGTGTCCTGCCAGGTGTAATCACACTATTTCCAGAGCAGCTGATGCTGAGACTCGTCTGTGCTTGGCCCAGACCAGCTCCTGCTGTTGCTGATGCTGCCAATGTACCCACCGAAGCAAAGTTTGGAAAGTCCAGCTGTAGAGCCAGTATGGATGAAAAAAATCAGCCTTGCCATTAAGGAATTGGGTGCCATTAAGGAATTAGGGAGGTGATTTTCCTCCTGTCCTCAGCACTGGTGAGGCCACACCTTGAGTGTTGTGTCCAGTTCTGGGCACCTCAACACCAGAGAGATGTGGAGGTGCTGGAGCGGGTGCAGAGGAGGGCAACGGAGCTGGGGAAGGGCCTGGAGAATAAATCTTATGGAGAGTGATTGAAGGAGCTGGGGCTGTTGAGTTGGAGGAAGAGGAGGAGAAGAGGGGAGACCTCATCCCTCTCTACAACTACGTGAAAGGACATTGTAGAGAGGTTGGTGCTGGTCTCTTCTCACAGGGAATTAGTGATAGAAGGAAAGGGAATGGCTTCAAGCTGCACCAGGGTAGGTTTAGACTGAACTTTAGGAAAGAATTCTTCCCAGCAAGAGTGTTCAGACCCTGGAATGGGCTGCCCAGGGAGGGGGCTGAGTCCCCATCCCTGAGTGTGTTTCAGAGTGGTTGAGATGTGGTGTTGGGGGATCTGGTGTAGGGGAGAACTTTGTAGAGTGAGGCTGATGATTGGACTCAATGATCTCAAGGGTCTCTTCCAACCTGAATGATTCTGTGATTCTATGATTCCATGAATACGCTGGGGAAAGGAGCTGCTGGAAATCCAGGACTGGAAGGGGAAGAGGTGGGTAGATTAGATTTAGTCCTCCCGCAGGAGCCGATGTTCAGCAGAGCCTTGTGAGCGTTTTTGAGGGCTTTGCCCAGCCTAGTGGTAAATGTGCTAATGGCTCTGCTGCCGCTTTCCTGAGGAGATGATCTAGTCTCGGGGGTTTCTCTTCTCTCTGGTAGCTTGTATTTGTAATACTCAGGCTAAATTCTCCTTTTCATAATCTACCCCGTTAGGAAAATACACTCACTAGGTAATTTCTCTTCAGTCCGGTGTTTGCACCCATCTCAATTATTTGCAGCCTTGTATTTCTTTCCATTTTGGTTTTTTTCTTAAGTGAAACATGCAGATTTGTCTCTAACTTCTCCAAAGGGATCGGCACTTACAAACTCCATATTGCTGATTCTTGGACACATGGTAGTTTGATCACGTTTTTTAGAATGAATCTCTCACCCTAAATGGGCTTCTGGAACAGACTGGAGTTTTCATGTTACAGCCCTGTGCAAAAGATGCATCACCCTGAGACATGTGGCCAAAAAAAATCCTGTGTAAAGTGGTGAAGGAGACAATTTTGCTGCTGTGTTGCTTTTGATGCTCTGACCCGTGGTACCAGTGCAGTGAAGGAGGTAGCTCAAAAAGATATACTGAACTATTTTTTTTTTTAACTCAGAAATCTCATTATGGAACCTGCCACCAGAGAATTTTCAGCTCTTGAGATTTCCCATGATTTTGCCCCACTCTTATTTCTGCAATGGCTGTATGGTTGTTATTTCACTTCCTTTTTTTTTTTTTTAATCAACTTCTGGTGGAGAATTTGCTGGGGGGGATTGTCAGAGGCTCAGCGCATCCCTCCAGGGGTGGAACAACACAAGGGCTGACTCTTGCAGCATGACAAGGTTGTGATTTTATAAAATTTCTTTTTTAAAGTGAAAACCAGCCTTCACAGCCAGCCTTGTTACTCAAATACTTGTCCTTCTGGGACAGTGTGCCCTTGCCTGCTCAGTGCTGCTGTAGCTGCCTGCTCCATTCCATGTCCCAGAGCCTGGAACTCCAACCTATTGATTGACATCTCTGTCTCCAGCTCTGATCTCATGTCTTGACCATCTGCTTCTTCTGGTGGTCTCCGGAGGGCCTGCCAATCAGCAAAGCAGGCTCAAAAAGTCACAGGCAAATTGGTTAGATTATTTTTGGGCCTTCCTTGCAGCCATCTGTTTGGGAGGGAGCCATGAGCTTGTCTTACCCAGCTGGGTGAAGGTGCCGTGGCAGCCTGCACGGGAGGAGGAAGCAAACAGGATAAAGAAAATTACCCTCTTCTGAAGGAGCTGAATCAGCTGCGAGGTGGCACTAAGCTCTCAGCCAGCAACTGGCACCAGCACTGAGATATCAGGATATTTCCCAGTCCCCGTCAGAGCTGGCAGCTGCCTTCAGACGACACCAGGCAAAGGCAGCAAGTTTGGTGTGACTTTGGAGCCGACTCGTGTTGCTCTTGACAACCTGGGCTTGAGTCTAGTTTACATGCAGACACAGGCACATGTGCATATGTTGCTATAACAACTGCCCAGGACTTTTGAAAAATGTTGGAGTCTGTTTTCCAGGTTGCAAAGCACTGAAGTTTTGCTGCAATCCAGGAGGCAAACAACTGCCTTCGGTCTTTTTTTTTGGGTTTTTTTTTTGGGAGGGGTGTGTGTGTTTTGTTTTCCTCAAAAAAAGCACTAAATCAAGTATGCTAGGCACAATGTCTGGGTGAATTATATAAAAAGAGTCTGTAATGCCTTCCGAGGAAAAGAGAAGCACGTGGGGCTCTGTCTGCTGTTCTGGTGTTTGGAACAGCCCAGCCAGTTCATGGTGATAAAGGCTGAAATGTAAACGGCTGGGTTTGGTGTTCCCAGAACATCACACTGAAGTAATGCCACCAGTAAAGCCACTGGTGTCCCCAGGCAGCAGTAAATCACAGAATCTCAGGGATTGGAAGGGACCTTGAAAGATCATCCAGTCCAATCCCCCTGCCAGAGCAGGAACACCCAGAGCAGGTCACACAGGAATGTGTCCAGGTGGGTTTGGAATGTCTCCAGAGAAGGAGACTCCACAACCTCTCTGGGCAGCCCCTTCCAGTGTTCCCTCACCCTCACTGTGAAGAAGTTTTTCCTCATATTTCAGTGGAACCTCCTCTGTTCCAGCTTGCACCCATTGCCCCTTGTCCTGTCATTGCCTGTCACTGAGAACAGCCTGGCTCCATCCTCCTGACACTCACCCTTTCCATATTTATAAACATTCAGGAGGTCACCCCTCAGTCTCCTCTTCTCCAAGCTCAAGAGACCCAGCTCCCTCAGCCTTTCCTCCTCTGGGAGATGCTCCACTCCCTTCAGCATCTTTGTAGCCCTGCCCTGGACTCTCTCCAGCAGTTCCCTGTCCTTCTGGAGCTGAGGGGCCCAGAACTGGACACACTATTCCAGATGCGGTCTCACCAGGGCAATCAGAAATCATGGGTGAAGATTCTGACCTCTGCAGCCTCTGACCCAATGTGCTCCCAGCTACTGCTGTCACCTGCAAGACAGCAATTAGATAAGAGCATGAGCAGAGGATGTGAACAGCCAAGAGCCCGCATTAGCCATCGTAATCCCTTCCCTGTAGCTGCAGACTCTGGTTAAGTTACCTGTGATACTCAGGCAATGGCATTTGTTCCCTGTAGCAAGCTCAATACCAGTGCTCTGTATTTTCCCTTTCTCTCTGAATGACAGGGACACTGAACAGTGTTCTCTTCCTAAAAAAGAGGTTTTTCTGCAGAGAATAAAGAAAGGAGCAGCACATCTACCAGACAGCATGTGTTTCGCAGGATATGCCTGTGAGATGGTCCCTGTGTGCTGGCCTTCATCTTTGAATTTCATATTTGAAAGCAAGCCTTGCCCCTAAAACAAGCTCTGAGGGAGGGGAGGGAGTTCTGGTTTCCCCTCATGGGCAGCACTTGATCTTCCTGTGCTTGTTCGTCACCCAGGCTGTGCTGGGGCCACATCCTGCCATGCAGGGCTGGGTTTCACTCCAGCACACTGCAAGTGAGGTGACACAGAGGTTGTAGAAAGTCACTTGGGGCAAATCTTGGAATGAAGCCCAGGAACTCACATGGCACTATTCGGTGTCCCCTTGCTCACAGGTCCAACTTGGCACGACCGTCCGCCGGCCTGCACTGGTCCTGGGGATGGCTGTGACCTCAGGCAGGTGGATATGAGGCATGCAGTGCTGGTTCATCAAATGTTGCTAGTAAAATTCACATCCTGGCATTCCTAAAAGTGACATGTGATTCTTCATCATGGTCCTCTTGAGGGTTGGAGCACCTTTCCTTATGAGGACAGGCTGAGAGAGTTGGAGGGGTTCAGCCTGGAGAAGAGAGGGCTCCAGGGAGACCTTAGAACCCCTTCTAGTCCCTAAAGGGGCTCCAGGAAAGCTGGGGAGGGGCTCTGGATGAGGGAGGGGAGCCCTAGGATGAGGGGGAAGGGTTTGACACTGAAAGAGGGGAGATGGAGCTGAGATGTGGGGAAGAAGATCTTTGGTGTGAGGGTGGTGAGAGCCTGGCCCAGGTTGCCCCGAGAAGCTGTGGCTGCCCCATCCCTGGAGGGGTTCAAGGCCAGGTTGGAGGGGGCTTGGAGCAACCTGGTGTGGTGGGAGGTGTCCCTGCCCAAGGCAGGGGGTTTCGAACTCGATAATCCTTAAGGTCCCTTACAACCTGAACTATTCTATGATTCGTGTGTTGGTTTAGTGGAGAAGTTTGTGCTGGATCGTCATATTCTAAGCCTATTACATAAGGGAAGAAAACATCTTGTGATACTGTGATTCTCTTAGTGCCAACACCAATGTCTGGGATGGTCTATACTTTTTTTTTCCCCACCCAGAAGCACATTTTGAGAGCAGATGACAAAATGCTTTGGATGTTTGTTTAGGATTTCTCAGTATGTGATAGTCCAAAACCAGCTGCTGCAAGTAGATCACTGAATGTCCCAAAATCCCAGTGGAACAGACGTGTAGGCTGTAGGGAACTATCCTGTGTGACGGTACCAGTTAAGGTGGATCCATCTTGACCCTTGTGGAGGTCAAGTGAGGCAGATGTGCTGGTGGTTGCTGTGTTGGGTTTCTTGGATTGGATGCAGGAATGTGATGTGCATGTTCAATGCTGAGCGTTTGGATAGTACCTCCTGGTATCAACCAGGCTTTTTACTTTGTATGAGGGCTCTTCAATGATTTCAGCACTTCCAATAGGTTTGTGTTGCAAATCCCATGCAGACATGGGCTGGGACATTTCAGGCATTTCATTGCCATGTTTTGTAGGTAATGGTGGTCTTCCATCAGCTCGAGTATAGACTGTGCTGAACAGCCAAGGGGGTTGCTTTGTTTGCAATCAGAGACTGGGTACCAAAAAGGTCAGAACTTAATGTAAACATGCACTATTCCAGAAATTGGTTTGATCTTCCAACGCATATCCTTACCTCTCGTGGCTGACTGGAGACATTGGTACCTACCTGAGAAAATAAAGAGCTTTTCAGTCAGAGATCACCAACCTAAATCCACCTCAAACTGCAAATTATACTTATTTATGGACTGGGGATGGCCTGTGTCACCAGAAACCATAGCGTTTTGCTCAAAGTGGTGGCTTCCAGAACAGTGTAGGTTCTGCAGACTGACCTCCCTTTGAGTCAGCGGCTCGGCAGCGCTCATGGGAGGCCTGTTCTCATAGATGGTTCCATCCGATGGGCCACATCTAAGCTTGGCTTTGACGTAGAGTTTCTTCCCCCACATAGAAATTAGCTCATCAAACCCTTTGCGTAAGACACAGCAGCGCTGGCAGGGAGGGAGAGGAAATCAAACCCGCTCATGCTTTGTTCACCTGCCTTCAAAGCCATGAAACCTTCCTGCAGTGATTCATCCCAAGCTGCAGGCTCCCGAGTCCTGGTTTGCCTTCTCCAGAACTGCTCCACGGACAGGGACAGGCTGCTGAGCTCAATGGAAGCTTTTTAGCCGCAAAATTGTGCAAGCCAGCGTGTGCTATTTCTGGAGCGTGCTGTAATGTATGCGTCTAGCCTGGCTCTCTCCAGCAGCAGCCAAATGTTTTTCAAGCAGTAAAGAAGATAAAATAGAGCAACACTGTGCCGGAGCCAGATTTTCCATGCATTCCTTGAGCAGATCCTGCACGTGTGCTCCCGGACACATAATTCAATGGGTCAGTCACCAGAAGGTTGGTGCTGGAGCGGGGGGGACCGGGGACCTCAGCTTGGCAGCTGGGGCTGGTTACGTTGCGCTCTGCCATGGCCCAGGGCACGTGGGCTCTGGGACTGGAGCCAGCAGAGCCCGGACTGGGCTGAGGGTTGTCACTGCTGAATGAGCCGGGGGAGGTCACACCATGGGGAGAGAAGTGGCCAGGAGAAGGAAGCGGCAGGGAGAAGGAGCAGCCCAGGGTAATGATGCATCACCCCAACTGCAGCCCTTGCAGCTCCCCAGTCCCTGCTCATCATCAGGAGAGCTGGGATCCTTACCTCGGCCCCAAAAGTGTCTCGCAAAGGGCACGTCTGCCTGGTGCAGGACAGTGTCATGGAGCAAGGGTAGAACGGGCTTGTTAGGGGACCGGAAGTTATTTATAGTTTGGGGAACCCACAAAAATTTATTGTTGTTTAGACAATTGTTCTGTCACCCAGTGACCCCTCCCCACCTGGGAAGGGGAATTGGAGAAAAAACAAGGAAACGTGGGGTTTGAAATATAAACAGATTCAATAGAATAAGGTTAAATAATGAACATTAATAACACTAAAGAACCAGTATCGATTCCGGTACCAGTATAAAATACACAAGGACCATTCCCCCAGTAGAAGCTGTGCACTCCCAGCAAGGACAGCCAGTGTGGGACACTGCGAGTGCTGTGGCTTCAGGAGGAAGGGAAGGGCTTGGGGCTCCAGCACTGGGGTAAGGAGTTCCCAGGGTGGCAGCCATCAAGGCGGGGGGGAGAGAGAGAGAGAGGGAAAACTCGTCAGCAAACTTTCTAATTTATATTGAATGCAACATTCATGGTATGAAATGATCCTGTTGGCAGCTTGGATCAAGTGCCTGGGTCTCGTTCCTCCTCATCCCTATACCTGGTGAGCTCGAAAACCCTGAGACCTTGAAACCTGCACACCAGAGCTGGCCATAGAGTAAATACTTTCACAAATTCAGACGCTGGATTCTTCTAGAAATGCAGTTTCCCCAAGCATTAGAAAAGAAATTAGTCCTGTGTCGCTCAGACCAGGAGAAAGCAATCACGGGGATGTCAGCTTGGCTCTTTGCCTGATCTTCGTGTTGCTGCTTCTGGGAGGGAGGACGTGCCAAGACAGTGCTGGATGAACGTGGCCCAACAGCTTTTGGGTCTGGCGTGAGCTGATTCGTGGCTGAGTGCTTCCTGATGTTGCTGTCAAAGCAAATGTCACGGTATCACTGTGTATATCAGGATGGCAAAGGGACAGTTGCAAGGGACTTAGTGTTGGTCCCATCACTCTTTGGCCCATTTGACTGGTCTCTAGCCCCCTGCTCAGGCTAATCCTGCCGAACAGGAGGACTCATCTCTGTAGGATTGCAGCTCCCACTGAAAGATGCACCAGAAGATGGGACCCCCCTCCCAGTGCAGCCCCTTTCTCACCCTCTCCCATCCTGGGGACCTCTCTGTCCTCGTTTGCTTTACCAGTTTGGCAGCCTGCTATATAATTCCTCCACCTTTGCGGGATGGGACAAGAAAGGGGTGAAACCAAACCAATGGGGAGAAGTGATGAAGAGATGGACCTGCCTGCTTTTCCCTGGATGGTGATTGGGGTCGCCCACTCCCCTCCTTTCACAGAGGAGAGGACAGGGGAAGAGGGAAGAAAAGAGGAGAAACACAGGCTGTTTAGAAATAATTCAGGGTGGGATCTTTTGGGCTCAGTTCTGGAAGCTGGCACATAGTAAGGTTCCAGTCCGCTTGGCTCAAGATGGGGCTTCCAATATCACTGAGTATCCGCAAATTGTCTTTGTACTCCCTGGTGTGGTGTTCGAAGTGTGTGAAGTGAGAGAGCAATGAGTGTTTTCTGGTGTTTTATGAAGGCTACTGGCTCTCTGGGAGCAGCGTGGGGGCAGGTGCGGAACATGACAGAGATCTGAGCTGGGACTTCATAGATCTCTGCGAAACCTTAGGTAAATTCATCATTGGGAGAAGTACAAGAGAGTCCCTTAACAGAATTTAGCAGAAAATGGGATGTTTGTTTAGCGCACGTGCTTTGGAAATGAATTGAGCCATGTCCGTGGTGCTGTGTTCTGGTGCCACAACCAACATTTGCTCACAACCTCTATGGCTTGTCAAACTGATTTTGTAGCACTTTTTGGTTTTTCACCCTCGTTAAACAACATTTTCTTGTAAGACAGTTGCCAGATTAACGTATAAATGCTTTTTCTTTGTCCAGCATTATCGAGGAGGGTGTTCTATCTTTATCTTTAGCACTAGCTCACAGTGATTTAAACTATGCTCAATGTTTATAATCGGCCCAGTCCCGCATATGTATTTTTGCAATAAGATTGTGCAGGGTTTTCTGTGACTTCATACTTGCTCTGCGTTTGCCTGTGCGTGCCAATATGCTTTCAGGAGAAGTCGCTAATGAGGATACGCATTTAAAATTATCTAATCTAATTGTTGGCAGCAGAAGGCATGGTGGGGAAGATGTTATGAAGAATTGCTGGATGGCCTAACAGTGTTAGTTCCATTAAATCCTCAGAGTCTGACCTGTCTGTAGTTATTTCCTCCTGTGTAATAAGAACAATGAATTTAAAGAGACAGTGAGGGTAACCAAGGGTGGGTGTATCTGAAGGACCTGGAAGAAGCGTGGTACTGAGGCAGACCATGAGAACCCTGTAGGCTCTGCACTGGCGTCAGTGCAGCCCTCCCTGCCTCAGTTTCCACATCAGTGAAATGGGTTAATCGCTTGCTGGAGAATTAATGCTTGACTATAAAGTGCCCAGAAAACTCCACCTAAAAGAGTTCACACAAAGGGAAAGCTGGTTTCCCCCCCTCCCCCCTCCCTTCATGCTGTTTTTTTTTGCAGGCTCCTCTCACACTGGTTTGGGTGCTGAGCTGAGGATGCTCTGCACCACCGCAGGGACCCTTCCTGCGCTCATCACCTCAGCCATTCCCATGCATGGGGCTGGGGGCCATTTCATTAGTGCTGCCATTCCTCATGCTGGCTTGCTTTCCTGACACATTATGGAAAACTTTGTTCTTTTCGCTCTGCTTTAAGCCAGTCTCAGCCTTTTGAACTTCTTCTTTTTCCCTGGGCATCTTCCCAAAACCTGTTGTCATTTTAAGTTTTCTATTAAGGCTTAGCCCCACCGGTCTTGAGGTTGGAAGTGAATGATCAGTCCCTGACTGTGCCCAGAGCAGCTCATCCTGCTGCAGGCTGGGGGTGCAAACAGCCCAGGGCAGTTTATTTCCCATGTTTCTTTTGTCATATTTATTTTCCAGCTCTGAATTATTCAGGACAGGGTCCAGTTTGCACTCAGCGTCTGGTTTTAGCAGAACTAGAAAGCCTGACAGCAGCCAGTCTCCTCTGCCTTGGCTTTGTACAGCTGGAAACAAATCATTTCACATGTAAAGAAAAATCTCTGCAATATTCTTCCAATACCTTCTAATATCCAGGTCCCATGCAAGAAGAGGACAGCCCAGAGAAAAATGCCTAAAATGTTAGGCCAAAACGGTGGCAGAAGGGATTGAGGATAAGGAGTGAGAGGGAGAGTAAGGAAAAGCCCTAATGTCTTAATGGGAGCAAGTAGAAAAATATCTGAGTTGCTGCCACAGTAGGAGAGGATATGACTGTGTCTGCGTCGTGGCAGAAATGGCATACATTTACATCTGCCTCATCACATAAAGATCTCGTGTTTTCCACCCCAGGTTCCCTCTCCCAGGTCACTGTATGAACACCTGAGTGTCCTCCAAGCATCAGAGAGATGAACCTGTAGTAGCTTCTCCACAGGTAAGAGGCTCAGCCATTGCTTTGGTGTCTGCTCCAGTGGTTCAAGAAATGTGGGGACCACAAAGTCTGTGGTGCCCCGAGGCCTTGCTGCTGGTCTTGCTGCCTGATGGTGGGATGGGAGGTTTTCTCCGCCGGGATTTCTGCAGGCTTTATGCCCCTCTGAGGCAACATGATGGTGTCATGGATGGATGGAATGGGATGGATGGGATGGAATTTGCAATCCCCAGAGCAGACGTACAGTGACTGAGCATTTAAAAAGAGGTTTTTAGGGGCAAGGACTGACCCAGGCTGTTGATCTTGGGTTTTTATTTTATTTCTGCGTGCAGTGTGCTGCTGGTTTTGTTGGTAGCTGCCCAGCCAGGGCAGCCTTTGCTCCCATGGAGGGGCTTGCTGTGATTTTCTGAAGCCAGTAGATGTGGATTGTAGTGCTGGGGTGGGGATTGCCTCTCCTGCTGCTGTGGTTTTGCCTCTGGCCCTTTATCCAGCAGCTGCTTAATATAAATTATTTAGAAACAGAGGCTGCTCTTGGGTATTTCCCCTTGGAGCTGAGTAACATGACCAGCAGGTATTCAAATCCCGCTCTCCCTTGACTGCTCTCCCTGTCCCTTCCAGCTGGGCCTTTTTCCCCTTGCAGCCTTCAAGGAGTTGCTTCATTTACCAATGAAGTTTTACCCTCCTTAGGGATGCTGCTTGCCCAACTTTGAGGAAGTTTGTGGAGATAAAATGCTGTTAACAAAGTTTTCTGGGAACCCTCCAGAAGCAACATCTCCAGCATCTTGTAGAGGCAAAACTCTGGGTCTGGCACCCATGTTGGGTGGGTTTTAAGGGATGGAAGTCACTGGGCTGAGTTGAGATAGATGAACATGCTCCTTGAGTGAAAAATTAGTTTGTCAGTTCCCTGCTTTAGAGGATACAGCTTTATCCACAGGGATGCACATCCCCTGGCAGTGCTGTTGTCCTCAGCCAGGCTTGCCAAGCCAGGGCCAGGTTGTCCATCTACATCCATGGGTTATTTTCAGAGCTGAAAGGCTGTGGCATGGGACAGGCAGAGCGGCAGTGTCTCCTGCACAGGCCAAGGGACAGGAAAGCTGCTGGGAAGGGAAGATGGGCTGTGGAGGGTGGCGTTGCTGCCCCTGCAGAAAGCGCAGCCTTCTCTTGGGGTGAAGCTTTTTGCCTGGAACCAACAGGAGAGCAATAGAAGGACGAGCAGAGCTCCCTGTCCCACCGCACCACAGCCTGGCCTTCGCTCCCATTGGTGTGTGTTAATTGGAGGGGACAGATTTTGCACCCTGGGTGCAGCAGGGAACCAGACTCTGGTGAGAGCTCAGAGCCGCCTCCATCAACAAACGCTTCTTGCTGGGCTGCAGTTACACCTCATTATCTTGCTGACCTTTAATTTCACAAGTGTTTCTTGCAATGTGTTTCTTCAGCCTGGTCCAGCTTCTGACCTCTTTTCCCAGAGGCAGCGGGAGAATATATTCATCTGCTGTGCTGTCTAGCCGCTTTCCATCCCTCCCTCCCTCTCTCCCTCCCTCTCTCTCCCCCCTCCGTTTCTGTCCTTTTTGGCAATCTGTCATTTTTATTTTTGGTACGAGTCCAGGAACTGAGTAAAAAGTACTTGGGCAGCTGGAGCGAGAAACAATGGATTTTAAATATGCTTTAACTTGTTTGTAAACAAGCGCACTTCATCAGGGTCCCTGCCCAGCACACTGGCAGCAGACAAAACCGACTCTTCTGAGATCAGAATTAATTACCCTGCAAGAAATGGTGCAAACCAGACCATGATGCGGTGCGAGATATCTCCTGTGCTGTGGTCCGTGTCTGTTTGCTGACGCTGGGCTCGCCCCTGCGGCCACTGAGCACCTGAGATTGCTCTGCTCTAAGGCATGGCAAGGAATAAGGTGAAGAGAGAGAGAGAGAGAAGTATTTTGGGAGGGCTAGGTAGCTGTTGTACTTTGAGGATGCTCCATGGAGTGCCCGGTGGGATGTCACACTTGTTGGAAATCATGTATCAGGGATGATCAGCAGAAAGAAGAATGCTGCTGTCCTGTCCAAATATCCCCATTTCTCCTGAATTCACACAGTTTGTTCCTAGTGAAAAGAAAAAAAGAAAAAAAAAAAGGGGGGGAATTTTGTGGTTTCTTTGTATCAAGGAATTAAAATATACTTTATTGAGAGTGATTTGGAGAGCAGCGAAGGGGAAAGGGACCTGGGGGTCCTGGTGGGCAGCAGGATGACCATGAGCCAGCTCTGTGCCCTGGTGGCCAAGAAGGCCAATGGCATCCTGGGGTGTATGAGAAGGGGGGTGGTCAGTAGGTCCAGAGAGGTTCTCCTACCCCTCTACTCTGCCCTGGGGAGACCCCATCTGGAATAGTGTGTCCAGTTCTGGGCCCCTCAGCTCCAGAAGGACAGGGAACTGCTGGAGAGAGTCCAGGGCAGGGCTACAAAGATGCTGAAGGGAGTGGAGCATCTCCCAGAGGAGGAAAGGCTGAGGGAGCTGGGTCTCTTGAGCTTGGAGAAGAGGAGACTGAGGGGTGACCTCCTGAATGTTTATAAATATGGAAAGGGTGAGTGTCAGGAGGATGGAGCCAGGCTGTTCTCAGTGACAGGCAATGACAGGACAAGGGGCAATGGGTGCAAACTGGAACAGAGGAGGTTCCACTGAAATATGAGGAAAAACTTCTTCAGGGTGAAGGTGAGGGAACACTGGAAGGGGCTGCCCAGAGAGGTTGTGGAGTCTCCTTCTCTGGAGACATTCCAAACCCGCCTGGACACGTTCCTGTGTGACCTGCTCTGGGTGTTCCTGCTCTGACAGGGGGATTGGACTGGATGATCTTTCAAGGTCCCCGGCTCCCCAACCCCAGTTCGGTCTGTAGCTGCTCAAGGGCAGCCGCTCTCTGACTCTTCTGTGAGAAACACTGTAATTGCAGAAATTGGCGTAGTGGCTTGGAATGAGATCTAATTAATTAATTCAAGACATGCTGCGCTTAAATTTTATTAAACCTTGGAATGGGAGCAGACTGGATGAAATGTAAGCAAAGATTGGGAAGGGAAAGGAGGGATGTATGCCACTGTCCTGCCCTTCACTGCTGGGGTACCGAGGGTTATATAGAGATATATACAGATGTACACACACATGTATATGTATATGTATATGTATATGTATATGTATATGTATATGTATATGTATATACACCCAGCTTCACTCCAGCCAGAGCAATCAGGGACACTCTGCTTTCCTTATCCAGTTGCTCTGGACTTTTAGGTCCAAGGTGACTCTCTCCTGCAGCAGGTCCTAAACCAAGGACCTCTGGCTGGAGAAAAGGACCTGGGGGTGTTGGTGGACAGCAGTTGGTGGACAGTGTGCCCAGGTGTCCAAGAAGGCCAACAGCATGCTGGCTTGTAGAGGAACACTGTGGTCAGGAGGAGTAGGGAAGTGATGGTGCCTCTGTACTGGGCACTGGTGAGGTCTCACCTCGAGTGCTGTGTTCAGTTCTGAGCCCCTCACTCCAAGAAGGACGTTGAGGGGCTGGAGCATGTCCAGAGAAGAGCTACCAAGCTGGTGAGGAGTCTGGAGAACAAGTCCTGTGAGGAGAGGTTGAGGGAACTGGGCATGTTTGGTTTGGAGAAGAGGAGGCTGAGGGGAGACCTCCTTGCCTTCTGCAACTGCCTGACAGGAGGGTGTAGAGAGGTGGGTGTTGGCCTCTTCTCCCAAGGGAATCACGACAGGACCAGAGGAAATGGTCTGAAGTTGGGGCAGGGGAGGTTTAGATGAGCTATTGGGAAGAATGACTTTACTGGCAGAGTGGTCAGGCCCTGGAACAGGCTGCCCAGGGAGGTGGAGGAGTCACGGAGGTATTTCAGAACCGTGTAGATGTGGCACTTCAGGGCATGCTCTGGTGGCCGAGATGTAGTGTTGGGTGTGGTGGGTGTTGTTATGGTGGGGGTTATTTGGGTGTGATGTTGTCAGTGTGTGGTGGTGTGTTTGCTTTTTGGTGGTTTTTTGTTTGTTTGTTTTGGTTGGACTTGATGATCTCAAAGGTCCCTTCCAACCATGAAGATTCTGTGATCATCTGGACCGAAGAAGTTTCTTTGGCTTTTCCTCTGATCCTAAGCTGATAAACGTGTAGTGCTCCACCCAGACCTACCCATTATTTCATAATAATGACATTCCTTATAAAGTCATCTCCATATTTACTGCGTTTAAAATTATTTGGAGTCTTATGGAATGGAATTTCAAGACAGTCATTGCTTGCATAGTCACATCTTGATGATTGCTCTGCTTCCAGAAGCAGTCTGGGCAGGCATGGAGGGACCAACACAGCTTTACACTGCTGGACTTTGCAGGAATAACTAAGTTTTTTGGACGGGTTAAACAAGTGTGTGGCAAGAGGTGCAGCGAGGGCCCAGCCTTTCCAGGGCTGTTGTTTTTCCTGACGACTCTCCAGCATCCCACACGAGCTGTCTTCTCTTCTGACAGCTTCAGGAGTATACTTAATCCTAATTTTAGCTCTCCCTCCAAGGTGGATATATTTGGGGTTTGGGCACAATGAATGCCTTATTCATAAAACTACAAACACAGTGAAAAGAAGGATGAGGGGGGTGTGTGTGTGGGGGAAATGTCCCACCCTAAAACGTTTCTGATCTCCAAGCAGCTATAATTTTGGCTTGCTCAGAGAACAAGCTGAGGTAGTGTTCATTTTAACAGCCAGGAAAGGGCTGTCTGTTTATATTTAGGGCCTTGTAGATTTGCACAGTATATGCAGGTGGCACATTAAAATGCGTGGATGATTTCTTACCAGGATAAGGCTGTGTTTTTACTGGACTGCCCTTAATTTTGTGTGAAGGCCAAGTAAGTAAGCACTGAAAATTTTGCTGTAACACTTTCTGGGGTTAAATTTTGTAGCTTTTGGAGTGTTGTTTTGAGCTTAATCCTGCTGAATTCCAGCCCTGTGCCTTCCTACACAGTTTTGCCCAGAACACGTGTTTTTAAGAGCAGTTTGGCAGTTCGTGCCACTTGGAGTTTGCAGGGCATGGGCACTAGCGATCATTGTTCAGTTCTGACTGGAGAAGTGATGGCACTAGGTATCATCATTCATTTCTCACTAGAGAAGTGTTAGTAGGTCACTGCAAGGAAAATAAGTAGGTGGGTGAAGAGCATTCTCCAGCAGTGAGGTGGTCAGTGGTCCAGGATTTCGGTCAAGTTGGTAGTCGCAGCTCTGACCTACGCCTCTGGGCTCCCTCTGGAGAAGGCTGTGCCTCCCATCCGTCTCCAGCCTTGGCCATTGTCCCATTGGCTCTAGGAGCTGCAGGAACTGCTTCAGTGCTCACCTGGGTCATCCTGATTTCGATGGCCTTTTACTTGGCATGAGGTGAAGAGGATGGTGTATCCAAAACAAGTGCTTTTGGGCCATAGCTTCTGGAGTTGGGTCATTGTTGCTGGTTTTCCCCCAGTATTGCAAAGTCCTGGTAAGATGCCAAAGACACAGCTCTTCAGCTTGGTCCTTCAGAGAGCAGTGGTCATCTCTGGAGAAGGAGAAATTGTCAGAAAACATGCATGCTGCTTTTTTTTTGAGCTGCAGCTGAATAGCACACAAAGATGTTGCAGTTCTCCTGCCTATATTTGGGAGCTGAAAGCCTGGTCCACGCATCATTCTCCTGTCAACCTTCAGAAATTTCTCACTGGCTACTAGTCTTGCTCAGATAAAAAGTAATGCTTTTTTCACAGGGGAATCCAGATGCTTATTTGGTATTCGCAAAGCTCACCAAGATTGATGGGCTGAGGAGGTTTGTAAAAGGGGACTGCAGCTATTAACATCAGTTGTCTTGGCCCCCTGGAGAGTGCCCGGGCTCCGAGGTTTGTACACAGATCCAAAATTAGAAAGTCGTTCATGGCTTTTTCATTCAGAGTTACAAAAAGGACTGTTTGACTGAACTGAGTCACCAGGCCGCTGCGAACGAATGAGGTTCAAAGTGGATGTTAAGAGAGGGATGGAGCTCAGTGCAGAGAAAAGACAGCGAGCTGTAATTACATGGAAGTGTACCGTACTGTGGCAGGTCTTGGAGATGGGGAACAAAAAAGTGAAATCCAGGTTCTGTTTGCTATGAAAGTATTTCCGTGCGTGCTTGGGTAATTTGCTGTGGCAACCAGAAGGCCTATTTTTAGAACTTTTCCCGAGATGCTCCTCCATACTACAGTGAATTGCTTGGGAAGCTGGTGCACAAAGTTGTCCCAAGGGTTTCCAAGTTAAAATGAGTATTAGTTCAGAAAGATTCTGAAGGATTATGTTCTACAAAATTGATCAGACTGTGTGTGAGATCTTTCTGGCTCCACATCCTGCCTAGACTTCATGTTAGCCATCTCTGAAATCCCAAATTCCAGCATTTAGGTATGGAAAGGGTCTTCTTTTATTTGGTCAGATCCTGACTACAACGCTGAAGTAATGGTATCATAATCGCAGCTTGGCTTAGCAGTTAAATGGAGTCATTCCACCATATAAATTAGCATTTTTAATCACAGTATTTTTGGTCCTCAGCCAGCTGAAGCACCTCTGAGTCTAATCTAGCAGAGATCAGCTCTCTGTTTTCCTCCGAAGAGTCATCATGGAAGAGAACAAGCCCACAGGTTTGGTTATACATTTGTGAGTGACTCTATGGTGAAACTTCTCCCCTATCTTGTTCATCTGAAAGTCCTTCAGATTTTACGAGACTAGCACTGGGCTGTTTATACGTTCCAGTTTTCAAATGGAAGGTGTTTAGACGGTTCAGGTAGAAACACTGATTTCTTAGGGAAGTGTTGTTATGCTCCATAAGGTATATATCCAAAAAGAACAAAAGCAGACCTTTTTCAGGAAGCTACAGACAGCACCAACACAGGGAGGCAAGCTCCTTTTTCAAATGTCAATCTTCATATTTTCACAGAATCACAGAATATGAAGGATTGGAAGGGACCTTGAAAGATCATCCAGTCCAATCCCCTGCTGGAGCAGGAGCACCCAGAGCAGGTCACGCAGTAACGCGTCCCGGCGGGTTTGGAATGTCTCCAGAGAAGGAGACTCCACAACCTCTCTGGGCAGCTCTTTCCAGTGTTCCCTCACCCTGAAGAAGTTTTTCCTCATATTTCAGTGGAATCTCCTCTGTTCCAGCTTGCACCCATTGACCCTTGTCCTATCATTGGCCTGTCACTGAGAAGAGCCTGGCTCCATCCTCCTGACACTCACCCTTTCCATATTTATAAACATTCAGGAGGTCACCCCTCAGTCTCCTCTTCTCCAAGCTCAAGAGACCCAGCTCCCTCAGCCTTTCCTCCTCTGGGAGATGCTCCACTCCCTTCAGCAGCTTTGTAGCCCTGCCCTGGACTCTCTTATTGTCTTTCATACATAATCATTTAAATACCCTCACATGTATTTAAGAAAAACCAACAGCAATTGCACTTTATCCACAGGACACTCATGAATATTTTGTATTTTGTGATATAATGTATCTCCATTGTGTTTTTTTCAAAGCTGTTCTGCAAAATGATTCTGTGTTCATTTCAACAAGACAGTTCTCTGTCTATACATGGATTTAGGACCAGAACAATATGTGCATGTTCATGGGCTCCCTTATTCTTTGAAAATAGAAATACCATGACTAAAAATAGTCAGAGGCTTATCCATACACCGCCAGACTGGGAGGAAAAGGATTCCTTTCATGTATATATCTTGCTAATGTATAGGCTATCAAAGAGGATTGCCAGGGAGACGGGGACAGTTTGACCAATGGAGGCCCAGGGTTGACACATTTTTAATGCGTTTTGATAATTGAGCTTCTCGAAGAAATGGACCACAGCTTTTATTTTCTGTGCATAATGGCTCTTGAGTCAATGTGCACGACGACGCTGTTACGGGAAGCGTGGGGATGACGGGTTTGTCTCCATATGATGCATCAAGTGCGTGCCTTAAACTGCCATGGGTACTACTCAGTGAAAATCCCGAAATGGAAAGAGATATGCTGCTGTTAACACCTGTGGCATGGGAGCTCTCAGCTGTTGAAGACTTTTACTTTTAATGAGCTTTATCTCCAGTCCGCGTTGTCATTTTGAGTTATATCTTAAGGTCTGTTTTTCAGCCACAGGAGCAATTATATTATTTGCTTAGTCTGAATTCTTATGTTGCTTGCATGAAAAAAAAAAAAACCAAAACCACCACATATTCTCACAGGCGAGGTGGTAGTTACCATTTTTCAGTGTTTTGGATTTGCTTTAATCCCACATGACTATAGTTATGCATTTAATCCCAGACAATGAAGTGACTTTTAAACTCAAAAAGATACTTGAGATTTAAAAGTGAGGTTTACCAGCTCCATTTCATGTTGACACAGATAAAATTCCCTTATTTTTTTCTTAGTTATTTTCTTATTTCTTCTCTTCATGTTATAATAATATCACAGATTAAGTAGGTGAATAAATAACATCTTCCAGCAGTGAGGTGGGTTAGTTCATTTTCTTGTTTGTTGTGGTGAGGAGCTGTAAATGCAGCCTCTGGAGGGCACATATTAAAAGCAGGATGTGAGTGTGGACCTGATCATGGGTGGACTGTTCAGTGGATAAGGAATTGGCTAGATGGTTGTATCCAGAGGGTGGTTCTCAATGGCTTTAACTCCAGATGGAGAGCAGTGACAAGTGGTGTCCCTCAGGGGTCCTGCTGGGACCAGTACTTTTAAAGATTTTATCATTGACATGGACAGCAGGATTGAGAGCAACATCAGCAAGTTTGCAGATGACACCAAGCTGAGGTGGTGTTGTTGATACACCTAAGGGACGGGATGTCATCTAGAGGGACCTGGACAGGCTGGAGAGGTGGGCTCAAGTAAACCACATGAGGTTCAATGGGAGTAAGTGGAAGGTTGTGCACCTGGGACGGAACAATCCTCGGTATCAATCCAGAGCAGGCGACGAGGTGTTAGAAAGGGACTTGGGGGTGCTGATGGATGAGAAGCTGGACATGAGCAGACAGTGGGCACTTGCAGCCCAGAAGGCCAGTCCCATCCTGGGCTGCATCAAAAGAAGTGCTGCCAGCAGGTCCAGAGAAGTGATTCTGCCACTTTGCTCTGCTCTGGTGAGACCTCACCTGGAGTCCTGTGGGCAGGTCTGGAGCCCTCAATATAGGAAGGACATGGACGTGATGGAGCGGGTCCAGAGGAGGGCCACAAAAATGATGAAGGGGTTGGAGCACCTCTGCTCTGAGGACAGGCTGAGGGAGCTGGGGTTGTTCAGCCTGGAGAAGAGGAGGCTCTGGGGAGACCTAAGAGCAGCCTTCCAGTACCTGAGGGAGGCTACAGGAGAGGTGGGAGAGCCTATTTACAAAGGCCTGTAGTGACAGGACAAGGGGCAATGGGTTTAAACTGAAAAAAAAGCAGATTTATATTGGATATGATGAATAAGTTCTTTACAAATAGGGTAGAGGAACACTGGAACAGGTTGCCCACGGAGGTGGTTGAAGCCCCTTCCCAGAAGATATTTAAGGGGAGGTTCAATGAGGCCCTGGGCAGCCTGGTCTAGTAGGGGGTGTTTCTGCTGACTGCGGGGGGGTCAGATTAGATGACCTTTGAAGGTCCCTTCCGGCCCAGATGATTCTATGATTCTATGATTCTATGGTTACATGCAGGTAAACTCGATGAGTAGCGTTTAGTGGAAAGAATCTGCAATTTGTCCACACATTTCATCTTCGTCAGTATTAGGCCCGGTTGTCGTATCGTGGTGATGGGGAGGCTGATGAGAAAACTTGGGTCTTCCAGCATGAGGCTGATGTGAAACCTGCTCCCCGACCAGTGCACGACTGTTCTTTTGCCAGTGTGAAACCAACTCCATGTGTTTCTCCCACAGGGAAAACTTGTCTGAGACCTGCTAGACATGGGCAGTTCTGGGGTGATGGCGTGGTTTATCCTACAGTGATCTAGAAGCAATAGTGTCTTTGTCACCTGCTGATCATGGTAGTGCAACAGTCAGTTAGAACTATTTGTTTGAAGAATGTCAGGGCGTAAACTCATTTTTTTTCCCCCGAATCATGCGGGGAGCGTTACTGAGATGATGAGTGTGGGACAGCAGATGCTTTTGGGTTTGATGGCATTAATCGAGATGGATGTGAAGGATTTCTATAAATCAGTGCAACATTTAGGAAGGGTGACTCACTTAGAAGACGCATCGCAGTGGCAATATGTGCAACACACCGGAATTTGATCAGTATAATAGACATACTGTGAAGGTGTACAGGATACACCGGTCTTATTATTTAACCTGCTCTGAAAATGCAAGAGCATGTGGCCTCTAATGGGATTAAATATTACATTTAAAAACACACTAAGCCTGTTAACGCAGTGCATAATTAAACCCTGGAATTCATTGCCAAGGAAAATCTTTGAGTGGATCTTAATAACATTAAAAAAAGAGACAGACATGTCTATTATTAATGAAAATAGGCAGAGATCTGTTCTGCGAGAGGTACAAAAAAGCAAGGCTGCTTAAGAAAGTCAAGCACAGCCTGTCTAGTAAGGAAGCATTTATTTTTTTCCTTTTATGCTCACTTCTATATTCTGATTTTTACCTCTCTATGAAGCGCTGGTGCCTGTGACCGGGGGAGGTGTCTGCAAGGCTGTGAGGTCCACAGGCAGGTCCTGCAGCTCTGACTGGTGGATTAGGGAGCTCCTCAGATAAGCAGTGGGTCAGCTCAGGTGCTTCTGGAAGCGCTCGTGCCATTTAAGGTCACCATAGCATTTAGGAGAGCGAAAAAACCAAAACATAAGGTGTCGAGTCTTCCAGCGTGGTGGGGTGTTTTTGTCACGATGTGGTTGTGTTGCAGTTTGCCTGTCAACAGCTGAACGTGAGGCTCGGTGGATCGCTGGGTGTCTGAGATGCTGTTGTTTTGCTTTTGAGCTTTTTAAGAAAAGCAGGCAGGCCAACGAAGCCAGCTGCCAGCAACCTCGGAGCACTCCCGGGCTTTCACAGTTCTTACTTTGTGTTAGAGTCAAACCCAAGCCAAACCCACACAGGAAGAAAATAGGATGACCCTTGTCTGACCAAATGGCTGTTCTGTATCTGCACTTTGTGTCCGAGCAGAGTTTTGCTCTTTGATTCCTTTGGGAGCCAGAGACGCAGCCGACGTGTGGTGTGATCAAATAAACTACCTGCTCAGGTGGGTGGTTGAACTAAAGAGGAGGTAGAAAGTGGAAAAATGAAATAGATTGATGGAGCCTTACCCTGAGGCATATCCTTCTGGTAGAGGCTGTTTACAAGAAGCGGATCATCCCATTTCCACCTGTCACCAGGCAGAAGAAAGGGACCCCAGGGACAATGGGGAATGGAGGCAGGTCCCTCCTCGGAGGGGCAAGCAACAACCCTCCCAGTCGCCCTCACCTTTGCACTTGCAACATAGGTATGGGGCTTTGGAAGCTGAGGACCAGGTAAATGAGGATAAAGAGGAAGATCCAAGCAGTGAGTTGCCCAGAGCTAGCCACCCACCTCCATGCCTTAAGACTTCCTCAACAAAAAAAAGGATGGTAAGTGTGGTGGGTGACTCCCTTCTGAGGGGAACAGAAGGCCCCATTAGGATCCATCCCACAGAGAAGTCCCTGGGGCCAGGATTAAGGATATACAGACAAATCTCCTTACCCTGGTCCGGACCTCGGATTACTACACATTGCTAATTATTCAAGTGGGCGGCAGTGAGGTAGCTACCAGTAGTCCAAGGGCAATAAAGAGAGACTTTAGGGCCCTGGGACAACTGGTGGTGAAGGGATCAGGAGCACAAGTTGTGTTCTCCTCTATCCCACAAATTGGAGGAATCAATGAGGGAATGAACAGGAAGAGCCAGCAGATTAACTCCTGGTTCTGAGGCTGGTGTAACCGGCAGGACTTTGGTTTCTTTGATCATGGGTTGACCTACAGGATGCTATGCCTGCTGGTGGAGCAAGCTTTACCCAAAGGGGAAGAAGAATCCTGGGGTAAGAATTAACAGGGCTCTTTGAAAGAGCTTTAAACTAGATTTGAAGGGGGATGGGGATGAAACCGGGATTAAAGTGGAGCCTGGGAGCAGATTGCCACAGCTGGTGGGCAAAAGTGCAAGCAAGGTCTTGCAGCCTGTTGCCTCAGTGAAGGTGGTGGATGGTAATCCATGTGCTAGTGATGACAGCAGGGGTAGTGATAGGTAGCTTGGTAACCACAGAAGGGCTTGAGCATGCTCAGGGAGGTCATTAGGAGCTGGAGGCCATTGTGCAGCAGGAAAACTATGATATAGTTGCCATCATAGAAACGTGGTGGGAAGAGTTACACAACTGGAGCACTGTGATTGATGGCTACCAACTCTTCGNACAGGGCTCTTTGAAAGAGCTTTAAACTAGATTTGAAGGGGGATGGGGATGAAACCGGGATTAAAGTGGAGCCTGGGAGCAGATTGCCACAGCTGGTGGGCAAAAGTGCAAGCAAGGTCTTGCAGCCTGTTGCCTCAGTGAAGGTGGTGGATGGTAATCCATGTGCTAGTGATGACAGCAGGGGTAGTGATAGGTAGCTTGGTAACCACAGAAGGGCTTGAGCATGCTCAGGGAGGTCATTAGGAGCTGGAGGCCATTGTGCAGCAGGAAAACTATGATATAGTTGCCATCATAGAAACGTGGTGGGAAGAGTTACACAACTGGAGCACTGTGATTGATGGCTACCAACTCTTCGGAAGGGATAGACAAGGAAGGAGAGGTGATGGGGTGGCCCTCTCTGTTAGAGATAGATTTGAATGCCTTGAACTTAATAACGGGAATGACAGTGTAGAGTGTTCATGGGTTAGAATCAAGGGGAAAGACAAAAAGGCAGGTATCATGGTGTGAGTTTATTAAGCCCCGCCCCCCAACCAAGATATAGAAGTAGATGAAATATTCCATCAGCAACTGGCAGAGCTCTCAGAATCACTCACCCTTGTTCTCATGGGGGACCTCAACTTCCCAGATATCTGCTGGAAATATCACACAGCAGAAAAGGAACAGTCCTGGAGGTTCCTGGAATGTGTGTAAGACAACTTCCCAACACAGCTGGTGAGCGAGCCAATCAGGGAAAGTGCCCTATTGGATCTGCTGCTTGTTAACAGAGAAGGTCTTGTGGGGAATGTAAAGGTTGGAAGTCGTCTTGGGCAGAGTGATCATGCAATCGTAGAGTTTTCAATTCTTGCAGAAGCAAGACAGGGAGCCAGCAGAACTGCCACCTTGGACTTCTGAAAGGCAGACTTTGGCCTGTTTAGGAGCATGGTTGAGAGTGTCCCTTGGGACACAGTCCTGGAGGGCATGGGTGCCCAGGAAGGCTGGTCATACTTCAAGGGGAACTCTCGAAAGCATAGGAGAGGGCCATTCCCAGGTCGTATAAAATGAGCCAACGGAGAAGAAGAGCAGCCTGGCTAAATAAAGGGCTTTGGCTGGCTCTCAGGAAGAAAAGGAAAGTTTACAATCTCTGGAAAAGGGGGTTGGTAACTTATGAGCAATATCAAGCTGTGGTGAAGATATGCAGGGGGAAAATTAGAAGGGCAAAAGCTCATGCAGAATTTAACTTGGCCACCGTGGTTAAAGATAATAAGAAGAGGTTTTTTTCAGTATATCAATAAAAAAAAGGAAGGCTGGGGAAAATGTAGGCCCACTGAGGAGTGAGGTGGGTGCCTTGGTGGAAGACTCAGAGAAGATGGAGCTACTGAATGCCTTCTTTGCTTCGGTCTTCACTACCAAGGCTGCCCCTCATGAATCCCTCCACTGCTTTCCCTCCATGTCCTGGGAATTGCCTGCCCAGTTCCCCCTCCCCATCATCCCTCTGGGCTTGGCTCTTCTGCTGCATCCCACTGTTTGCTGTTATCTTGGACAATAAACCCCCAAAGGGCAATTCACCTTTATGGGCCTTGCACAAGCAGTAGTGAGCAGAGATTTGGGAGGTGCCTGGCTCTTCCTTCCTACAGGCATGACCTCTGGGAGGTGACATGTGAATTAACCAGGTGGAGAAAGAAACTTTTCAGGCTAATAATCTCTTCCCAACCTTTTCCTTGAGGCTTGTGTTACTTCCAATAATCCCTGCTCAAAATGGGAGTGGTGGTGGAGGATTCCCGCACACCCCCAGACTCAAGATACTCTGCCCTCAAGGAAGCCTGCTTCATACTTGTTCCTCCTCTTCTTCTTCCCTGGCTGTGACGGTCATCGGAATGGCAGGAATCCAGCACGCTCTTGCACAGTGCAGCTCTTTCCACTTTGTCATGAGCCTGGGTCTGGTAAAGTACGTAAGAACATCCTTAAAGTTAATTACGGGTTTCAGCACCCTCCCCAAGTAGGCATGGTTTGTTTTTTTTTTTTTCAATCCAAACCTTAAGTTGGAGGTGAGAAGAGACAGGATGGGAACGTCACTGACTTCACCCCACAGGTTTCAAGTTGATTTCATGCCAAAACGTCATTAATTTCTGCCATCTCGGAAATTAAGCCTTTGCTGTCTGTGCTTGGTGCTGAGATATGTAGGTCTCGCTGAATAGCTCTGTTAGCTCAATTTACCTTTCTCTTCCAAGACAGTTTTAGCACTAATTGACTAGAATTCAAACCAGCTTTCTCTCCTGGTAATGTGGTTCATTGCTTGTAATTGACCTGCTTTTCTGGCCGTGAAGAGAGCTCTACCAGCCAGCATATCCTGTGTGACCATAGCCTGTGATTATTTAGATTTAAACCCTTGAAGGAAAATTTTAGGATCTTTCCCTGCTGAATTGGAACTGTAAAATAACACCTATAGAAAAGAAAAGTTTCCAAGCATGTCTTTTAAACATCTAAACAGAGTCAGGGAGGAAGCTTAACACTGCTGAGCTGGTGGCAGAATACAGCTTTTTGGAGGAGGCTATGGTTATGGTTGATGACCACAGAGGAAGTTGTGGATGGATGACCAAGGAATCACAGAATTGTCAGGGTTGGAAGGGACCTCTAGAGATCACCCAGTCCAACTCCCCTGCTACAGCAGGGTTGCCCAGAGCACATCACTCAGGGCTGCATCCAGGGGGGGCTTGAAGGTCTCCAGAGAAGGGGACTCCACACCCTCCCTGGGCAGCCTCTGCCAGGGCTCTGNACACTCTTCACTATGCAGCCCAGGATTCCATTGGCCCTCTTGGCAACGAGGGCACATTTCTGGCTCATGGAAAGTTTGCTGTCCACCAGGACTCCAAGGTCCTTCTCCTCAGAGGTGTTTTCCAAGAGATCCACCCCTAACCTATATTGGTGCCTGGGGTTCTTCCTCCCCAGGTAGGACCCTACATTTGCCCTTGTTGAACTTCATGAGGTTCTTCTCTGCCCAGCTCTTCAGCCTGTCCAGTTCACGATGGATGGCCCTCTGGAGTGTCAGCCAGCCCTCCCAGTTTGGTATCATCAGTGAACTCTCCGAGGATACACTCTGTCCCCTCATCCAGGTCATTGATGAATATGTTGAACAAAACTCAAACGAGTATTGACTCTTGAGGGACATCAGTGGTTACAGGCCTCCAACTTGATCCTTGTCCATTAATTACAGCCCTCTGAGTTCTGTCACACAGCCAGGACACAATCCACCTCACTGCCCCCTCATCTAGCCCACACTTCCTTAATTAATTAATTAATAGGAAGTTATTTTTATGTAGCTTTCTCAGGGCTGTTGATTGTAATGGGGGACACAGAAGTACCAAAATGGTTTGGCCATTCTAAACTCCCACTGTACCAAAGAAACCTTGATGCTTACGTGTTGGAGTTGACTGCAGTCCTATGCAGTCCTGCAGCCTCCACTCACACACACACTAACATCTCCCCACACACTTCCTCTCCAGCAACTGGTAAGAATGCCCCAGTCCCTCTGGTAGCCAGTTTTTTCCTGTGGTCTCACCTGTAGAGAGACACACCACTGGCTCCCAGGACCTCCACCTGCTTGCCAACTAGTTCAGCTTGGTCTTTGCTCGTGATCACACACCAACCCCTGGTCCCAGTCCAGCTGGGTCCCAGACCCCATACATACAGGCATGTGGAACAGAGTGCCTCACCCAGGAAAACAGAAATAAAGTAGCAGAAAACAGGAAAGACTACACTCATTATGCCCAGGACATGGCTGGACAAGTGCACTGACCAGCAGTGTTTACACAGAGATGGACCTTTTTATCTCCTTACCCCTCTCTTTTACCACGTATATTCCTCCCCAAACCATTTTGATCCCTCCCTGCCCCGACGGTGGTTCCTTCCATAAACATCCTATTGTAAGTCTTGTGCAATCCTCAAATGCACTTCCCCTGCATCCTATGTGTCCCAAGCCCCATCAGGCCAAAAGGAGCCCCAGTTGACTCATCTCAAAGAGTTTCACAACTGTACCCTGGGGCTGTGGCTTTCCTGGGACAGCCCTGGGAGGAGCCAGGCAGGGTGTCCCTTCCTCCGAGCCCATAATTCTGGTCTCCAGCTGCCATTGTGCCCTGTGTTCTGGGCTTGTGGAGATGGCCTGGGATGGGCTGATGGCTCCTGGGGTGGACCTAGGCGTAGTTGGGCAGGGCATTATTTGGTTCCCCTGCCTGCAATGGACTCTCTATTCGCCTTTGTGGGCTTGCAGGTGAGATTTTTATTGCATAACCTAATATAGCTCAGAGAAGTGACCCAGACAGTCACGGCTGTGTTCTGGCACAACCTTGCACGACAGTCTCCACCAAGAGGTGGTGTCACCTACTTTTCTGGTGGGAGGTGAGGGGAGCAGAAGCAGGTATCTAAGGGAAACAGCAAAGCTCTAGTCCAAGATAACATCATAAAACTTATTCTGGGAAGGAGGTGACTGCGCATCAGCAGTTTTTATACAGCGCCTCTCATCTCTGTATCAGAGAGCAGCTTTTGTGCTTCATGCTGAATTTGGGGGCTGCACATGCCTAGTGGGTGGTGTTCAAGTAGATGCCTTCCCTTCGGTCAAGACATAGGTTATGAGCAAAGTGTCCAGCTCCAAAGCTTGGGGCATTTCTGAGCCTGTGTGGGTGCCTGAGTGTGAGCACTCGGGGATATTTTCGGTGCTGCGTGGCCTCTTGTCAGGTTTAGGCATACGCAGGGCTATGCAGCCTGGAGCTTGGCATGTCTGGATAGCTTTCCTGAATGCACACACCCCATCAGATGCCAAAGCCGGTCAAAGATGCCAAAGCAGATGCAAAAACATCTGGACATCACCTAAAGCTCAAAGATTTTCCCCATCTACTGCTGGTACCCAGCATTGGCTGATCTCCAGCAGAAGTCCTTTGCTACTCTCCTGCCTTGGAGGTAAGTAATAGCACAACTTCTGCCATTTAGCCATGGAGGAAGGAAGAAAATTGAAAGAGTGGGAAACATACCTTGCTGTTTAAATGAATCTCCCTGGGATTCTTTGTAGCAGACAGGAAAAATGACAACCTGATTTACAACAACCCTCTTCTGCCATGAAATGCACTGCGTGCCTGTTCTGTCTCTCCGCATTAGAAATAAATCATCAAGTGCTTCAGAAAATGCACTCATAGAAATGTACCCTTTTATTTGGCCACTGCATGCACTTGACAGCTCAAGCATGTTTTTTCAGGCAGTGCTGCCTCTCCACATTTCTTCTCCGAATGCCCTTAGTTCGAAGCACTGATTTTACATGTAGGCTTTGTGATATTTTTTTCCTTAGGTGGGATCTCTTGAGGGGCTGCAGAAAGGGATTGGAGCGACTTTTTTTTTTCAGGGTGGATAATGCTGTTTTGGGGAGATACAATGGGAGACTTAGCAAGGGTGAGCAGACGAGTTTTAAAGGCTTCATCCTCCAAAATGAGCAGGTTGTTGCCTAAGTCCACAAAAGTCAGTGTAATAGCAAATTGTTGAAGTATCACCCAGCCACTGTGTGAGTCGAGACTGGCTCAGGTTTTGCCCAGGGTATGGGAGCTCAGATGCAGAAAATGCTTTGCTTTCTTTCTGCTTTGCAAAAATTAATTCTAAACTAAAGCAGAGCGTCAAGATCTGCCCTTCTTGTCTCATGTGACACAAGCGGCAACCTGGAGGCAAAGAGGGAGGACTACCAAGTATTTCATTTCTCTTTTTCTGCTCAATAGGATAACCAAAGACAATCTGTTGGCTCGTGTTATGCCCTTGGCACAATGCTATGCTGAAGAATGAACTTGAAGTAATTGTAGAGCACAAATTATTTTAAAAAAAAATTGCAGTTTTGAAAGTTTGCATTTTTATGCAGAGAAAAGGTAGATTGGCCCACTGTGAGGGTGAAGATCCATGTAGCTTGTCTGTCCCTGAACTTGGACAACACAGGAACAGAGAAAAGTGTCTGTGCTCTTCTGGGCACTGGAGAGCAGGAAAATTGGGATTCATACAAACAGAAACAGCAATTTCTCTGCAGAAATAGCTCAGATTGGACCATAATTTTCTCAGGTCCTAGACTTCCAAGTGGATCAAACACTTTGCAGCTATTTTCCCTTGTTTGTGCAAATTGTTGGTCTGGGTTTTCACCATGAAAAAATCATCATGATAGTGATGAAGTTCAATCAGTCAGTGGAGAGACCTGTCCTTCTCTTCCCTTGCTGTATCTTCTTGCATGCAGTTTAGTGGTACAGCCATGTACCTTCTGGTCACCTCTGGAGAAGGGATACCAGAGGGAAGGAACCTTTGGTTGACCAAGAACGGCAGCTCAGGTTGTGGAACCAAAACCGCAGCAACGGTGACTTTATGATTTCCTGTAATTCATTGATACAGAGTCTGAGGGGTTTTTTTTGATACCTTCATTTCCCATGTCTCTGTTTTAATTTTTTTTTTTTTATGTGACCTGAAGTTTTAATTTCCCATGTTTGTAAGTTCTAAGTTACTATGTCCTATTTGGAAAGGTCTTTTTTTTTTTTTTATTAATATCCTTGTCCAAAATGTACTTTTTTTTGGGTTTGTTTTGTTTTGTTTTGTATGGCTTTCACTGATGAATGATACGCAACTGAATGTATAAATAATACACAGTAACCACAGTGAGGGCAGTCAAGTGACATTTCTAGTGATTTGATGAAGTGTAAAATACTCCACACTCAGGCACCCACAGCCTGTTAAGAGCAGGCTACTGGAGTTTTGGGGCAGAACAAGCAGCAGGGTTGGGACTGCTGTCATCTCTCTCCAGTTGAGAACTCATTCTCCCTTTGCACTCTGTAGAGGGGGAAAAAATGTTTTGGGGTATGATTCACCTACTGCTTTAGATGTGTATCTTGCAACGGAGTGAATCAATTCTAAGACTTCCTCCATAAAAGGAGGTGTGGGGGTATTTACTTTGTAGAAATCTGAAGTTGGATGAGATAAATTCCAGCCAGAAAGCACACTGCAGAAGACAGACATTAATATATTTTTATTAGCAATAGCTTAGAGCCCTGTGCTGCCAAGAATAACAGATTGGGAAAAGGTGTGCAGGGTTAAGACTCTCAACCCCCTTTTTCTCTGTATTTTAAAGGCTTCCTTTGTGCTATGAGGCAGCACACAAAGATGCCACGCAACGAGGCAAAGCTACTGGGAGCCTTGATGTCCCCAGTGTTCAAACTACCAAGTAGCCCCCAGGTTTTTAACAAGCCTGGGGCAAGGGAGCAGTGAGAGCTGCAGCCACACGCTGCTGCCCCTGCCCATTTGTTTCAGAACACATGCCATGGGAAAGAAAAGATATGATTTTCCTTGTCTCATTCCAACTTCAGAGATGGATTAAGTATCTGATGGGACATGGACGAGCACATTGATTAGGTACGACAGTCATTCATAATTTTGCTTTATTGTATTCTTTCTGAGTGTACTCTACATTGAAGATTTTACTGAATTCTAACTTTGTGCCAGGTATCTCAGACCCTATGTCTCTGAGGTTGGTCATGAGAAAGACCATCTCGCTGCAGAAACTAGTTTTGCACCAGTTGTAACTTCAATATTCAGAGGATTCATGCTTGTACACTTCAAAAACATATGCTGTAAAGTTGGAGAAACTGTGCTGTGTGCATTTTCTTATATATCAAAGAACTGAAAATCCTGCTTTACAAATGCAAAAACCTAACCCTCTTAACTATAAAATTATGGTTGTTACTTGAATGGTGTTTTTTCCCCCCTTTTTTGGTGGTGTTGGGCTGCTGCCTGCTCTCCCTTGATGATTCCGTCAAAAGATGCTGTATGTTAGTGGCCAAATGCACCTCCTGTTATGTTTAGCCACAGATGCAAAACTTATGATGTTTTACTATTGAAGTTTGTTAAAAGGACACAGCTCACTAATAAAACTATTTTGGTTTTCTATTGCTAATTCTGACTTGAAAGAAAGAGTCTGGACTGACAAAACGTGGAGAGTTCCTTTAGCCAGAAGCAGAAATGAGGTAATGCAACTGAAGAGCAGCAGAAACCTCTGGTAGAGCTCTTGTCCTGGGAAATAGTTCTTCCAAGAAAATTCACTTATGCATTATTACCTGGCTTCACGGTGTATGGGCACTTGTGAACTTTCAGTCCAAACCAAGCTGCTGATGTTACTGCCTTAAAAGTTTCAAGAGTTTCTAATTGCTGCTCATTATGCTGGAGTTGGAAGAACTGTATTAAAAGTTGTTTGTTTATCCTTAGGTCCCAGCAGAGGAGCAGTTTTAGGGCATGTGATAGTGTTTTGTCTATAGAAGAAAATAGGAACTCCATCCAGGCCTTGTGCTCATCCTTCTCATGATGTAGCCCCTCTTTAGGATTGCTCTTCAGGGTTAATCTAGTCATTCGCTAATTAGGATGCATTATTCAATGATTCTTGTGTCATTCATTATTTTACTTCTTCTGGGCGATGTGTGGCATAACCTGTTCCCTTTAACACCACCATGGATCGGGGGCCAAATTCAACCTCAGAATAACTCCGTTGAAATGAATAGGGAATAGTGTTTATCTGTGTACACGCTGATGATATTAAGAGAGAATCCATCCAAGGTCTGGGTGCCCAAGGGAAATTTTTAGAAAGAAGAAATGGACCTGTTAGTTCAGCTGGAGCAAAGTCCTGCGACTGAACTGAGAGTCCCCCGACCACACCAGGCAGCACCGCGGCTCCCGCCCTGCTCAGGTGCTGGGGGCTTGGGGGGGGAAATTGGGCTGAGCAGGGCAACAGGAGCGGCCTGTTGTGGGACCACTGTGCCAGCAAGTGCCAAAGGTCCAAGATGGGGCAGGCTGCCCATGGCCACCACCTCTTGCTCTTCCTGCGGGAGCTCCGGTGGGATGCTGCCCTGAGGTGTGGGAAAAGCACTCAGCTATTGCTTGGCATGGGGTTTTCCTCTAAAACACAAGCACTTGAGTTAATCCTGGCTCACTAGGGCATGTGAACCACCAGGGGAGTATCCACATCCAAGCATCAGTGGGTTGGGACGTGCAAATTGCAGCGTGGAACTCACCTGAAAACTCAAAGCCCATTCAAAGCATTCCAATAATGCACTTCCCAGGAGCTCCCCCAGTGAACCCCGGCTCCGCTTTTCTCTCTCCAGCAGCTCGGGGTTGTACCAGGCTGGTTTTTCCCAAACCTGGGATCAGGCTGCCTTGGCTGGACCACTCTCTGGTGGTGGTCGATGGTTTTCTGTGAGCAGGCAGCAAGGCATACGATGGGGAGGATGGAGCAAAAACATTTTGGGACTTACTCAGTTCTCACTTGCACTGGAGCAAACTGGGAGTGAAGGAGTTGACACCGGGGAAAGGTCAAGCCCTGTGTTTCCTTTTACACACAGGCTTTCTCCAGGGTGTGTGCATTACTTTTTTATAATCTCCACTACCTCCCCCACCCTTTGAGTATTTTATTTATACTTCTGTTAGTTATTAATTTCTTTAGCTGGGTTTCCTGTTTGGTGCTTGGAAGCCCCATCTCCATGCTGGTTGCCGCTGGTCACTTCTACTCCCTGTCTTCGGGAGACCTTGGGGGTTACAGGCACAGTGTTCTCCCAGCTTGGGAATTCATGCAGAGGGCATCCTTTGCCAGGCTGTGTTTAAGGGAAAATGAATCCAAGCTGGTGAGGCCACACCTTGAGTGTTGTGTCCAGTTCTGGGCACCTCAACACCAGAGAGATGTGGAGGTGCTGGAGCGGGTGCAGAGGAGGGCAACGGAGCTGGGGAAGGGCCTGGAGAATAAATCTTATGGAGAGTGATTGAAGGAGCTGGGACTGTTGAGTTTGAGGAAGAGGAGGGTGAGGGGAGACCTCATCCCTCTCTACAACTACTTGAAAGGACACTGTAGAGAGGTTGGTGCTGGTCTCTTCTCACAGGGAATTGGAGACAGAAGGAGAGGGAATGGCTTCAAGCTGCCCCAGGGTGGGTTTAGGCTGAAGATGAGGAAAGAGTTCTTCCTGGAAAGAGTGTTCAGACCCTGGAATGGGCTGCCCAGGGAGGGGGTTGAGTCCCCATCCCTGAGTGTGTTTCAGAGTGGTTGAGATGTGGTGTTGGGGGATCTGGTGTAGGGGAGGAATTTGTAGAGTGGGGCTGATGGTTGGACTCGATGATCCCAAGGGTCTTTTCCAACCTGAATGATTCTATGAATTCCACAGTCAGAAATGATTGTGATTACTTGAAAAGTGTTGTCAGGGTTAAAATTGAGGAGAAACAGCTTTTAGGCAGCATGATTGGGTTTTGATGGCTATTTCTGTGACGTCTTTTGTCCAAAACGTTGACAAATAGGGCTGCATACGTGTGGTACTGCCAAAAAAAAGGAGATGGCTGGGGGATTGGTGGCTGATTTTACAAACATGCATTTAAGAGATCTGAGATGAGCAATTTCTACCGGGGCTTAGGAGAAGCTCAGTAGAATTTAAAAGGTCTTATCCAGTAGAAGCTTCAATGGCAATTTGTGACCATTTAACTTCTTAAATACAAAATGGAGCTTTTATTTTTGCACCTTTTTTTTTTTT
>VXBJ01006048.1:528789-541805 GCA_013400055.1 Nycticryphes semicollaris
TTCTTTATTTTTTTTTTTTTTCTTGTCCGAGCCGTGGTCAGTCGCCGGGGGAGGGAAGGGCGGGCGATGAGACATAATTAAGAGCAATTGTAAATCAGGGGCATGGCTCGCTGATGAGGTCACTCCAATGAGTAGCCGGGAGTTACGGGATGTCGGGCTACTGTACACTGTAAACACCGAGGGGTTGTTTCTCTTGATCTGCTGCCAGACAGCCCGGGTGCCTGCACCGGCCCAGGCATCCACTGCACCTCTGCTCTTAATTGGCGGCCACCTCTAATTAAGGTTCCTTGGAACTGATGGCTGCACCGTGTGGCAGGGGTGAGCTGTCTGTCTGTCTGTCTGTCTGGGACGGATTTCCTCCTTATCACTGGTACAGGAAAGCAAGTGGGGAGCGGAGGGATTGTTCTTGGGCGACACGTGATGTGCGAGTGAAATGCCCCTGGGAGCCCCTGGCAAACTGATTTTCCCAGCCTGGAGCCCAAAATATCTGCCAGGCTCTCTCAGACAGGTGAGGAAGGTGAACTGCCTGCAGAGAAGGAGGGCCCATACCTGGTGCTGACCTTTTGGGTGTTTTATCCCTTTTTAAGTGTTTCTCGCCGCCGCTGCTGAGCACCTGCGCATCAGCCTTGACTGAGGCAGCTTTAAAAATGCATTCAGTCTGAGTAAATGAGTGCTAACAATTTAAGTTTCTTAATCTTCCTCAGTGGAAATTAATAACGCTTTTGATGCACCCAGAGGTGTGATCAGAAATGCAGACACACGCTGAGCTGCTCTATGCAAATGTGTGGATTGTTATTCCGGAAAAAAAGGCACCGTGCACTATTTTATTTCCCCTCCACCTCCCCTCCTCGTTTTTTAGCTCGTTGTCCAGCCATCGGGAAAACGCCTGGCACTTTTACCCAGTTCCACTCTGGAGAGTGGAAATGGCTGGGGCAGCTGACGTGGTGATTTATGGTGTGAGCAATACAATCCAAACCCTGCGCTGCTGCCGGAGGGTAACCTGTAGCTCACAGGCTTTTTAGCTTCCCTGGTGTTGAAAAGATTATTCCTGTCAGTCTGCAGAGACAGTTTGAACCTTCCGTGTCTGGATGTCCCGACAGCCCCTTTGTCGTAACTCCTCTCTCTCTTATTTTATTCTCTTTTTTTTATTGGATTTCAGCAATCCCCCAGGAAGCTCTTTGGTGGGAACTGCTGTGTTTTTTCTCACAACCTCATCGCATCAGGAACTTTTCCATCCAATTCTTGTAGGCAACTGTTTACGGTGCTGCCAGAGTGGGTTTCCTCAGTAAGAATAGGTGGGATTTGTGGGGCGTGGGATGTTGTGGTTCTCACTTGGCTCATGGGTGTCAAGAGGCTCCATGACCCATTCAATGAGTTGTCCCCACCTCCTCCCTGCCTTCCTCTGCTTAGCAGACAGGTCTAACTGAAGGAGCCCTGGAAAAATGATTTCTCTCATCCCTGGAGAAGTATCCTTCACTGGAGGATGCAGAGATACTGGTGCAGGATGTGGTGGGGGTTGATATGTCCTATCTTGACTTGCTTTTGAGAAGAAAAGCCTCCTGCCTCTGTGGCTGGCCATCAGGTATCTCGGGCTGGTGAAGGATTCACCACAGTCCTTGTTAAGGAAAGGAAAAGCAAAAATTTTGTAGAGGACTTGTGCAAACTGGGCATTGAAGAAAAAACTTTCAGAAGTTACTAGCTGATTAATTAATGAGCGGGTTACCACCAAACATCTTGCAGCAGGTCTGGGCACTGTGTCCTCTGGGGCACATTCAGCACAGGCAGAAGTGCGGTGCAGCCCCTGAGAAACGCTTTTGAGGAGGCCTCTGCTCTCTTGGGGAAGCTCTTGCCGCACAAAGCAAGGGGATTTACTCACTGTGAGTGACAATTTTCACCCTGATCCACCGTGGGCACTTCTGATTTCTCCATGTTGGACACCATCCATTTCAGAAACATGTGTGCCCCTCTGCAGCTTCTCTACTGTGCTTTTAGCATCTTAATAAGGGACTCTCACAGGGTTTCTTTCCCCCCTGCCCAGGTGCAGGTGTGCCAGAAAAAGCAGAGACAGGACCCCAGGCTCCGCTCATTTGGTTTTCCCATCCGTGCAAAAGCACGTTCATGCAGCTGGGGTGGAGGAGAGAGCAGGCCTGGGGAAAAAGTTGGAGGGGGGGGGCAAACAAACTCAGAAATATTTGGAGTTTGCTCTTGAAAATATACAGTAGCCGTCAACAGAATAGCTCAGTGTTCAGCTTGCAGAGTTTGCAGCGTGATCGGATGTGGGGGAACTACGGAGGGGATCCGGTGAGGTGAGTCTCTGGAGAAACAGTTTCGAAAATAATATTTATTCTGAAGTTCACAACAGAAGTGCTGTTGAGAAACCTTTCCCGGGCTGCGGGGATAAGGCATCGGTGACATGGGGTGGTTTAGTGGCAATGGCAGTGAGTGGGGAAGTGTGTCCCAGCTGGGGAAATCACTGCTGCCATCCTGTTGATTGAGTAGCGGGTCATTAATGAGGCGCTGTTGGGAACCCCCATGCTGTACGTCACTGGCAGAGTCCCATGGCCACGCTCCTTCTGTGTTAGGTGAGGAGGTGAGGTGGCTTCCCCCCCTGCCCTCCCCCTGGCTTCCTCTGTCCCCCCTCACTGCTGTGGTTCCTGCCTCCCCTTTGGTCAGAGGAGCTCCTCTGTCATCGCTTCTGGCCACGTTTGGCTCCACACGTTGAATGCAAAAAGTGTTCCAGCTGACCCGCCGTTTCTAAAGCCCTTTAAAACACTCGGTTTCTTGGCAAGTTGGGGTTCAAACCTAGGAGAAAACAAAACAAAACAAAACAATACAAAACAAAACAAAGCAAAACACCACCTCTGGAAAGGAAAGCAATTTATTTAAAATGTACTTTCCACACCGTTGTCTCTCTCTGACTTTTAAAGAGGCTACTTGTCAGTGGATCTCTATAGCTCTGCTGGGATATGCAGTTGGTAGAGCCACTTGGGACTCAGGGAAATAGTTATTCCGCTTCCTGTCCTGCCTGTTCCACTTACTGAATTCTTCCCATCTTTCTCTCCTTAATCCTGACCGATTCCTCATTGGTGCTCCCTCTCCTGGGCTCTGCCCAGACCACCTGGACAGGGTGGAGGACAGTTGTGATTAGTGCTCCTGCTGTTCCACGACTGCAATTCAAGAAAATGGGCTTTTGCAGGCCAGTTTTGCAGGGCCAGCCGGGATCTCGGTCTCTGGAATCGGTGCAGTAATCAGAATGGAGATTTTTATCCTGCCCGGCTCTAATTATTTGCCTGCATAAGGTGAACCTATTAATGAGCATCAAAAGACGCGTTGTGTGTCGGGGAGGGACTGTATTAAAGGGAGCGGGGGATTATTCAGTCATTCAAAAAACATTTGGTGAAAGTAAAAGTGCAATAAATCTTCCTTGTCCTCCATGTTGCCTCATTTTCTTTGCAAAGCCCTGACCCAAGCCCAACCCCAAGCCCAACCCCAACCTCTCCTCCCGAGGAAGCCCAGGCTGTGGCTGGCTCGCGCCGCGCGGGGTTTCACTTACTGCCTGCTTTTTTTGAGCTCCTGGAGACAGAGAGCAGGGGTTGCACAAGGTTGCACGAGGCGCAGGGGAAGATGAGGAAATCAGCCCCGCAGAGATGTCCCTGAGCGGTTACTGCGTGGAATTCTTCTGAGAAGCCTTTTCCCTAAGTTTTTTTGTTGTTGTTGGGGTTTTTTTTTCTTTTTTGTTTTTTTTCAGTTGTATGGAAATTTTGGTTTAGCAGCACTTTTCTTCTGGGAACTGCTCAGCGACTTTTAAATAGGGATAACTAAGAGGAAAAAATGAGTGAGATCAAGTTTTCCTGCCTTCCCAAATCTATGCTGCCCTGGTGAAGCCCCATCTGGAGCATGGGGTCCAGTTCTAGGTTCCTCAGTTCAAGAAGGACAGGAATCTGCTGGAGAGGGGACAGCAGAGCACCACCAAGATGATGAGGGGACTGGAGCATTTGAGGAAACACTGAGGGACTTGGGTCTGTTTAGTCTGGAGGAGAGGGGGGATCTGATCAACACCTAGAAATACTTCAAGGGTGGGTGTCAGGAAGATGGGGCCAGTCTTTTCTCAGTGGTGCCCAGGGACAGGACAAGAGGAAATGGGCACAACCTTGAACATAAGAAATTCCATGTAAACATGAGGAAGAACTTCTTCCCTTTGAGGGTGGCAGAGCCCTGGCAGAGGCTGCCCAGAGAGGTGGTGGAGTCTCCAACTCTGGAGACATTCAAGTCCCATTTGGACACATTCCTGTGGGACCTGCTCTAGGAAGACCTGCTTTGGCTGGTCTGGGTTGGTCAAGCTGATCTCCAGAGGTCCCTTCCAACCCCATATCATTCTGTGATTTGCCGTAAGCAAGGATGACTTGTTCCTCGTTGCCTTAAATGCTGTATACCATCTCACATGGGCATGAGGCACGTGGAGGAGCGAGCAGGGGGTCAGCCACTGGTACAAACTCAGAGCAGAGCATCTTCAGCATTGAGGGAAACCTTGTTAGACACTGGTGATGTAAAAATCTTTGTTGTGCAAATGAGGCTTTCACTTTCAGCAGCTCCTCACTCTCCAGGTCCTAAGTTGTCTTTTCCAAACCACTTATCCAGACTTCCCTCATTCCTTCCTTGGATTTTACAGGTCACCTGCTCATTAAGCCATTATTCTGGCTTTCCAGCCCTAGGAGGCTTTGGGTTTTCAGCTATTTTGCTCTGCTTCTCCATGAGACCTACAGATTTTAGGCAGGAAGACAAAGTGTGTCAAAAATTGGCTGGATCCAGCTGAATTCAGACACAGGATTTGGGTTTCTCTGCTAATGTTGCTCTCGGATACACTGAGACCTGAAGAGGCTTGCTGAGCCCTCATTTAGTGGTTTATTTTGGAAGGGAAACCTCAGGAGAACCCAATAAAATTGATTTTCCCCAGCAAACCTGGTTTAAAGTGTAGTAGTTCCCTGAAGTGCTGCACTCCTATGTCCAGATTGAAATCCAACTTCTGCATGGCTTTGATGGTCTCTCCTGAAGGGCAGTTCACTGCTTTGCAGAACTCCTCATCCCTGGAGGTGTTCAAGACCAGGTTGGATGGACCAGGCTTCCTGGTCTGGTGGGAGGTGTCCCTGCCCAGGGCAGGGGGGCTGCAACTGGATGATCTTTAAGGTCTCTTCCAACCGAAGCCTTTCTGTGATTCTGTGAACTCAAAAGACACAAAACAGACACAACCATTCATTCTATAACCACCTGCAGACACTTTTCACAAGAATTATTAATAGATTTAAGTCTCAGGTACACATGGACTAGCCTTCTTGATCTTGATAATTCTCTTGATAGCCTCATATATCACCAATGCCTCAATGAACCGTGAACCAGCTGTGACGAAGGGTCTCAAGGAATGTTGCGTTGTGAGTTGTTTGCATTCCTGACTCAGGGAAGGGAATGGTCTTGGGGTAAAAGCCCAACTAGGTAAGTGTGTGACTGGAGATGTGCTCCTGAAAAGTAGCATAGCAAGACAAATTGTGGGTTGAATGTGTTAGAGGTCTGTGTTGCAGCTGGAAGTGATGCCGTGCCATCTCCAGCCATGTCATTTGGGGAAGGTGAATGAGTGGTTGTTATTCAGGTGGCGGGGTACAGGGTTCACAAAACAGGTTGTGAAACCTGGAGAGCTTCGAGGAGCTTCTAGGAACACCCTCGTTCCTCCTGCCCCAAGCTGCTGGAAGATGCCCATGGTAGGTGTGGAATAGAGAGGTTCTCCCCATTCCCTGCTGTTTGGGATGAGGCAGTGAGGACCCCAAGGGATGTAGCGAGTGACCCGGGGCCAAAGCAGTGAGTTTGTCACTAACAGGAATGTGTTTAGTGTTTTCCATGAGGCATCACTGACTCTTCAAATAGCTGCCCACGGGTTTCCTGTGTTCCCTCCTGCCCTTTATTCAGGTTTTTTTTTTGGCTTTGTTCCCTTCTGGGGAGATTTACTAACATAAATTAAAGCTGAAAAACTGAAGATGGGGCTAAAATGCGTGGAATCTAAATTAAAAAAAAAGAAGTTTCATGAAGTTCAGAGGTTTTGGAAACTGGGGTGGCACCTGCCACCTATAAACGGAGAGAAGCTGCTGGGCTGGGTCAGCCAGGAGTGGGTAACGGGCTGGTGATTTGCAGTTGCCACTCTATTGCCACGGGGATGGAAATCTGAGAAAAACCCAATGGGGCTGTAGTCCCTCCCAGGGGGATCTCAGCTGTGGAGGAACAAGTTGGTGGTGGGAAGCTGCCTGGGCATGGTGAAGAACGGAGAGGTAGCCCCTGTTCCTCAAGAGGATGCAACCTTGCAGGGGGGGGATGAGCGTTGGGTAGTGGTGGCTCTGGAGCTGGTCTCCTGAGAAGGGCTTTTGGCAGCAGTTATTCTTTATACAAGTGGAAACATCTAAGGGATTTATCTACTCAAATTGAAGTTTCTTGGCAACCCAAGTGCTGGTGTCAGCTGGGAGCTTTTTGTTGCAGGGGATGTCAAGGCCAGTAGGAGCAGCACAAAGTGTTGTTGTATCTGTTTGAACCCACCAAAAATGTGTTGGGTCTTTTGCATGTTTTTAAGAGGAAAGTAAAGTTTTGGTCACATTTAAAAGAAAAATGCCTTCATTTTAAGATGTGGAGTATTTGACTTTGGAACAAAGCAGTGCAATGAAAGGTCAGGGTAGGTACAAGTGTAGATATCTACTGGAGCATGTGAAGCTTTTCTGTGTTGGAAGGGCAGTCGAGCTGGGTGTCTAATTACCTCCCACAAACTTGCCTGTAGTGCTCAGGTATTTCCTTCATTTCCTCAGGCTAAAATTAACAAAACCTGAAGAGAAACCACCTTCCCCGCCGTTTCACCACTCCATTTACGTGAGAAAATTGGCCAGGACACAACAGTGTGACCACTGTAGTTTGGAATAAGTGTAGGCTTCTTCTGGAAGTGAGTATCTCTGCTGGAAGTTACCCTGCAAGAATTCAGAAGGGTTTCTGGCCAATGTCCTTCTGTGGAAAAGTGCGTGCCTCAGTTCCCACTTCTGTATGATGGGGTTAAAAATATCCTCCTTCCCTCCCAGGGGCATTGCCACACTCCCTCTGCAGCAGTTTGTAAAACACCACAGAGGGTTGGGGTTTTTTTTCCACCAGTGTAAAAAAATCATAGCATCATTCAGGTTGGAAGAGACCCTTGGGATCATCGAGTCCAACCAACAGTTTGGACAATTTGTTTATGCTAAATAAAAGTAAATGGATACTATTTTAAATGGTATTCTAAGTGCTTCATGCTACAGTGAATGGCTACAAATAACTATGAAAACATATTATGGTAAAGAGTCGCAGTTATGGTTCACCCTAGGCTGGGGAAGCTATTTCTTTTTAGCACCGATGGCCCAGCAGCTGCTCAAAAAAAACTGCTGAAAAGGGTAAGAGGTCAAAAAACGGCCTAAGGTTTTCCTCTCACCGTATGAGTAGATCTGCCAGCAGCACGGGCTGGATCCTCGCATCTGAGAGCATCTGACAGTAACGACTCGCCGTCTAATGAATTTACTGCCGTGGTTTGTGCCATTACTGAGGTAATCCTTTTTCAGTCAAGGAGTGTTTATTAAAACCGAACCCTGGCTGCTTTTGCAGACCTGCTTTGAATGGCACCATTTGCATTCAGAAACAGTAGAGCGCGGAAGGCTCAAACCATTACTGCCAAACTGAAGAATTTTTTCATAACCCTAAGGCAGCGCTGAGCTGGTTTTCTGCTAAAGAAAAAGCCTGCAGTGTTGGTTTTCTTATGCATTATGCAGGTTTTTAGGTCTTTAAAGAAGTTAAGGGAAAGTCCCAGATGAAGTGTTGGTTGCCTGGTAGTCTCCATGGAATAGAGTTGCTTTTTGATTCTGCCTGTAATTCATTGCCGTAGATATGGTCTGCTGCCTTCGTGTTTTGATCTGTCACCCACCTGTGGGGATTTGCTGCAAACTTAGAAAATACTTTGCGTTCATATTTGCATTCATTAGAAATCGGAATTATTCCGAAGATAGGAGACCAGAACGCAAAAACCAGCAGTGATTTTTTTTTTTTTTTAAATGAACAGGTGTAAAGGCAGAAAAAAAAGTGTGTGAACAGAAGAGAAATACTCAAATCCCATTTCTCCTGAATGGGAGCCAAGTTCTTGCTGGCAGTCAGGGATGTGTCTGCCTGTCCTGGGAGGCTTCTGCTTGTGGGGTCATGTCAAGCACAAAACCTGTCACAAAAAATCTCAGCTGGATGTTGATGTTTCGGGTTTGTTTTTTCTTTTTGAACGTATTTTTGCCATCTTAAATTAGAGTGGTATCTTCCCAAGTGGACAGTAGGTTGGGTCATAGACTTTAATAACTTCTAATGCAAATCAAGGTGATAAACGTGATGCTTTTTTACATGGGTAAGTGTGTTTAGTTCCTCCCCAGGGGAAAAAATGGGTCCTGGCTGGTGAGGATTCTGGAGAGACATGGGGACAGAGAGCTACAAAAGAGAAGGTGCTTGTGAGGGGTATGGGGAGAAACTGGTGCCCAGGTGGGGAGCAAAAGGTTTAGGGTGAAAAAAAAAAAACCCAAACCCAACAAACCACCAAACCCATTCATTTTCCTCTTTTCTTGAGAGCCATAAGCCAGTAAAGAGTTTCAAGGGGACTGGGAGCGTGGCAGGGCCCCGAGAACACACAGGCAGTTTCACAGGAATGGAAAGTGCAGCTTTGCATGACTTAGACCTCAAAGAGCTGAATGAACGCGAGTGGAATGCAAGTGCTGGGGAGGGGTGTAGGGAAGCTCTGATACTTTTCTTTCCCGGTTTTGCACCAGGGCAGTGTCTGAACTAAAAACTGCCTCTCACAAGGCAGGACAGACCAACTGGAGTAGTCGTTTTGTACCCTCCTTGCTAGGTAAAATATTTTGAATATTCCACTTGGGAAGCTGCTTTTGGAATATGGTCATGGGTTTTATCTCTTCTCGAGGGTATGCTGTTGCATGCCTGTGTGTAGAAGACACCTGCCCTTGTGCCATTACCCAGGCACCTACTTAAAAAGTGATATTTTGACCCAATTTCCTTCTGCCTCTGCATTTGCCTTGGCGTGGTGACTTGGTGCTTGGGCTGTCCCCATGAGGAGTCATCCCTGGTGCCCGTTTGCTCTCGACGGGTGCGTGTGTGAGAGCGAGTGCAGGGGATGTTTTCCATTTGAGAGTGTTATTTCTGGCACCACTGCTTTTTCTGTAATTGCTGTGGAAACTGTTATGCTTGGGGGTTCATCAAGGAAACACTAAGTTCTTCTAGGGAGAAGTACATTAAGCAAGTGGCTGTGATACTGATTTCATAAGGGGACAGTGTTTCCAGGCGATTTTTACTGGCTGTGTTTCTAATGGAGCTGAGAAACAGCTGAAGTGGAATGGCAGAGGAGAGTGCCCAGAGTGCTGGAAAAGGGGCAGTTTGGTGTTTGGACCTCCGGTGCTGTGTTGTTTCAAGGAAAGAAAAGAACCCAACAAAATTAGTCAGATCTTATTTTAAAGTGGGGAAAAAAAAATTTACAGTAGATGGGATCTGCCTGTAGGGTGGTGATGGTCTGAGCCCTGTTTTAGAGAGCTATGAGAACCTGGAGATGCAGGTCATTTATTGTGAGAAGGGTTTTTTTAGATATGTTGATGACTGTCCTATCTACTGTGGCCACAAAGAGCCAGCTGCCGCGGCTTCACCGTGTGCCTGAGGCTGGCTTTGGGATGCCAACGTGCCACAGTGCCTGGGTGTGGGAGCATCTCCTGTGTGCCACTGGACCCACCACTGATGATGGAGAAGCCGGGAGCCTGCTCTCAGAGGCTCACTCTGGCTCCATGGGAGTTTCTGTGTGGGGTGAAGCACGCCTGGCGCGCAGGCAAGATTTGGGCAGAAAAGCATCGAGTGTGTAACTGCAGGGAGAGGATGGCACGTAGCTGAGTGTGCCTGTCCCATGCCATGCAGCCCATGGATCCAAGGCTGTTGTCATCCCTTGTCCAAAGACAGTGGTGAGAACCTTCATCTGCTGTTGACTGGTCACCCTCAGTGCTGGGCAGCCTCCTCTTGTCGTAACGTATCGCACAGCAATAGAGCGATGTGCACGGGCTGTGCTTAACAAAGTAGCAGAGTATTTCTCACAGATACCATGACATTTCTACGTGGATATGGTGACAATGCTGTTCACAAATCAGGAAGAAACTTCCAGAGAACTTTTAAAGCTCATTTTGTAGGTGCAGCACAAAGCAGAGAGGTCCTGAGCGGTTGCATGAAGCTGTGAAGCACTGGCATTTTGAGAGGGCTAATGGCTAATGTTTGCACTGAACTGCAGCTGTTAAATTTCCCCAATTCCTCCTTAGATGTAGAAATAAAACTAATATTTCACTGCTCTGTGATTCTTATGCTGGTGGTGTCATTATTCCTTGGCAAGCAGCTGATCTGACCTAGAGCAGAGACTGGATGGTGTCGTTGCTGCGGGTGCGAGCACAAGGACCTGATGTGTTGGATCCCATCAGTTCACCTCGCTCAGCAGCCCAGCCCTGGGATAAACTTCTTCTGTTCCTGGGCATTCTTGTTCATTGTCATTAACCACTTGTTTATAATCAGGATAACCCCATCACAGGCTAGAAATTGTTGATACTGGAAAATTTGTCTGTGTGGTCCCAGCATGAGGGATTTTACCGTCACAGGGAGAGCTCAGAGGGAGATGTTACGTGGAGGGGGGAAGAGAAAGGGTTAAGGGTGGGCAGGCGTTGCAGTGGGTTTGCTGGCTGTGATCTGTGCCCTGAGTTTTATTTGTGGTACTTAAGAGCATTCTTTTTCATTGGCATTTGTGGAGAGGATGACACCGGAAAGAGGAAAGGAGGTTTTCTCTATGTTATACATATTTGATGTTTGGCGATTATGCATTTTAATAATTACCTTAATAAGTTACTCAAACTCACCCCTCACTTTATTTTGGGATCTCTGGAGGCGTTCTGTTTGCTTAACACTCCTGAAGTCTTTACAGCATTCAGCAAATGATTTATTACTATTGATTTATATGTCACCCAGCACAAGCTTCATGGCAGCGGGATGCAGGAATTACGGTCCTTGCAGGACCACTTCACCCACCATTGAAACAGAGACTCCTCTCTGATTAACTGGAGAGCGGAGAGCGAGATGGACAGATTCGTACAATTTGATGACCTCAGCCATTAATTATTTATTAAGCTTTTAATTTTGCATCCATCATTCTAGCTCTGTCTCCCCTGACTTCCCAGAGCAGTTGCCCAGGGAGGTAAAGCATGAACAGATGACTTGAGAGGGGGAGGCTGGCAGCTCAGCTGGGCCTGTCTTAACCCCTGAGGCTCTGGAGAGGAGTCCATGTCTCCTTTTCCCCAGGGTATTCCCCAGGTATTTCTTGAGAGACCATTAGTTTTAAGGGAGCTGTGTTTTCCCAAGTACTATGAGCTGTAGGGCAGGTGATGTTAATCCATCCTGGCCCTGGAGCTGGTGTGTGCATAAGTCTCTTTTCCCTCTGGCTGTGGAGGGAGAGGGGTTGCCGTGGTTTTTCTTAGCACCCTGTATCACTCACAGCTCAACAGGAAACCTGTTCTCCTGGGGTCTCCTGCTTCAAGGCTTCCAGCGGATGGGATGTCTGCAGGTATCAGGAGGGCAGTTGTTCTAAATGCACAAGCAGCTGAGGACATTTCATCTTGTTTTTTGTCTTTTCCCCCCATCTTTTGAAGGGTCAAGAGTGGCCTCAGCTGGCAGAAGGACACTGATGTTTAGGATAATCTGGTGCTATCAAGCATCAGCTTTCATGGATGTGACTTGTTTCCTTCCTTGACTGTGCTTGACTGCTCATGGATTTGGGATCACTCTGTGATCCAGAAGGTGGTATCTGAGGGGAAACCTATGGGATTTTCTTCTTCCTTTACAGCCAATGGCATTTATGGGATCTCTGCATACCTGATCATTGCCAGAACCTTTGGGATAGGTGGGAGCTTGTGTGTAAGCCCCAGAGCTGCCAAGTTTCCTACACTTGCACTTGTAGTTACTGGCAAGCCACCAGAAAAACATGCAGGACAGGAGAAAAGGTGATCTTGTGCTCCTGTCCAGCTCCCAGCTGAAACTGTGCAAGATCTGGGCAGGGTGGAGGCACAAAGCAGCAGACCTACTTCATCTACTGGCAGCTCTAGGAGCCTCCAGCTCCCCAAAGGTTCCGCCTGCTGTAATGGGAGCAAGAACAGTCATTCATTATTTTAGGAGGAAAAAAATAAAAGTACAAATCATTGAGGAGTCTCCATTAGGTGGACAGATCCTCCTGCCAGGTTGGGATAGTTGCTAAAAGGTCTGTGAAGTAGGAAATGAAATGGAGCTTTTATAGTAAAAGTGCTTTCTTCTCAAGTGGGACAAGTGAACTGTTGAGGCTGGTTCCTCCATCATAGAATCATAGAATGGTCCAGCCCAGAAGGGACCTCTAGGGTCATATAGTCCAGCCCCCCTGCAGTCAGCAGGAACACCCCCAACTAGACCAGGTTGCCCAGGGCTTTGTCGAGCCTCCCCTTGAATATCTCCAGGGAAGGGGCCTCAACCACCTCCCTGGGCAACCTGTCCCAGTGCTCCACCAACCTCAGAGTAAAGAACCTATTCCTAATATCCAACCTAAAGCTGCTTTTCTCCAGCTTGAAGTCATTGCCCCTCGTCCTGTCACTGCAGGCCTTTGTAAACAGACCCTCCCCAGCCTTCCTGTAGCCCCCCTCAGGTACTGGAAGGCTGCTCTTAGGTCTCCCTGCAGCCTCCTCTTTTTCAGGCTGAACAACCCCAGCTCCCTCAGCCTGTCCTCGGAGCAGAGGTGCTCCAACCCCTTGATCATCTTTGTGGTCCTCCTCTGGACCCGCTCCATCATGTCCTATCTTGAGGGCTCCAGACCTGCACACAGAACTCCAGGTGAGGTCTCACCAGAGCAGAGCAAAGAGGCAGAATCACTTCTCTGGACCTGCTGG
>VXBJ01006048.1:542165-598718 GCA_013400055.1 Nycticryphes semicollaris
GTACTTCCCAGGGTCCTCCTTTCTACCCTTTTTAAAAATGGGTGTGATACTTCCTTTCTTCCAGTCCACAGTGATTCACTGGACCACCACAACTTTTCAAATATCATGGAAAGTGGCTTGGCAACTACGTCAGCCAGTTCCTTCAGGACTCTGGGATGTATTTCATCAGGTCCCATGGACTTGTATATCGTCAGGTTCCTTAGATGATCACATACCATCTCTTCACTTACAGTGGGAGGGACTTTGTCACCTTGGTCTCCAGCTTGTGGGCCATCAACATGAGAGCTAGGAAGAAAAGGGTTGCCAGTGAAGACAGAGGCAAAAAAAGATGTTGAGAACTTCTGCCTTCTCCTCGTCCCTTGATACAAGTTCCCCACAGCTGCTCATTGGGGGGGGGGTACATTTTCTCTAACCTTCCTTTTTGGATTTATGTACCTGTAGAAACCTTTCTTGGTTTTCTTTACATCCGTTGTCAAATTCAGCTCTAGCTGTGCCTTGGCTTTCCTACCATCATCCCTACACAGACGGCCAACATCCCTATACTCTTCCCAAGATGCCTGTCCCTTCTTCCATTTCCCGTGTAGCCTTGTCTTGGCCTTCAGTTTGGCCAGCAGGTCACGGCTCATCCTCTCGTCCTCAAGGGATGCTGTGTGATCCCAAATGATTCCAAGCAGAAAAACATGATCCACAGCTGACCTTCAGACTGGTTGAGCTCAGGCGTCAGTCCTGGGAACTGGAGGGAGGGAAAGTCAGATAACCAAGCACCACACACTTTCTTTTCCCCTTTCAGAGCTACAGTGTTTTATTGATGATCTGGGCTCATTTGCTCTCAAAGATCCACTTTTTCTTTCCAGTCTATTCTGTTTGGTGCTGGGGAGAGAGCTGATTGGACTCGCCACAATAAAATTTTAATTAAATGCTAGGCAATAATTTGCAGCAAGTAAATTGTGGTGCCTGCAATACGCTGTTGACATCTGCTCACAGACCCAGAGGGCCATTAGTGACTTGGAGAACCAGGAGAAAAACACAGGTCCACTTACCTTTTTTTTTATTCTTTCAGTCCTAGGCAGAGAGATCTATTATGTTTAATATTTAATAGCAGTGCATTGTTGCCATCCTTCCTGTGAGTCATTTTTCCACAAGAAACCCGTGCTCGCCGCGTTATTTAACCCCTTTAGAGGGTTTAAAGATGGATGGTAAATCTTCTGCAGAAAATGGTCTTTTATGTGCTGCGTCTGGGCTGCTGCGTTGATGGATGGTGCCAGGAACAAAAAGCTGCTTCAGTATTCAGACATTCACATGCTGGAGACCAGCACAGACCTCCCAAAATCACCCGGAGGCTCAGGCTCAGGTCTGAAGCTCCAACCCAGGCTGAGCTCCTCTCGCACGGGGGTGTTTTCCCCCATGTCTGAGTCTGCCGGAGTCCCAGTTGGAGATGATGCTACTGAAAATCTGTGCCTTGAAAAGGAGTGTTTCCAACTCAACAGTGTGAGGGTGTTTGTCCAGCTTTGAGGTGTTGCGGGTGATGGGATGACTCTTGGGGGAGGGATTTCCTAATGTTCACTCAACACTCCCTGTTCCCTTTCTTTGCCCCATCCCATGAAGGTGTATGTGCCCATGCAAGTAGCTTTGGACTCTCACTTTTTCACATACTTGCAGACAGTTTTGCTCCCCACAAAACACCACCAGTGGTTATGCTAAATGATATCACAGATATCACAGAATGATATGGGGCTGGAAGGGACCTCTGGACATCATCTAGTGTAACAACCCAACACCACCACCAGAGCAGGTCCACCTAGAGCAAGTTGTATAGGAATGTGTCTTGATGTCTTTCCAAGTTTTAGTTTAAGAAGATGAATCATTAATTGTTTTGGGGCATTCCTTGCTCTTGCTCTATAGTTCTGACCTAGTAGGAACCAGGTTCTGTGTACAATTATCTGTTGCATTACTGATTTTCAGCAGAGCTCCAGCCATGCAGCCTTACAGGTTTGAGGATGAAAATACACATGAGTTTCATTTAAATAACTGTAGTGGAAACTTTCTATGGAAAGAAGATACCCCAAAAATCCCCTGAAAGAACAAAGTAGTTGCCTTACAGAATGACTTCCTTTTGCTGCATTGTTTTCCGTTTGCATCAGCCGTTTGTCTCCTCTGGGCTGTGCAGTTGTGGTTCTTCGGTGTGTCATCCAGCAAAAGTACAGCAGAACTTCTGTGCACAGAAGAGAATTGCTACTTTTTATTTTTCCTTTTCTCTCTTATAAGGCAAAAAAAAAAAAAAACCAAACCCAACAAAAAACCCCCCAGCTGCGCTTTGTACAATTTGGGTCTGTGACAGGAGTGGAATTTAAGAATTACAATTATTCCTGGATGTTGTGTTCAAGGTTTGACTCTTATTTCGTCCTTCAGATGAGAAAGTTGAAGAAAGTGAGTTGTAGCACAGAAATTGCTAATATTTGGGAGCCTCTTGACCACGAACATACTCAGGCATTTCAGCATGTGCCACGTGGAGATGTGCTTCTGCTGGCCATGCTATGGCAAATGGACCTCCCGGTGTCCTAGGGTAGCTTTACCCAGCAGCTAAAGCCTCAAAGCCCACAGAGGGTTCTGGATTCTGTTTCAGACCTTGGTGTAGCTGCAGGGAGTGTCGCAGGGATCTGTGGGAGGTGGGATCTCTCCCTTCCTGCTGATGAGGTGGGAAGGGTCGTGTGAGCTTTCTGGGTGCTCACACTTCGGAGGAGCCTGAATATTTGTATTCTGGAGTCTGGACGGTGATTTTTTTCATTTTGCACTGCTGGGAAGATCAAGCAAAGATTTTTGTCCTAATAAGTGATTAGTACATATGTTTGGCCATCTTATTTTTTACTGAGATAACTGCCTATATGACGCTTTCAGAGGTGGAGGCCAGTGTTCTGCAAAGAGATTCTGTTTTCCTTTTTACACTCTTTTCTATAACCAATTACATCCTAAGCTCAAGAGCTGCTGGCTCAATCTCCATTCAAGCCTCACTCCACTTCCTTTAATTCAGCAGAGAACTTTTACTCTGCAGAAGTGTCAAAAAGTTAAAGTGCCTAACGCTTCCCCTACCTNCTTCTGCAGAAAATGGTCTTTTATGTGCTGCGTCTGGGCTGCTGCGTTGATGGATGGTGCCAGGAACAAAAAGCTGCTTCAGTATTCAGACATTCACATGCTGGAGACCAGCACAGACCTCCCAAAATCACCCGGAGGCTCAGGCTCAGGTCTGAAGCTCCAACCCAGGCTGAGCTCCTCTCGCACGGGGGTGTTTCCCCCCATGTCTGAGTCTGCCGGAGTCCCAGTTGGAGATGATGCTACTGAAAATCTGTGCCTTGAAAAGGAGTGTTTCCAACTCAACAGTGTGAGGGTGTTTGTCCAGCTTTGAGGTGTTGCGGGTGATGGGATGACTCTTGGGGGAGGGATTTCCTAATGTTCACTCAACACTCCCTGTTCCCTTTCTTTGCCCCATCCCATGAAGGTGTATGTGCCCATGCAAGTAGCTTTGGACTCTCACTTTTTCACATACTTGCAGACAGTTTTGCTCCCCACAAAACACCACCAGTGGTTATGCTAAATGATATCACAGATATCACAGAATGATATGGGGCTGGAAGGGACCTCTGGACATCATCTAGTGTAACAACCCAACACCACCACCAGAGCAGGTCCACCTAGAGCAAGTTGTATAGGAATGTGTCTTGATGTCTTTCCAAGTTTTAGTTTAAGAAGATGAATCATTAATTGTTTTGGGGCATTCCTTGCTCTTGCTCTATAGTTCTGACCTAGTAGGAACCAGGTTCTGTGTACAATTATCTGTTGCATTACTGATTTTCAGCAGAGCTCCAGCCATGCAGCCTTACAGGTTTGAGGATGAAAATACACATGAGTTTCATTTAAATAACTGTAGTGGAAACTTTCTATGGAAAGAAGATACCCCAAAAATCCCCTGAAAGAACAAAGTAGTTGCCTTACAGAATGACTTCCTTTTGCTGCATTGTTTTCCGTTTGCATCAGCCGTTTGTCTCCTCTGGGCTGTGCAGTTGTGGTTCTTCGGTGTGTCATCCAGCAAAAGTACAGCAGAACTTCTGTGCACAGAAGAGAATTGCTACTTTTTATTTTTCCTTTTCTCTCTTATAAGGCAAAAAAAAAAAAAAACCAAACCCAACAAAAAACCCCCCAGCTGCGCTTTGTACAATTTGGGTCTGTGACAGGAGTGGAATTTAAGAATTACAATTATTCCTGGATGTTGTGTTCAAGGTTTGACTCTTATTTCGTCCTTCAGATGAGAAAGTTGAAGAAAGTGAGTTGTAGCACAGAAATTGCTAATATTTGGGAGCCTCTTGACCACGAACATACTCAGGCATTTCAGCATGTGCCACGTGGAGATGTGCTTCTGCTGGCCATGCTATGGCAAATGGACCTCCCGGTGTCCTAGGGTAGCTTTACCCAGCAGCTAAAGCCTCAAAGCCCACAGAGGGTTCTGGATTCTGTTTCAGACCTTGGTGTAGCTGCAGGGAGTGTCGCAGGGATCTGTGGGAGGTGGGATCTTTCCCTTCCTGCTGATGAGGTGGGAAGGGTCGTGTGAGCTTTCTGGGTGCTCACACTTCGGAGGAGCCTGAATATTTGTATTCTGGAGTCTGGACGGTGATTTTTTTCATTTTGCACTGCTGGGAAGATCAAGCAAAGATTTTTGTCCTAATAAGTGATTAGTACATATGTTTGGCCATCTTATTTTTTACTGAGATAACTGCCTATATGACGCTTTCAGAGGTGGAGGCCAGTGTTCTGCAAAGAGATTCTGTTTTCCTTTTTACACTCTTTTCTATAACCAATTACATCCTAAGCTCAAGAGCTGCTGGCTCAATCTCCATTCAAGCCTCACTCCACTTCCTTTAATTCAGCAGAGAACTTTTACTCTGCAGAAGTGTCAAAAAGTTAAAGTGCCTAACGCTTCCCCTACCTGTGACTCTTTTCACTTCTCTTAATGATTTATAAAGGCAAATGTTAAAAAGTCAAAAAGCTATGCTTTTTACCACTTTGAAAAAACTTCTAAAATACCATACTGAAGTGAAATACAACCAAGGAGCACCAGAAATGTGCCACATGAATAATTCTTCTGTTGTTCTTGATACGCTGTTGATACGGCTGTGGGGAAAGATGAATGAATAGCTGTAGAAACAGCCATAGACACTCTGTCACGCTTGACAGCAGGATTCTTTGGAGAACATTGTGTTTATAATGTGTATACAGAACTTGGGGAAGGGGGGAGGCTGCAGATCTCCTGAGGGTCTTCAAGTAAAGACATTGCTGTGCTTGTGATGCTGCAGCTCTCCACTGCATCCTCTGGGTTGGAGTTTCATGGATCCCTGCAAGGCTGGAGGGGCTCAAGTTGCTGGTCTGAGGAGACAAGTCCCCTCCCCTACTGGGAGGTGACTGGTGGGGTCACATCCCACTCTTTTCATACCACCTTCTTGTGGAAACACTTAGTTTTAACTTGCTGTAGCCTGCTGAGCAAACGTCCAGAAGTTGAGAAAGACAAGACCTTCTGGTCTCCTTGATCTTACAAAAAGCAACCTGGAAGTTCACTGTTTAAATGATAGTGACTGACCTTATGAGAATATGGAGTCTGATAAGGTCAGAAGTATTTGGAGGAGAATCCAGAGAAATTTCTTTCTCAGCTTCTAATCACTGATTTCAGAGCACCACGGACTGCTGGATTTGTTTTTCCTTTCTATACCTGTTTGTGGCTTGCAGTGTCTTGTGCTAAAAGTGCATCTCGCTCACCTCTGACCACAGCTTCAGGCTTCTGCATGGCTTCTTGCTTCCTGCTGGGAATGTGGAAACAAACAGTGATGGTGGGTTTAGAAAAGAGGTTCATAGAAAACAGAGAACCAGCTTGGGGAGATTGCCCCAGTTCCCCCAAAGCAAGAGGTTTGTGCTAAGTGGAGACTGGTTCTACCAGAAAGCCCCAGCTCCCCAGTGGTGAAGGGAATTAGCCCAACCTGGCCCATCGTTGTGTAGGCTTTGCTTTAATTCCCTAGAAGATGACAAGAAAGTCTGGGTTAGGCACGATCTTAATCTTGACATTGATGTTAATTAATCCTGATTCATTGTTATAAGAGTATGAGGCCAGGCAGGAAATGAGCAAAAAGCATTACTGAGGGGGGAAAAAAAATAAAAAAATCTCTAATTTCACACTTGAGGGTGTGGAGAGGGAAAGCTTTGAAGATGCTGCGTTCTTGCTGCAGTGTAATATATTAACTTTTTTGGTTTTGGCTCATGAAGTACTCTTTTCCCTCACCCTTGGAAGCATCGGATGTAATTAAGCTCAGAAGCAATGGCCCTCTCCAGCTCTTTCCTGTCAGCAGGGTGAAATAGCACATAAATGGTGGATTTTATCTTTTTTTTTTTTCTTAGTGGGTGAGTAGCCACTGGAGAAATTTCATTCCCTAGTGCTGCGTTACCTCCTGAGAACTGCAGCTTTGCTGGTATCTGTTCTCAGCTGCTGAATCAATATATTTTCAGTTGCTTGTTAAATTGGTTGCATCTTGTCCCACAAGATTGCTCAGCTGCTGGGCTGGTGGGGGGAAACAGGGTGAAATCCTGCCAGCAGCTCTGCAGAAACCCCTGCGTTGGTCTGAAGGCAGAGCTGGATGGTTTGCTATTGCCCTGTTCAATGTCCTCGCAAAGGAGACTTGCCAGATGAGCTGTGTGATTTACAAAGTTGTTTTCAACCCAGAAATGGAGATTTTTCATCTAAATTGTTGTTGCAAGCTTTTATTCAAGAAGAAAGGAGAAGCAGCGAGGTCTGAAGGCACCTGCTAAGGGGACGCCAGAGCCAGGAGCTGCCCAGTGCATCTGTCAGTGCCACTATCTCCCAGAGACCTGTGAAAAGTCACAGGAGCCCTGAGCCACCACTGGCTCTGTGGGGACAGTTTGGCTGGGATGTGAATTTTTAATTTGTGTTCAAACTGCTTTCAGAGAGTCACTGCCTGGGGACAGAAAGTGAGCAGCCTTGTTAGAGAGGGTGATAACAGCTACTTTATCTCAAGTGCCTGGACTGCTGCTTTATTATTATTTTTTTTCTTTCTTTCCCTTTTAATCTGATATTTTGTTCAAAACCCAGATGGAGCAGATGCCTTCCAGTTGAGATGGATGTAACTTATCAAGTAGAAGTCTGCCTGCTGTTTCATAGGATATATGCTCCTGAACCAATCTGGGGTAAAGACTGGAGCTTTAGCTTCTCAAAGAGAGTGCAAAAGGGAATCTGTTTAGATGTTTATGCGTCAGCAAGGTGACAAGGCCAGCACTTATTCCCATTGGCATTTTGGCTGTTCTGTGTGATTAGAGATGCCCTGGAGAAGTTCAGTGGTAGAGGAGTGATGTGACAGTAGTGCTCTGCTAAAGCCAGAGCAGTGTTGCACTGCCTGCCATCACTGTCTGCTGCTGAAATGCTCTCTTTATTTATTTTTTTTTTAAATTTTCTTATTGAAATGAAAATTTGCTTCTGTTAAAAGTCTCTGTAATGCCTGTTCTGGCACTGGGTTTTCCTGGCTTATCTCCAGCCAGGTGGCAGGTGCTGTGGCTGCAAGGAGGGGGGAGATCTTCCCTTCAAGGACATGAACCTGTTGGAGTGGGTCGAGAGGGGGGACACAAAGGTGATGAGAGGGCTGGAGCGCCTCTTGTTATAAGAACAGGCTGGGAGAGTTGGGGTTGTTCAGCCTGGAGAAAAGAAGGCTGCAAGGAGACCTTATTGAGGTTTTCCAGTCCCTAAAGGGGACCTACAAGAGGGATGGGGAAGGGCAAGGACTCTTTATCAGGGAGTGCAGCAGTTTGAGAAGTAATGGTTCCCAACTGAAAGAGGGGAGGTTTAGATTAGGTATTGGGAAGAAATTCTTTACTGTGAGGGTGGTGAGGAACTGGAACAGGTTGCCCAGAGAAGTTGTGGCTGCCCCATCCCTGGAGGGGTTCAAGGCCAAGTTGGATGGACCTTTGAGTGACCTGCTGTAGTGGGAGGTGTCCCTGCCTATGGCAGAGGGGCTGGAACATGATCTTCAAGGTCCCTTCCAGCTCTAACCATTCTGTGATGCTGCAGGACTGCACTGAGCCCCTTTGGGGTTCCTGAAATCCTCTGGGAAGGTCTGTGCCCAGACTGGAGGCTGCCCATTCACTGAGCCTATGGAGGGAAGGCTTTGTGGCTCAGTGGCTCAGCTGGACCAGCTTCTCCCCCAGCTGATGGAAGGAGGTTGGGAGACCCTTTGCCAGCCCAGGTGAGGGGCCCCATTGCAGCCTCCACTGCAGTTGTCAGCAGCCTGACAGACTGGGAGAGTGGCTTATTATGAATCCATTTTTGCACTTAATGAAAACTGCTAAAAATATTTGCTTTCATTCATCAGCCATCAAACTCCTGCCCTCCAGCCCCATCGTTATTCTGTGCAGGTTACTACTAATGAGAAATTAATGCACTGAACCTTTATGTAGTCTTTCACCTGCGAACGGATATTTTGCATGCCATGTGGGAAGGCAGATTTGTTAAAAAAGAAAGCTGGTTTGAGATCCTGTTATGTAGTGCTGCAAGTAGGGCATCTGCAGCTATTTGAGCAAGACCTCTATTGAATATACTTGACTATTTCCCCGAGTAGAATGGTCATTTTGAGATTACGCCACTGGACAGGGCTCTCTTATTGTAGCAGATCCTCCAGATGACATTGGACAAATGACTTGGTCTCTCTGAGTCTCCCTTTATTCTCCACTCCAGTCTCTGCTTTCTCACCCTCATTCCTGCTGTCTCTATTAGAACATTCTCTACAACTTTATTGAAATGCAGTGTCCAGTATGAGGACTTCAGCAGTGCTACATAAATGGGAAATTCCTTTTGTGTAGCTGGTGAACAGCACCCTTCTCTATGTATGGCAGTGTGAGGAAATAAGGAGGAATTCTTTTTTACAATGAGGGTGGTGAGAGCCTGGCCCAGGTTGCCCAGAGAAGCTGTGGCTGCCCCATCCCTGGAGGGGTTCAAGGCCAGGTTGGAGGGGGCTTGGAGCAACCTGGTGTGGTGGGAGGTGTCCCTGCCCAGGGCAGGGGGTGGCACTGGATAGTCTTTAAGGTCTCTTCCAACACAAACCATTCTGTGATTCTGTGTTGGGTTTTGTTACAGCAACATGATGGTGTTCAGCTCCTGTTCAGCTTGTGATCCACAGTAATCCTGAGATCTTTTCCAAAAAAAACCCTTCTGAGTTGACATTTATTTCTTTTGTGACCTTGTCATTGATTATTCCTGTTTTAGCACTGTTCACCCATCATTTCCTGAATTGTCTCTTTTTTTCTCTATTTTATTTTTTTTTTCCAGACCATTTCTACAATTTATCAAGATCACTTTGAATCCTAGTCCTGGCCTCCGAAGTACTTGCAGTCCGTCCCAGCCTGGTATCAGCAGCAATTTTAGTAAGCATGCTATGTTCCATCATTCACGTCAATTCTAGAAATGCTGAATTGTGCTATAGCTAAGGCACCTTGGACACCCACTCCATCCAACCCTCCCCGTGGCTCTGGTGAGCTTTGGCAGCATCACACAGTGCTGCATTTGCCTTGCAAAAGGCACGAAAGGTGATGCAGCTCCCTGGAATGATGAGATTTGTACCCCAAAGCCAGAGATTTCATCAGCCCCTTTGAAGTTTTGTAATGAGAAATAACTATATTTGCCACACCAATGCCTGAACAAGACCAGTGATGTATGTGCAGGGCCAGGAGCTGGGAAGAGTAGAAGCTTTGCTTTCTTGGAAAATCAACTTTCCCTCGTGTATTTGTTGCAGTTTTCTTTTTACCTTGGTCCTCAATGGAGAACCCACCCCCAGGTCACACTTTGTAGTTTGCCCTTTTGCAAATACTTATTTATGAAAGAGCCATTGCAGTTGAGACCCAGAGGATCTCAACAAAAAACCAAAGCTGTTTCATGCCTTGAAAAGAAATGAGGAGGCCATTGTGGGTGGTGGTGGGAATGTGTTGGACCTGCTGGGGGTGGTATTTGCAGGTGTGTGTCTGAGTAGATGGTCCGTGGCCTTTGCTGTGTTTTTTGCCCTCTGCCTTCCTGTATCAGTGGCCTAACACACATAGCTTTATTTTGGTGGGGACAGTGAAGGGTGTAGTATTCCAGGATTTATAAATTGCCGTGGCAGCTGATAAATTAAGCTTTATAGACCAAGCTTACATTCATAACGCAAAGGGGCAAGAGCCAGATGCTGCCCGTGGAGACCAAAAATATAGTGGGCAGTTATTTATGTCCCTGTAACTGTTGGTGTTTAACAAATAAGAAATGAAAACAAAACCAGGGGACAGACCCCAAAGGTGGTGGGTTGCAAATGAGCCCAGACAAGAATTAGTTCCTTGTTTCTCTCTCAGGAGGAGTATAAAGCTGGGGTTTGTTGTTACCTGCACCTCAATGTATATGTGTTTGTCAGAATGGCTCCGGGTTTCAAACCCCGACATCTGCTGTTTCTGGAAATTTACATTTAAACAGGGAAAATAATTTCTACTTGCCTTTCACCTCAGACTTCATAGATGTGATGGTGAATTAGGATTTCCATCACCTGTGTCGTAGGGCCTGAAGCTCTATTCTCATGTTGCGAAGGGGGAAACTGAGGCACAGGAGACCAATATCACGTTGGGCTCGTAGACTGAGCCTGGATGAGAAATGCTGATTCTCGTCCTCTCCTCTGTGACCAGTATGCCTTTCCCAAAGTTTCAAAAATTTGAGAAGAAATTAAGTTCTGTGAACAAAGACTTGCAGTCTGGTATTTTCCAGGACTTTAACTACATAAAACTGATTTACTTTGTGGAAAAAATGCCTTAAATATCCCTGTAGAGAGTGCATAATGTGAATGATTTTGTATATTCATTGCATTTCACTGAGTGGATGAAATCTCTCCAGACCACAATGGAATTATACCTGGATGTGCTATCTAGTGTGGTGCTGTTAAAAGCGGGTGCACAAAGGGAGCTCTTTCTGGAGAGAGAACGAAAAAAAACCTTACAATACCAATAAATGATTTTTACCACTGCAGTAATCATAATCAGATTAATTAGGATTATTTTAGCCGTCTGACTTTCATTTATGTGAAATAAAAACATGTCTAAGGAGTTTTGTTTAAAACCTTTATGAGTTTTAGTAATATTTTTTGAGCTGTTTCCCGTGGTGCAATGTAGAAATCTCTGGCTGGTTGGGCTTTTAGGGAGCACTATATTGCATCCAGCATTTAGAGCCAGCCATTAGTTGTCCATCCCTTCTGACATCTTTTGTCATCAGTAAATCCATCTCCTGTCGCCTTTCCCACACTGTCCATCTGTAGGTTGCCCAGCTGCCCCACATGTTTCTTCTCTTCTTGCAGCTTCTCTTTTTTTGGTTTTTTTTTGAGAATTGTACCAATCTCCCCACTGGCAGCAGCCTAATTCTGCTCATGATCTTTTGGCATGGCCAAACCCCCGGTGTGTGCAGCATCCTTGCCCCATCCCACACGTGGCTTTTTCCCTCTGGAACAATCCTGCTGTAATTTTCCACTTCTGTGTCTCACCAACAGCCATATCTTTTCGCACTTCCATATGCCACTGACTCTTCCCATCACTTTTTCCCCCCCCCCTGCTTCTTTCTCTTACTGTTTTCCATTTCTGAAAAGCTGTTCTGATTTTCACAAAACAAAACTGTATGGCACTGCATATGTGCTTGCCCATATGTATCCCTGTATAGCGAAGGTTGCAGAACAGTCTCTGTCAAATGAGGTAATTTTCCATCAGATTCATCCCTCTATTTTCATTTCATGTTTATTCACCACTCAAATGTGAGCTTCCTTGGAAAGATTTGATCAAATTTAAGGTGGCTCTGAGTTTTATGAGTCTGAAAGACCAGAAGGTTTCCCCTGTGATAATTTCTCAATTCCTGTGTGGTTGCTGGGGCCACTACTCTGCCTCCTCAGCAGTTAAATGGGAAGGTCTGATGTTGTGGAGACTCAAGCAGCAGCCACAGGCACTGGCAAAGGCTTCTCTGCAGAGTCTCATCTTCATCACTTCAAATGATTCCTCAGCACAGGAAGGACATGAACCTGTTGGGAATGGGCCAGAGAGGGCCATGGAGATACTGGGAGGGCTGGAGCCCCTCTGCTGTTAAGTCAGGCTGAGAGAGTTGGGGGGTTCAGCCTGGAGAAGAGAAGGCTCCAGGGAGACCTTAGAACCCCATCCAGCCCCTCAGGGGGCTCCAGGAAAGCTGGGGAGGGACTCTGGATCAGGGAAGGGAGCCATAGGGTGAGGGGGAAGGGTTTGACACTGAAAGAGGGGAGATGGAGCTGAGATGTGGGGAAGAAGTTCTTTGGTGTGAGGGTGGTGAGAGCCTGGCCCAGGTTGCCCAGAGAAGCTGTGGCTGCTCCATCCCTGGAGGGGTTCAAGGCCAGGTTGGAGGGGGCTTGGAGCAACCTGGTGTGGTTGGAGGGGGATTCGAACTCGATAATCTTTAAGGTCTCTTCCAACTCTAGCCATTCTGTGATTTAATGAAATCTGATGTGACTACTGTTTTCCTGTTTAATTAAGCTTTTCTTTTCTTACTTGCTTTTGCTATGCCATCAACCCGTGGTGGGTTTGAAGTGTGTCCCTTGGCTTTGATCTTGCAAGTATTCAACAGTGTCTTCCTTAATCGATGAATTTTCCCATGTGCTTTCACAAAATGGCAAAGAACACAAGGAGGTGCACAGTGGACGTGGCAAGGCCTGTGGGGAAGTGTTTGCTCCTGGCAGAGATTTTATCTGCAATATTTTTTGGTGGATACCTGAGGATGTGATACCCTCTCAAGTCCTTGTGTCAGGAAACAGCTGGAGCCTGTTTTGGGGAAAGGGGACCCCCAGTGTCAGTGCTGCATGTGCACGTAGCTGCCAAGAGCTGTTTTCCTTTCCTTTTCCTTTCCTTTTCCTTTCCTTTTCCTGGCTTTTTCCTGGTCTTTTCCTTTCCTTTGCCTTGCCTTTTCCATTCACTGGTGCACGAGGGTGTACTGGAGGTCCTAGATCCTCAAGTCTTTGCATTGAGACCTAGTTTCACGGCGGCAATGGTGTTTCAAATCAAGAGTGTGCATTGCATCAGAGTCCGTTTCAGAGCCAGGGTTGACTGTCAGAAACCAAATCCCTCCCCATAAGTTACATGCAGCTTTTTGCTTTCACTTCCTAGTGGGAAACAGAATATTATTTCCAAAATCTTTGTGTCTCAGCCCTTAAACTCTTCTCTTTAAGCCCTGGCATATTACTACATGGACAGTGAGGTGTTAAGACCGATTTTGGACTTCCATCCTTTTTTTTTCTCAGTGTTTTCTCTTGGCTATTGGTGTGCAGAAGTCCTGGTGCAGGGTGTGAAGTGTCTCTCGACACAGGCGTGTGTACCACTGCTCTTAGGTCATCCTTTACTAAAATAGAGAGTTGATGTTGTTTTTTTTTTTTTTTAACAAGGTAACACACACTCTATTTTAAGCTGCTTCTAAAAATAAACTCCTGCCCAACCTGGTATTGTGGCAGCAATGTTTTTTATATTTTAATTGGGGTTGTTTTCTTAAGGTGATTCATAGAAAGAAGATGAGTTTTACTAGTTTTACCCTGGGGTGAAGTAACAAATATGAGTTGCTGAATGCACGTGAAGGTCTATACGACCACGAGGACTTTTCTGAGGATTTTTTCTACTGTTGCTGGCTTTTCCCCTAAGGCTGAGGTGTTGCATTAAACACTGGACAAGGTCTTTCTCCTGGAGGTGTCTGGTAGCTAATACGACACATTCTGTACATGAACAATGTCCCACAAGCCTTTGGAGAGCTGATGGCCTTGTCACATAGAATGAGAAATAATGGCTAAGGGAAGTAATGAGGAAAGAGATGGTTCCTCTGGGAAATAGGGTGGAGATTTAAAACTTGTTGGATGTGTTCAGTGCTGCAGGGGAAGAAGTTAAAGAGCTGGAGATATTGGGTGAGGTGGATGCAGGCATTGCAGAAGTATCTGGGGAGCAGAAGATGACTCCCACACTGTCTCAAAATATCTCAACGTACTGGGGGGAACAACTTCCTTGTTGTTCCAGCTCCCAGCACATGAAACAGGTTTATTTGTTTTAAAGTGAAGAACAAGAAATCTTCTCTTCTGAGCTACTTCATGGTGTCCCCTTGCCCAGCCACCCACGTGAGCAGCTCACAAACCTTTTGTCCTCTTGCCCAACACTCGGATGTGTCATCTCCTGGGGTCAGTGCACACGGATGATTTAGGGATGAGTGTGAAGTAAGGAGAAATCACCAAAATAATTGAAGGAGCAGAAATGACTCAAGTTCCCCGAGGGGACTACACAAAAGGTTGTAACAGTGGTTCTTGTATGTCCACAAGTCTCAAGGTCTCAAGGTTTCTGTCCTGAAGTCAAAGTTTCTTTGAAAGGCCAAATACCTCAAGAACGCTGACCATAGAATAGTTGGGGATGGAAGGGACCTTTAAAGGTCATCTAGTTCAAACCTCTGCATGAGCAGAGACATCTTCAGCTAGATCAGATTGCTCAGAGCCCCATCCAACCTGACCTGGAATGTTTGCAGGGATGGGGTATCCACCACCTCTCTGAGAGACCTGGGCCAGTGTCTTACCACCCTCATTGTAAAAAAAACCCTTCTTCCTTATATCTAGTCTAAATCTCCCCTCTTAGTTTAAAACCATTACCCCCTTGTGCTAACGCAACAGGGCCCATTAAAGCATCTGTCCCCACCTTTCTTGTAAGCCCTCTCTAAGTATTGAAAGGATGAAAAAAGGTCTCCCTGAAGCCAAGCCTTCTTCAGGCTGAACAACCCCAACTGTCGCAGCACGCCCCCAAAGGATCTCCAGTCTTCCAGCTCTGGGACAGCAGTGCTGAACAAATAATTGCTGTGATGAATGCAATGCTGTCATCGGTTCTTCCTGCGAGTTTGAAGCAGAGCAACAGTAGTGTGTCAGCAGAGTTACAGTCTGTGTCAGCAACTCTTGCAGGCAGTAGGTGACCCAATGGCCATTGGATTGCGACTGTGGACCTAACAGCTCCAGGGAACAAAAGAAAAAGTACTGTTTGTAGGGTGTTTACATGTGCACACACACACACTGTTGATCTGGGATTGTGGAAGGTGTAAGGTTGCCATTACTCCACCCAGAAAACTTGATGTTGTGCTGCCAGCAGTGTCCAGTGCTAACGAGACATCTCTCCAGGATAGAAGAACCTGCTCTCCAGACCTGCTAGAAGCCAGGTTGTACTTTGGCTCCTTCCTCTTGCGAGAATCAATCAGTGTCCTCTTGCTGGTGCACCTTGGCAAAGGGAACCATGAGTTGAAGAAGGCCTGTTTGCACATGCAATGCCCAGTCGTGTTCCAGGGTGATGTTGTACCAAACCTGGTGCTCACAAGAGGAGAGCCCATCCCATGGAAGTTGCAAATGTGACTTTTCTCCTCTTTGTGACTTCTGCTGTGGCACAAATGTATTACAGAAAGTTAATACCTGATGGAAAGACACAGGGGAGAGTTATTACTTAAAGTCACAACTTTACCAGTATCCTTGCATACCACAGATAGCCAAAAAGTCCTGGCCATATGGAGATGTGTGTGTCTCGCTGCTACACAACTGGAGAGCAGGTAACAGAAATGAAAGGTTGTATGATGATGTACACAGCTTCATGATCTTATCCAGTTCTCTTGGAGGTCAAAGACCTCTCAGTGTCAGAGGATTGGATGCTGGTCTGCAATCTTCCACTTCCTTCTCCTCCCATATGAACGTGCCCTTCAGAGCTTGATAGCAGCCTCCAGACCTCTGGCTTCCTAGAGCTCCTGTGGTGATGTTCCCCTGCAGCACGCTGCGACGAAGCACAGGGTGATCCTCCTGCCCTCCTGGAAGAAGCAATGAGGCTTCATCACACAATTCAAGGGAAAGATCACTGCACGGGAAGTGGGAAGAGAACACCATTGCTTGCTTACAGCCTGGTTCTTTAGAACGGGAAAAGAGAAACGTACCATGATAAAAGGAGGGGAAAAGAGAAACTTACCATGATAAAAGGAGGTAAAACAGGACGTCTGGGCTCAGCTCTGATACCAGCTTGTCATGCAAGGCTTTTCCAGGATTCTGTGTTTCATCTATAATGCAGGAGTGGTGCATTTCTACTTTGGCGAGGCCATCTAGGATTTGCTGATCTTGCACTTGGGACCCTGGGATAAAACACGCTGCTTGATAACTTTGTTAAGTTCCGAACTGGCAGTAGGGGTAGGGGCAGAGGGTCAAATTCAGTCTAATTCTGGTATTATTTACTGTGCGCTTCAGGAATAGCTGCTTCAAAGACAGCAGTCACCCCAGTGCAAAACAGTTAAAGAAAATCAGAATTGTTACCAAGGCAGAAGCGTGCAAGGCAGGACCTTTGCTGAGGCTGGGCAGAGGCATATTGGTTTTACTTGCAAGCATAGAGGCTTTTTAACCTGGTGTTTTCTTGATTTGTCTTCATTAAGAGAATGACAATCAGAGTGTGAATGAAATACCCCAAGGAAATAAAAAACCCTTCAACTTTTGATTAGATCTGCCCAGTCCTACAACCCGTTCAGATAAGTTTAGTTTGTTTTTCTCCCTCTCTNAGAAGTGGAAAGAGCCCTGATCTCACCTGCCTGCACTGGAATTCAGGGGTTGGGGTGGTGCAGGGACTGGGGAGGGGGGTGTCCCTCTGCCGCCGCCAAAGAGTTAATCCCATTCTCTTTGGGAGAGGAGTTTCTTCTGCAGGGCCAGCGGGTAAGAGGCTGATTGTGTGTTCTGGCAAGCGCTTTGTGATGTGAAATAAACACTCTTTTCAGTATAATAGCATTCATTGAGCATTGTGCCTGGGAACTCATCATGACACATGTCAGCCCGGGGCCGGGGAAGCTTCCTCCTTTTGCAGCTCAGCAAAATATTTATACAGTGTCTTCTAGTAAACCAGTTCCTCCGTGCTGCTGGGGAAGCTGGTCTTAATGGCTGACCTTGTTTCCCAGCCCTTCTGAAAACGGCGAGGGCGGCTCTGTTCAATCCGCCGGCCAGATGGAACAGCCACCAAATTTGCTTCTCTGTTAGGCTGGCGTTTTAAATTGCTGTAATAGCCCCATAGATTTATTGCTGCTTTAAAAACAGCCCGTGTCCCCAGACCTTGAGCCAGGCACTGGGGAGCTAAGAGGGAAACTGCAGGGGCTTGATGGTTGCCTTGCGCTGAACTTTGAGTCTCAGGTACCACATTCTCTCAGTGGTTATTAAGCTCAGCAGTTGCCAGGGGAAAAAAACAAACCAACACACCACCTTTTTATTTTTCTTTTTTTTTTTTTCCCTCCCCCCCCCCCGCCTTGTTTGCAGTATTTTAAGTATAACATTTTAAAACCTTGCTGCCACAGAAAAAAAAGTAATATGACTTTTGTCATTGGCAGATACCCAGATGTGGGGACTGGGATGTCAGCTAGTTTGCAAAGAACAGAAATATGTTTTTGGCTTTTTTTTTTTCCCTTTGACCTTCAGCACTGTACGGTCTCCATGACCAGAGAAAATGATGATGGTTTCTGGCTCCTGACTCTTGCTGCTCATCAAAAGCCATTCCCCAGTGTCACAGTCAGCCTCTGCAGACCGCAAAACCAGTTGCAGCTAGAAAGTTTGTGTAAAATGTATAGAAGGCTGATTGAAAAGAAGCATGTTTCCAAGAATTCATGGTGTTTTGGTTTGTGTAAGGTCTAAAATTTAAAATATGTTGTTTTTTTTTTTACCTCAAGTATATCTCGAGTAGTAATTGTAAGTTGGGGATTACAACATATATGGCTGGTTTTAGGAAAGACCCACAAAGATATGTTCTTGGCTTGTGATAGGGTAGATCTCCTCGAAGAGCAAAAACAACAACAAAAAAAAAATCCCTGGTATTTAATTTTATAGATGCAGGGTTTGGGCAGTGAAGCTAGACCAAACAAGCCTAGAAAAAAGGAACAGAATCTTAGCAGAGAAGAAATCAATCACTGGAACATCTTAACAGAGAACTGCTTCTTCTACCACCATTTGTAGTCTTTAAATCACGACTGCTTTCTATTTTCATAAGACATTTTGAATGTCAAGGACAAGTAATGAGCTTGATGCAGAAATGTCTGAGAGCAGTGTTTAGCAGGTCAGGCGTTATCATGGTGTCTTCTTACCTTAAGGTTTGAGGGTCTCTGAGAGAGAGAGACCCTCTCTGAGGGTGTGAGATTGTGGCATCACATTTTGAACATCAACCTTCTGATCTTCCTGGAAATGCTTACTCCCTAAAATCAAGGGCCTTGACTACAGTATTTTATCTTTCTTTTTTTTTCCTGAAATTCTCCACCTGTATTGCCCCGTAAATGTGAGCATGAACGTTGTTTGCTGTTCAGTCTGGGGCTACGAATAGGAATTCCTGAGACGTGCTGGACTAACTGGGCATCAGTTCATTGTTGTTAGGACTTGGCATCACAGGTCAGCCCATGGAGCTCCCGCAGGTCATAGTATTCGGTTTGTGAGCTGTGCAGAATCCCACTGTAAAAACAAATAAGCTCTTGTGCAATTATCATGCAGTTTATGTAGTTTTAATTTAACACTTGCATTCAGGCTTCCTTCTTTTTTTTTGGTGGGATGATCTTTTTTTTTTTTTTTTTTTTCTGGGGCCCTTTTCTTAAAGTCCAGGTTTGGTTGGAAGAACACCACTTACTTTGGCTGTGAGAAGGAACAAGNAAAAAAAAAAAAATCTAAAAAATTAAATAATAGAAAAAAAAAAAAAAAAAAAAAAAAGAAAGAAGGGGGGAAGGGGAAGGGAAAAAGCCATGTTTCTCTCTTTTTGGGTATGTGGTGAGAATGCTGCTGGTTTGCCTAAGCATCCTCTCTCTGCACCAGAGCGGGGCCATATTTACAGCTCTCCTCCCCCACAGTCCTGTTCTTCATGAATGAACGCAAAAGACTCAAAGAGGAAAATTTTGCAAAGCAGAAAACCAAGGTCATAATTTCAGGTTCCTCAGAAGGCGGCTTCTACACAGATGCCCGATTAATTGCTTGGCTTCCTCCAGCTTTGGAGCCTGCTGGTTTCGGGTAAGTGGCTCTGGTAGGCGGTGGGGCTTTGTGAAACCCGATGGAGGGATGATTCAGCATCTTCCACCCCAGCTCAGGTCAGGCTGTTGTGTCTCCCCCATTCTTGCAGCACCACCTTCTGGTCTGCAGCCCTGCCTGATGGAGGAGCCATGAGCGAAGCCGCAGGCGTGTTGGATGGTGTGCATCAACGTCCTCATCACTGGCTGCAGCCTGGGAGTGGAGGAGTGAAACTCCTTGGGCGGCTTGTGGCCAACTACCGAGGTGGTGGAGGAGTTGGCAGGGGGAAATCTGAGCAGCCTTCTGCAGGGTTTCCGAGCCCTCAGGGTGGTGGGCTGTGACTGGGGTGCTGTGTGCAGGAGGTGTGGGACCACATCCTCTCCCCCCCCCCCCGGCTGCCAGACACACCCTTGGCACCCAGAAACAGCGATCGCAACCGAAATGAACCGTGCAGAGAGAGAATCACACATCTTGCAAACCCACTTGCTGAGCAAGGGCAGGCAGCAGAGAAAGCAGAAGATCTCATAGCTCCCTGCCCTCTTGCACTGGGCTGCGGGGACTTTGCTCCTGCTGCACCTCATTTGCCCACCCCAATGGGGCAAGAGCTGCTCCTTTTTTTTAATGACTTGCAGGGCTGGCATGGCCGAGAGCTTGTCTGGGTGTTTCTGACTACAGCATTTGGTCTATTTAAAGACCTGAACTCTTCCTCCAGACCTGGCCTCGCTGTTTGTTACATTAACGAGCAATCTCCAAGTTCCCCTCCTTAACAAGATGTGACTGGAGCCGTCTGTTCAGGGGCACGCACTAAACTCGTCCAACACCTTTTTTGAACCCGTCCCCCACTGTTTTATGCTTGTACTGACATAACTGCCTGCCCTGAGCAGGCAAAGACAGCCTCTGTCTGCTGCCTGGAGCCAGCAAGTGGTGTCTGCAGAGACAGCCGCCGTAAACCAGACCTACACCAGTAAACGAAGGTCTGCTCCATTCCTGTCAAGGCCTGTAGCTATTCCTTTTGTTGCCTGCTAGTGCTCAGGCATAAAGCAGGAATGCTGGCCCCTTAATAGATAATTTTTATTTTTTTTTAAAAAAATACTTTTTTAACCTTTCCCAAAGAGGCTGGAGGCAATTTCAGACTTGCCCGGTCTACAAACATTGTTTTGCACGTTGACGGGAAGGTAGAGACAAAAGTCTTGTTACAGCACTTCATCCTTCTGTTCCGGGTAGTTTTAACAGGCAGTTGTCAGTCACTGGGCCCATAAAATGCTAGGAATAATGGATGTGGTCTTTATGTTAAGCTGGAGTAACTTGTGGACCATTTTCAATAGCACTTTAAAGAAAAATTTGCTGGTCAGAGGTTTAGTACTTTGTAGGTGGCATTTTGCAAAAAATTGTTGCTACTCTGGAATACACCAGGAAAGCTCATCACAAGTCCAAACAGGAGGATTACTAGATCTAACCAAAGCATCTGGACAAAAATTGGGGTATCAGTAGTCTCATAAACTTCTCTTGTTATTTTTCATGCTGATACAACATAGTCAGGAGGAGAAATTAACTCTGGCTGACGGTCTATTTTGCCAACAGGTGTTGGCTTGACAGTTTTAAGTGAATTTTTTTATTTGTAGGTTTTTTTTTTCTTAAAGTAGCCACTTAATCTAAAGTTCAGATGTGTAGCTATTTGTGATCTTTGACCGAAGAATTTCTTACTTGCATTAAAATAGTGAGGGGGTTTTGTGATCTCTTAGCTGTTTAATCAGTTAGAGATTTCCTTTTCGGTGAGGTGTTTTGAAGCATTCTTCCTCTTGAGGCTTTGCAAAGCAGAAGGCTTTTTGGATCAGTGACTGAGGTACACAAGTCATCTCTGGGTCTAGGCTTAAGATTTGTCATTTTAATTTCTTAGAAAAAGGTAACCTGCTTTTAAAGAAAAATAATCTGGTTGGATGTGTTAATGAAAATCTTTCTCAATTTTTTCTTGCCAAAGACATTTCAGTTCTTTTAAACGTATCACCAAATAAATGTTTTGAAGTCCAACTAGTTTCTGTTGGGCTGAGCAGAAGGAGTATGATCTCAGATTTCCTGGGTGACTCTGCTCATGTATATATCCCCTTCCTGGCTGGGGATGTGGGACCAGGCTTTGAAAAACACCTATTTGCCTTGAAATCTTTAATGTTTGACCTCTGTATGATTTTCTTAATGCCATTTCAACTCAAAGCCCTGATGAGCTTAGTTGTGAAGTGCTGAAAGATATTTTAAAAGTGTCTCTGGTCACCAGCATGAGCTCATTTCTAATTAAACAGAAGTTCACACTTTATTTCGTTAGAAGCATAATAATAATTGTACACCTAATTGGTGGATTCTTAGTTCATTAGCTATTAGAAACAAATTCCATAAGTCTACTAGGATTAGAAATCGGAGTGTTTTGTCACTGAAGTGGTCTCATTCTCTTGATCTACATTAAGATATAATGTGTCTTATGGCTTTGATATGTTAGGATGATTTATCCAGTCCATGGATACAACGGCAGCACATACAGTTTCTGTTGAAATGTTGGCAGAAAGTTAGATTGTACACAAGAACACTTTCCCTTTGATTTGGGGTAAGTTCTATGACTTCCCCCTGCTTTTGACAAAAACGGTGACTCTCGGAGTCACCTCTTAATTTACCAGCTCCACCTGTGGGTGTCTTCACTGGGCAGATTTTAGTGCCCAATAAACTAACGACTGAATAGAAGTCACAAAACTGAGTTGCTTCTCATGAACTCCGGGGTGTTGAAGTAATTGCCTTGCAAAATTAACAGGTGGATGGAGCCAGCCCAGATCTTATATATCAGCTCCTCCTCTTTTGTATTCAGGTGGCCTCAAACGCAGATCATTCCAGGCCATTCCCACGCTGTGAAGGTCAGATGGTTTTGTGCAGTTGGTTGGGAAGGAGCTGAGGCTGGAAGTCTCGCAGAGCGGGTTCTTCTGGGGTGGATCCTTCTGGTTATTCTTCTCTCCAAGTCCATGCACGACCAACAGCCATTGGACTAGATGTGGTGGTGGGCTGACGTGGTTTTGTACTCCAGGCCTGCATCCTGTGTTCCTGTTTGGAGCTCTCAAACTTTCACAGAGATAAAGGGAAGGAAAATGTAAGGAAGTGGCATTGTGTGAAGCAGCCAGGAAACTCAGAGGGTAGCACCAGGCTTCTTGGATTTTAAATTAACTTTTAAAGCTAGGAACACCTGTTGTATCTCAGGCATGGGCAGAAGTCTCCAGGTCTACTTTTTGCTAAAGAACTGTTCATTGTGCTGCTGCAGTGCCATGTGCTCAGGACGTTTGCCCCACTGAAGTGGAGGGTGGTTTCCCAACCCCAAACCATCTCAGCTCTCCAGCAGAGCCACAACAGGCCAGTGGAAGCAGCAGATGCTAGAGCCAATAGTTGGTCTAACTGCATCCCTGTGTAGGAGTCGGTGATGGGGAATTTTTGATTGATACTTTAATCCAATTGGGTTTTAAAGAGTGGGGACTCTCCGGTGCGGAGGAGATCCTGTCTGGGGTAGTGAAGATGTGGAAAATCTTGCTCTGGGTTTTCTCTCAATCCCCCAGTGAGCGGTGGTGCTGTGGATTCCTGAGGAACAGGTTTACGAGGGGAAAAAACAGAATAGATGGATACACAGCCGATGGGGTCCCTATGTAAATATTTGCATTCATCTACAAGAAGTATCCGTGAATAAGAGGCCAATCACCTGGAAATTAACCAAAACACATTCTGGTTCGCATTAAATCCTGCTTCATTTCACTGGCATAAGGTATATTTTTGTATGTGCGTTCAAGGGAGTTCTGTAGAGCTTGTGATGACAAGGAAGCAAACACTGTCCAGACTTGATTCTTTTCTTCCTACAAAGCTAACAACATTCCCTCCAAACTCAATCATGTTTTTTTCTTTCTTTCCGGTTAAACAAAAGTATATCTTGATTTAAAATTATTTCTGCTTTTTGTGACTTGGCTTGGCCTTTACTGGCAGTACGAGAGCTCTGAAACGTGACATTTCCCTCTGAACCTCCATGCCGTTGGTGTGAGGAACACCAGGGTCTTCCAATGGTGATGTGTCTTCACTGTCCGTCAAAGCTGTTTGCAAAGAGCTTCACAGCTTCTAATTTGGAGTCACTAATGTATGATTATGTGTGTGTGTGTGCAGACATCTGCAGAATATATATTATCCTCTCAACGTAGAGGTTTGAGGCACGTTGCTGGGGAGGAGCAATGGTATGAGCTGCACCACACCATTTGGTAGCAGCCGTTCCTGCGTTCGTTGGTCGATCTGCTTCCAGCTGCCAACACACGGCGTTGCCCGAGAAAAATCATTATCTTGAGAAAAGTTGTGTTAATTAAACTGCCTCTTCTACCAATTCCCCTGCCACATAACGGAAACACAGCAAAGCCTGTATCAAGGAAATTTTTCAAGACGAGGGGTTCACTGGGGACACGCAGGCACTTGCTAAGTGTGTGTATCTCTACTTTCTTTCATCTTTGCTGTTATGTGTCAAAATATAAACAAATTTTAGTATATGCTCCCAATGAGTCAAGACTGCTTCTGTAAATAGGAGGTTGCCAGCCTGGTGATAAAATCAGAAGCTCTGTTTTTGCCCATAGGGAATAATAGAGCCATTTTCTTCTCTTTCTGACTTTCTTTTCATTGAAGATAGGAAAAACCCCATTGTCTCTGGTCCTGAATCAGTGGGGGAAGTTTCCTTGTTGAATTATTTCCACAGAGATTCCAGGGTGTTTTTTTTTTTTTCTACTGTTAGACAGAAATCTTTCAGCTTCTTTTCTTTGTGTGTGGTTCAATAAGATGCAGACTGGCACGATACAGCATTGTGTATTGATGCTGTGTCCAGTGAGTAACACCTTACTTGGGAAGATCTGCTTTTTATTTGTTTCTCATCAGGGGCTGGGGACAGATGAAGTAAGTCTCCCATGTACATCCTGGTTTTGCATCATCCTAATTCAGAGAATTAATGAGATATTTGTATTTTTACACTATCTTCTATCCTTTCTGGATATTAGAGCACTTAGGAACTTGGTTAACTCCATACATTGCTTCCCATGCTGGATCACTGCGTATGGATGAAGGGCAGCTGGGAGAGAACGTGCACCAACCTTGCAGGGCAGCAAGGAAAGGAAAACCTCCTCCCCAGCAGCGTGGGAATTTCAGGCTGTGGTTTCCCAGAAGAACTTATGGGCTCTTTATTGGTTGGTCCTCAGATTTCAGTCGCAAGTTTCCAGCAGCTTCCTAGCCTGGGGGCACAGATGTAGCTGCTCCCTGTAGGCAGGGCAGCCAGTGGCTGGATTTCCCTGCAGAGGTTCTCACAAAATACCATCTCCTTCCCCATCCTCATGCAGGCTGTGACATGTGGTGAGGTGGACCTGAAGTGATGCAGACTTTCCACAGCTGTTGCCCACCTGGCATGTTCTGATCTGGGGAATGGAGGCAAAAAATAGAAGCTTGCTTTTTGCTGTGCGACAAAGAAGGTGTTTTCTTCTGGCTCTGAGCCTCTGGGCCAGCTGCAATTGTGCAAACAGAGTACCTCACCCCACCTGAGGTACATGGAAGTAACACGACTTCTGTGATTGTCTCCTGCACTTTGCACAGGTGAGGCCCCACCTCAAATACCAGTTTTGTGCCCCTCATGACCAGTAAGGTGTTGAGGCGCTGGAGTGGGTCCAGAGAAGGGCAACGGAGCTGGTGAGGGGTCTGGAGCACAAGTCTGGTGAGGAGCAGCTGAGGGAGCTGGGGGTGTTCAGCCTGGAGAAAAGGGGGCTGAGGGTAGACATTCTCACTCTCTTCAACTCCCTTAAAGGAAGGGGTAGCCGGGGGGGGNGTGGTTCTGTGACTCCGGGCGCCATGAGAACTGGGTCTGTTCTGGCTGAGCTCCTACCACAGCTTGGAAAGCGATAGGAAGACCCTGACATGCAAAACTTTGGCCCTGCCTGTCCCTTGTGCTCTCGGGGTTATAACTCTATCCCTGTGCTGGCAGCAGTAGCACACAGCCTGGCCTGAGTCACGTCCCTGCTGCTTTCCATCACCAACAACTGCTTGTGGCTGCATGAAGTGGCTGCACATTTGCTCTATTTTATGGTTGTTTTGGTGTCTGGATTTTTCTGAAGGGAGTGGGTGAGAATTAAGGACAGACAGGTCCATTCCCATATGCCTTGGTATTGCAGTTTATTGGGCAAAAATGACTTCTTTCTGCTCCCTTCAGAGAATCACAGAATCTCAGGGATTGGAAGGGACCTTGAAAGATCATCCAGTCCAATCCCCCTGCTGGAGCAGGAACACCCCGAGCAGGTCACACAGGAACGCATCCTGGTGGGTTTGGAATGTCTCCAGAGAAGGAGACTCCACAACCTCTCTGGGCAGTCCCTTCCAGTGTTCCCTCACCCTCACCATGAAGAAGTTTTTCCTCATATTTCAGTGGAACCTCCTCTGTTCCAGCTTGTACCCATTGCCCCTTGTCCTGTCATTGCCTGTCACTGAGAAGAGCCTGGCTCCATCCTCCTGACACTCACCCTGTCCATATTTATAAACATTCAGGAGGTCACCCCTCAGTCTCCTCTTCTCCAAGCTCAAGAGACCCAGCTCCCTCAGCCTTTCCTCCTCTGGGAGATGCTCCACTCCCTTCAGCATCTTTGTAGCCCTGCCCTGGACTCTCTCCAGCAGTTCCCTGTCCTTCTGAGCGGAGGGGCCCAGAACTGGACACACTATTCCAGATGGGGTCTCCCCAGGGCAGAGTAGAGGGGGAGGAGAACCTCTCTGGACCTACTGACCACCCCCCTTCTCATACACCCCAGGATGCCATTGGCCTTCTTGGCCACCAGGGCACAGAGCTGGCTCATGGTCATCCTGCTGCCCACCAGGACCCCCAGGCCCCTTTCCCCTTTGCTGCTCTCCAACAGGGCAGTTCCCAACCTATACTGGGACCTGGGGTTGTTCTCCCAGATGCCAGACTCTAAACTTGCCCTTGTTATATTTCATTATTATACTCCCCACCCAACTCTCCAGCCTGTCCAGGTCTCGCTGGATGGCAGCACGGCCTGTTTTGTGTATAATCACTGTTTTCCTCCTTTTCCTCCCTTCTGTTCCCCCTGCCTTCCCCCGGCTCCCTGGGACCTGGATTAGCAAGGCAGGGCTGCAGGATTAGCTCAGCACTGAGCATCTCGGTTTTGGTCCTGTGCCAGCACCATGTTTTCTAAAGCTGGAGCTGCTTTAGCAGCCTTGACCCCTCTCTTCTTTGCTTGAGGAAAAAAAAAAAAAGGTATAAATAAATCAAGACACTGAGAGGGCAAAGTTTTCGTGTTTTCTGGGGAAACTTTCTGCTGAGTACGTGTGAGTTTTGCTGAAGCTGTGGGTGGACCCTGCGGTGAGCGGGGCAGTCAGTCGTCTCTGCGAGCAGCGCTGGAGGTTGTGGCCTGCATGGTTTTGGCTTATTTGGGTGTTGCACATGTCAAATGTGATCCTCCAGATTTTCCTGGCTGCCTTTCAAACGCCTCTCACCTTTACCAGCGACTGGCATTTAAACTCTGGAAGGATGCAGCCCTTGGCGTGTTCCAAGAGTTTCCTGTAAATTTTTTTTGTTTTCTCGTAGAGGGAAATGACAAAACTCCACAGACATTTCCCTGGCAGAAAAGGGCATGGGGGTTCTAATTGACAAGTGGCTGAACATGAGCCAGCAGTGTGCCCAGGTGGCCAAGAAAGCCAATGGCATCCTGGCTTGTATAAAAAATAGTGTAACCATCAGGAGTAGGGAGGTGACTGTCCCCCTGTCCTCAGCACTGGTGAGGCCACACCTTGAGTGTTGTGTCCAGTTCTGGGCACCTCAACACCAGAGAGATGTGGAGGTGCTGGAGCGGGTGCAGAGGAGGGCAACGGAGCTGGGGAAGGGCNATTTAATGATTTTTCTTTTTTAAAGTATAAACCACAAAACATTAAAGGGAAAAAAAAAAGTGACTGCGTGTGGGTCAGCCAAAAAAAAAAAGTATAAACAGCAGAGCTGGGCTGTCAGCAATGAAATGAACCTGCCACCCATTGGTGAATTACAGCAGAGATCTCCTCTGTGCCATCCAGACAGGATGTGAGATGCCACATATGCCGAGCGTGGAGCCCTGGCTTGGGATGTCACTGCTCCCGGCTCGGCTGGGTTCTGGTTTGTTTCCCGCGTGTCAGGCAGCCCTGGCTGTCACTGCACCTTCATCTGTTCACAGCAACCAATGGGGAAGACGCTCCTCTGCGTGCGGGGCCTTGGAAACGGTTGTGTGGTGAGGGTGAGGAGGGTGGGTGGAGGTGGCTGGATCGCGAGTTAGACCATCATGTTGTCTCCAGGTGGTGAAGATTAGAGGCCTAGAGCATCTCTCTGATGAGGAAAGGCTGCAGGACTTGGGTCTTGCTGGTCTGGAGAAGAGAAGGCTGAGGGGGGAACTGATCAATGCCTATAAATGCTTCAAGGGTGGGTCTTTTTTCAGTGGTGCCCAGTGAGAGGACAAGAGGAAATGGGCACAAACTTGTGCGTAAGAAGTTCCATGTAAACATGAGGAGGAACTTCTTTGTTTTGAGGATGGCAGAGCCCTGGCAGAGGCTGCCCAGAGAGGTGGTGGAGTCTCTGTCTCTGGAGACATTCAAACCCCACCTGGACACGTTTCCTGTGGGACCTGCTCTGGGAGGACCTGCTCTGGCAGGGGGTTGGACTAGATGATCTCCAGAGGTCCCTTCCAACCCCCTATCATTCTGCGATTTTTTGATTCTGTTTTCAGACCTAATGCCCCTATGAAGGGCAGAAGACTGAAACTCCTATGTGATCTTGCACAGATAAATTCATCAGGAGAAAAACTGAAGTCATTGGAGAGAAGGGCAGGAGCCTGGGCGTACATACGTGGTGGCATGTATGCATGTATTTCCCAGGCTGAGGAAACGGTAGCAGTTCTTGCTGTGTTGCCAATTAAAGCAATGAGTTGCTTGACTGTTGCGCGCTGTTGCGTGGTTTGATGTGTCTGTAGCTACACGCAAAGGTGTAAATGTGTTTCCGGAGTGGATGTTTCATTGCCTCATTTTTTTTATGGCTGTGTGAAGAGACAGAGCATGAATGTGGGCTCGGACTGCCAATTTGCAGAGGCATAAATTACGATGCAGCTTGGAGCCACTGGTGACCTCTGCTTCCAGTGAGGGATGCTGCTTGTATAGAGCTGTCTTCTGTTGCATTTCTTCTTCTTGCTTCAGTATTCAAAGCAAACTGGAAGCTTTTTATGATGCCAGCCTGAAAGATCACTTTGTCATTTTAGTGAGGTTGTACAATAACCTTGGAGTCTGTTTTAATTTTATTTTGCTAAAGTTTTATTGCATTTCTCTTAATTGCTTCTGCTTTATTGTTAATGAGACAAAAAGCAGTTTGTGTAATAGCTCACAGAGTAAAATCACCAAGGAGCAGAGATGAAATTTGCATGTTAAAAGTTTCTTTTTATTGTTTCCATTGTCTTCAAATTCCTTATTTGCTTTTGTTCAGCCCTACAAACCTGCTGTCCCCTGCAGGCAGCAGCACTGACCTGTCTGTGCCCTGCAAGGACATGCTGAGGGCAAAATTGTCTGGCCCATGGCAGAAGGATGAAGCTCTCCCTAGACCAATGGTGCAAAACCTGTGCTTGCACTCCATCCAGGCAGTGCCTCGGTGCCTGAACAATCTGACAGTCTTTGGTTCCTGGTCACTTTGGCAATCAGCTACAAACAGCCCTCTCTTTATGAAATACACCAAAATTCCTCATTTTCGCTGTTGTGGAATGGCTTCAACTACGTCAGTAGCCAACAGTCAGAAAACCAGAGGGTGAGTTAAACAGCAGAGTTAACAAGTCTACTACACTTGTTGCTTTTTCTTTTTAAAATTTTCTCCTTAGTGAAGCCTGAGGGGAATACGACTTTCAGGAAGCCCATGAAGTGCAAAATAAGCTGGAAAGGAAGTTATATTAATTCAGCTGGTGAGCAGCATGCAAGAGGCTCAGACGTGCAAGCTTGTGTCTGGTGTTACCCCTGCTGTGGAGAGCTCTGGAGGGCTAAAGGAGTTATTGCTACCTCCCAGCTAAAAAAAAAGCAGTTGCAAGCTTTTCACAGAGCTTCCTGTGTGTCCTTATGAAGCAAACCCCTGTAGGAGTTATGTTGTATTCTGGCCTGGGGTCTAAATCATGGCTGGTAAAATCTGTGTGTGTAAAACACTTGGAGAGTGCTCTGCAAGGAATGGGAGCTCATCTCGTTGTTACACACAGCCGTGAGTTCCTTGCTGCCGCCGCCTCTTTCCTGTCATTCACTACTGTTTTGCATGGTGATTAAGTGACCCTCAAATTTGTGTTGCTGCAGGCTTGTCTGCTGGGCACCCCCTTGCTCCAGTAATTGCCCTCCTGAAGTCAGTGGCCCCTTAAAAACATCCCAGTCAAGGCGTGTGAGTAGGTGCCAGGACCTGGGACTTGCTGTGTGTCATTGCAGGATAAAAGGAAATTTGAAAAGTGCTGGGATGAAGTTGTTCTCATTTTGGTGTTTGATTTGGGGTCCATTTTTTTGCACTGAGTGCTAAAATCACTGCTGTGTTATTGCGATATAAATTTTGGTTGTCAGATACAGACTGCACTGTGCCTGCAGTGCGGTCGGGTCCTGGCTTTGGTGTGTATTTGCATGGGGCTTGGCAAGATGCGAGCTGTGAGCCCAGACTCCTACACATGCAAAATGACAGCTTTGTGACCTGTTCTCTGGTTGATTTGCCCTAGTTCTGCAAACCAGCCTGTCTGCGAGGATGTAGTGGATCTGGCTGAGACCCCCTCCTCTTCCCAGCAGTTGCTTATGGGTTTGTTGGCTCTGGAGCCCTGTGCTATGAGACAGCATTGAGTACTGTGTCTGAAAGTTGGCCTTTTTATCAGGTTCTTAACATTTTGATGTTAAGCCTGACCCCCACTGTGGTTCATCTCTTTAACTTCCTGTACTTTACTTCCTTCTGCTCCATCCTAGAGTTCACCAGTCAGTGAGAGTCAGTTCCTCAGGGTGGGAGAAGCAGGGTAGTGACTTGCTGCAGATACAAACCTCCATTCTCCAACTGTGGAGCAAGAGAGGCTACTCTTATACCAGTAAAAAGGAAGAGCCAGGATTGATTTTCTGACCCTGAGGGAAAGTGACATGGAAGGATGTTGCTCCATCTCGGTGTCTAAGCTTTGTGTGTGCTCTCTGGAGAAAGGTGAACTTCATCTTGAAGCAAGATTCTGCTTCTCCTGGTGTAGGTGTTCCTGCTCCGGCAGGGGGATTGGACTAGATGATCTTTCAAGGTCCCTTCCAGTCCCTGAGATTCTGTGATTCTGTGACCCTCCCTGTGTCTGCCTGGTTTTTGCATGGTATCTCCAGTATCTACTGGCTGGTTGGCTTTTGCACACAGCCAAGCAGCCAGAGCACAACTGCTCTGGTGCTTGGCTGTGTCCATCCAAAGACAAGGCAGCCTCTGGGGTAAGGTTCATCAATAAGTCAGGAAAGGGTCGGGGGAAAACCATTTTCAGCTGTACAAAGCTTGCTGGCCATGAGACCGGGGACTGTGGTATTGACTGAAACCTCATTTCCCCCTGATTCACCCTGCAATTATGAGATTGAGCAGAAATCATAAACTCCATCTGAACTGTAGTTGTCCCCTTTCTTTTTTTTCTCTCTTTTTTTTTTTTTCTTTTTTTTTTTTCCCTTCCACTCCTCTGGTTTGAAACTACGGAGAAACGCTTTGGAAGGTTTCTCAATACGTGGGTTTAACCATAAGCCTCAGCAGGGGGAACGTATTATTGGGGAAAGGCAATTACTGTTTTAGCTGTACGCAGGACACTTTACCTTGGAAAGAATCACCATCTCGCCAATAGTTGGCTTCCCATTCCTGGTTTGGCAGGTCTGTTCAATTCAGATGAGTTTTGAAAGAAACATTACACAGCAGTAGTTTCAAAATATTAGTTTACTAATGACTTTCTTGCAGCAATGAGCATGTGAGAAGTGAAAGCAGCAGAGATTTTTACAATCCTCTGGAGGAGACGCGACAGTGATGCACATAATCCCGCTTCACAGTCGCAAGCACTGAATGGTGCTTGAGGGTCATCTTAATGTTGCAAGATAACTTGGTTTCCTTGAATTTGTTTGCAGGAAACCAGGATTATTTTCATTACGAATGTAAAAAAAAATAAATAATAAAAAAAAAAATATCCCACAAACCCTCTGGAATATGAGTGGTGTATTGGCATGCCCTTCCTGTCTGCAGGAGCCTGAATTTAAATCCCAGTTTTGCGTGATGATGGAAATGACATTACTGAAATCTCCAGCTCCCAAGCACGGGAACGGCACTCCCATTGCTTACAGTGGGATGGAGCAGCTGCGAACTGGTCTGGGTGGGATGCAGGAGGCTGTGTGCAGGAGCAGGATCTGCCTTAAAACTCTGCCGAAGGTTTGCACTGGATGGGGCAGAGCTGAATATCCTCTAAGGGGGGATGAAATTGCAGTGTCTTCTGAGTTTTGTGAGTGTGACCCAGAGGTAGGGAGCTCCCAGTGCTGTTTGCCATACTGGGTTGGGGATGCAGAGAGCCTTCCTCCAGCTCTGCATTTCTGGCAGTGATGCTCGCTAGTTTTCAAGTGATATTTCTGGGAATATTTAGCTCTGAAATATGCAGATTTTGCAATAATTACTCTTGTTCCGACTCAAATGCCTTTCTGGAAAAAAAACAAACCCAAAACTGTCTTAAGTTATGAAAATAGATTAACCCTTTGCGTACGCCTTGCTGGCAAAGTGCAGAGTTGCTTTTGTTTGTCTCCTCTCCTCGTGTCCTCTTCACTGCCTGGAAAGGTGAGAAGGGAAGTTACTGAAACCATGTGGGGTGTAAGGAAAATTTAATCAGAAAGTCTCCTGGATATCTTCCCGTCTGTTTCTCATTATGTGGATCCCTGGTTATCTCGGTGGGTCTCTCTCTTCCCGTAGTATCCGAGGGCCTCATAGCATTAATGGATGACTCACAACACATCTGTGAAACACAGAAGTATGCTCATTTTAGAAACGGGGACTAACACGGGCCGTAGATGATATGACTCGCCCAGTTTCACACAGGAAATGTGTAACCGAAGTGGGAATTGAACCCCAGTCACTTGAGCTTAGCACTGGATTGTCTTCTCCCCTCAGCAAGTCTGCAGCAACGCGGCAGATGTTGCGTGTGTGAACTGAGCTTAAGAATCAAAAGTGCGAATCATGTTGATAGGTGCCTGTTTGGAGCTTTAAAACAAAAAGCTGCTACTTCCTAAAAAAAATTAAAAAAAAAAAAGAAACCCTTCTTTTTTTTTTTATTTTTATTTTTATTTTCTAACAATCAACCACGTGGAGCGAGCAGCTTCCTCCAGAGAGCCCATCCAACCCACCTGCTCTGCCGCTCGCCTGTGCCATGCTGGGTGCTTCCTGGGATGGAAATCTCAGATTCCATCCTCACCAGCAGTGCTGGAGAGCCCCTTCCTGCCTGTCCTTTGTACCCCCCACAGCTCCCATCCCTTCCCCACTGCCTCCTTGCCCCGGGACACGTGTGGGGTATGTTTGGGGTGGGACAATGTCTAGAAGCCAGTGAGAGGACAAGAGGAAGCGGGCACAAACTTGACCATAAGAAGTTCCATGTAAACATGAGGAGGAACTTCTTCCCTGTGAGGGTGGCAGAGCCCTGGCAGAGGCTGCCCAGAGAGGTGGTGGAGTCTCCGTCTCTGGAGACATTCAAACCCCACCTGGACACGTTTCCTGTGGGACCTGCTCTAGGAGGACCTGCTTTGGCAGGGGAGTTGATGATTTCCAGAGGTCCCTTCCAACCCCATATCATTCATTCATTCTGTGAAGCGGGGCTAGAGGGGAGAGGGCCACAGATGGAGATGAATATTCCCACTTCATGTGGATACACTCGTTTTATCTTCGAGCTGGAGGAGCACTGAGCGAGTTCCCTTTTGTCAAGCTCAATAGTCACTCTGAGCACTGGAGGATGTGCTTTTTCTTTCTGTTGTTACCTTTTCAATCATTTGTACCCCCCTAGGGAGGCAGTATGGGGGAAAGGTGAGTTGGGGGCTACCATGAAGGTCTCTTTGCCCCCACACATGGGGCTGTGCTTGCCCTACATTGACTCTGATAGGAAGAACTTCAACTCTGGTTAGAGGAGAGTTCTCCTTTCTTCAGCCAAAGCAGATGATGGGGAGGGGAAAGGAGAATGGATTATTCATTGACTTTTGGGGAAGAGGGGAGAAAGATTCAAGGTCCCCACAGCTTCTTACCCCCTTCAGTCTAGAAATTGTTCTCATAATTGGCATGATGCCATTGTAGGCAGTGGTTTGGGGAATTTCCTACCTACTGCATCAGGCAATGGCCTGGAGGACTGGCTGTCCATGCAGACATCAAGGATATAACAATGCTGGTATTGCCTAGAAACAGGCAAGGGGACATCAGGAGCTTTTGCAGAACCATCAGCATTAACTGCTGCAGCGTGTCTTTTCATGCAGGACTGGGCTGAAGTTGGGAACAGGACCCAGTGCATGTTCCTCTCTCCACCATCACGCGTTACTGTAGGTTGAAGGTCCCATTTTTTTCCCTCTCTTTGACTCATGACCCCTGGGCTCCAGGCTGCAGGGTGGGCCAGCCCTATTTGGAAAAACAAAATACACTGTGCTGGTGATGGGGCTGGGACAGTAACTTGGGACACAGGACATGGGATCCATCTCCCCAAGGGACAGGAGAGTCAAGTCTTGCATTTTTATCACTCTGTGGCTGAAAGCTTCATGGCGGTGCAGGGGGCACCTCTTCTCTTGAGGATGCTGAGTCCGTACCACAGCATGGAAGCACCAGTTGATTTCAGATAACAACAGTGGCTTGAGTTGTCAGACACTTGGCTGGATTTTAGGAGGCCTGGCCCCAAGGGAGGTGAAATTTCAGCTCTCTCCCAGCCAAACGAGTGCTCCTTGTGCCAGGTTTTGTGGTGGCTGCAGGGTTCAAAGAGCATTTATGACACTTCACCAAATCTGTTTCCACTTTGAGCTTGGAATTTGGGAGGAGAAAAGGCTGTGTTCAGGCACCACAGTAGATGGATGAAGCCGTCCACCTGCTGCTTCAGTCTTACAGCTTACAGGTTCTTACAGAACATTACAGCTTCTGAGAGTCCGGGTAGGAAAACTGGAATGAAAAGCTGAATGGTGAAAAAAATTACCTTTTTCTCATGGCTGTGGTTGAGCATGATCCTGAGGTGAGAGGAGGCTGCTTGATTTTAGTTTCCAAACTCATTTTTGCTGAGATGTTTGTGTTACCCTGTCTGCCTGGGCAGAATTGATGTCTGTGTGCAGAAGTGCATGTGTCTATTGAGATGTCCCAGCACAAGCCCTGGAGTTTTGTTTTCTGGAGAGTGTATTGGTGAGGTGAATTCCTGCTGCTACCCTGTCTTTACACAGCTGGTGTTGGCACAAGGAGGTAGCAGTGGGGCTTGCAGCGCTGCAGGGAAGTGGGAGGAAGAGGATGGGGAGATGCAGATCCAAGTAGCATGGTCAGGCCTGTGGTAGCAGGAGGTCCGAGGGATAAAGAAGGTGCAATCTGGAGCTGGAGACAAGATGAGAAAAAGCCAAGGTAGCAGTAAGCTTGACTTGAAAGCAGGTTTTAGAAGGTGACAGGAGTGAAGCTCAAAACTTTGGGGAATATTTAGGCACGTGATTCCGAGACTGTCATGCAGCAGCCAGTTGTGGACCTTAAACTGGTTCTCAAAATACTAACCAGGGTTTGTATGCAATCAGAATTGTGTTCTGCATGTGCTTTATTAAGCAATGTGTGCTGCCACCCTTTGTTTCATGGTTCAGAAATGCTGTGATCAGGTAGGAAAGGAGAGAGATGTCTAGTCCTCCCTAGAATTGTGGTGCTATTCTGTGAGCTGAGCTCTGGTGACAGGTTCAAACCCTTCTGCTGCAGTGGGTTGCAGAGGCACCACCAAACACAGGATTTGGTGATGGGGACATTGAGTTGGAGGAACAGTACATTCTCCTTGTTCTCCTGTGGAATTGCAGTGCTTGAAGGAAATGCCTTTTTCTTTGCATGTAAAGTGTACACAGAACACGGACCCTACTCTGGGTCGTTTTTCAAAGTAGACCTTGGGATGTTGCTTTCCTTTAAGCCTGACCCATGTGTAGATCAATGCATTTGTGTTTGGAGCGTGCCGGAAGGTAAGTATGGAGGAACTAAGTGCTTTACTTAAAACAAAAGCTGCTCTAAATGTAAAACTTGTGACTGAGTGTTAGTTTTGGAGGAAGGTGATCTGAATCCTCAGTACCTGAGCAGACCTGAACTCCATGCCAGGGTGTGGAGCTTTTGTCTCATCTGCATCTGCCCATGGCTGACACTGGCCAGGCTTTCCTTGCCACCTGGTCCAGGGGGAGGAATCCCCTGTGGGGATGCATTTTCTGCGAACGGGCAGGTCACCATCAGGGTAAACATGCTGAAGGAGGTGAATGCAGTCACCAAGGGCTTCTCCAGCTGTTGGGGCTGAGTTTGTGTACTGTTTCGGTTACCAAGCAATCCTTTCCATCAGGGCACCTGATGTAAGTCCCATGTGCTTGCTGCTGAGGTGGCATTTTAACTTACATACAGTGTGATTCCAACAAGACTGTTTCTTTTACAGACTGAAGTGAGTCGTGGGCAAACAAAAGAGAGACACCTTCAAAATTACAGACCACCAAGTCCACTGTAAGTAATCTCTGGTTTTTCCCTGATGGCTTACCCTGGGTGAGTGCACTGCCTTTTGCAGTGGATTCAACCTGGAACGGGACTTGCTTTGCTCTTTGTCTGGTTTACTTTGCTTTTTCTTCAATATACTTGGGAAACTTTTGCCTGGCAAGTCCCCCCAGTGCTGCGGCAGCATTTCACGTTACTGACTCCAGTTACAAGAGGTAATGACAGGAGATCTACTATTGCTGCCTGCTGTTTGCATTGTTAATCCCTCTCAGTCATAAATCACTTTGAATGTCTAAGGTGGCATTTCATTCAGAGCTACAGCTGGGATCTGGTTGCAAAGACCATGATCTCTGGGTAGCAGAACGCCCTACCAGCCATCACCTTATCCACTTTGATAAGGCATGGATTTGCAGATTTTTTATGAGACCAGAGGAACGTCGCAACCTACTGAAAAAAAAGGGATCTGGTTTCCTCACAGATGTGTCTCTCCACACTGATTCATCCATAGTTTAAAAATAGGAAAAAAGTTGACTGAAGCTTTTTCCACATACAGGACATGTTAGTGGCTGCTAATAAGAAGGAGCTGTACCTTTCCTTCAGTGGAGTAGAAACAGGGGCTGGTGCTTTGCCTCGTTCACTCACTGTCACAAAATGTATGTGATTTTAAAGTGTCTTTCACCTACGTCAGTTATGTTGGTCGTTGGTTACATTTGTTTAAAATTGGCAAAGTGGCTTAAACGTTGTCATGAGGAATCGAGAAGCACGTTTTCCAGTAGTGCACCAGTCTCCCATAACCCTGGTATCCTTAGTAACAGGCTAAAATTTGGTCTATGGAAGCAAATGCTGCTAAGGCTGGAAAACTGTAGAAAAAGCAGCGTTGTAATAGCTTCCCACTGACCACACTGGATCTTGATCAGGCTGGGACAGGACCAAACAGCTGAGAAAATCCTTCCATCTGCTTGAGTATTGCAAACAGCGGTTTTGCCACCAACAGGCTTTTAAGGAAACACTGTAATGAGAAGTTTCAGAGTCCTGGAAACAAAAGGAAAGTGACAGAAAGCCCAGCACTGCAGTTTTCCACAAGTTCCTTGAAATGAATGAATTCTGGAGGCCAACAGATGTAGATAAAGTCCTGATGGCCCCCAACCTAGATGTAGATAAAGTCCTAGGTCCCCAACCTAGAGTTGGGGAGCCAGGTGCAGCCTCCAGCATTTCTCCTCACTTACGGTGGGGTCTCAATCCCAAATCCAGTGGTAAAGAGATTTCCTGGGGCCATGGCTGCACATATGTTGTGATCGTCCCAGGCACAGAGGGATCAGCGGAAGGCTTGTCACTGGTTTGCTTTTCCTCAAACCCTTTAAGAGGACTGAGATGAGGTTTAGGATTGGGAGAAACTCGGTCTGGGCCTCTGTGTAGGAATTCATCTCAGCCATACTAAGGTCATTCAAAATACCAACAACTGTGACTTTCTAAAAGAGAGTTTCTAAGTATTTTACCTCAGGCTTTAGGGGAAAAATCTGGTCCCATTAAAATCAGAAGGAATTTTGTTACTGATTTCTTTCATCAGGGTGGCAGTCTTTGTTTCTGTCACTGGGAACGAAACAGGCATTTCTGTGCACATTTGCTCCATTGCATTTCAAGTAAAACCATAAGAAATTACCTCTGAATAGAAGTAATAGCTGGAATCCCCAGTTTTAGTGCCTGCAGTTTGGATTTGGCCACAGACGCGCAATGTTCGCAGCTGGAAGCCATGTGCTATAAAAGCTATGTGACTTTTTCTCTTAAAGGATTTGCTGATGTTGTGCTGGTGCCATGCACTGCCTTGCTGTGTGGTAGCTCCTCTTGTGCTGTCCCACGGAGAGCTCAGTGCCGAATACATGCTAAATGAAAGTGATAAGCAGAAACAGGAGGGGCATAACACACGACAGAGGGAGGAAACGACGCAGGTCGTCAGGAGGCAGAGCTGAAAGCAAAAGCAAAAGGTGTGCGTTTTCTGAGAAAAAAATGCAAGAACTGGGAAAGTGTGATGAATATTAAAAGACTGTGAAGCTTGAGGATAGATTTTTACCAAGGTTAAGGGAATAGACGCTGGAAGGAAAATGAGGAAGGAAAAAAACCCAAACCAAGAGTAGGTTTTCCCACCAGTGTTAGTTCCATTGGATTTCCAGAAGGAGCCAGTAGGAAGCTGCGTGTGGGCAGAGGAGCTCTGTGGGCCTGATCCCCGCCAGCCCCTCATCTCTTCCAGCTGAAGGGATGCATTGGGCTAAAGAGAAAGCAGCGGGAACAAGTTCTCTTATCTGTTCTGATGGAACAAGATGTTCCTCCACTGCTCTAGGTTTGTATCTGAGCTGGGCAGAGCAGTGTTAGGCATCTGCAACCACAACTTTGGGACCTCTCGTTCCCTTTCTCTGCTGTGCCTCTGAGTTCAGAGGGGAGAAAGAAACCCTCCTACAGTTCTTAGCTGGGTTAGTTTTGAGCTGGTTTATTCTGCCATTTTATTTTGCTCTGATGAATTTTCCTTGGAGAGGTATCAGTCTGGAGTAACTGCACCCAGCCAGGAGAACTATATTTTGCCATTGCCATTCCAGGGGCCATTTCCAATAATGGAAAAAAAAAATAATTGTAGAAGGTATCCTGAATTGCCCCAGAATGGCTGTGCTTGCTGCTGTAAGCAGCAGGTGTGCCAGTTCTTTGAATGTTAATTTTTGTGCAGAGTTCCCAGTAAAACCAACTGGTTCCCATGTGTTCATCAGAGGAGGCTGAGGATGGTCTGAACATTTGGGCTGATACTGAATCATCTCCGGAAGCTTCCTCACAACCCTAATTATTATTACATATAATAGGAGTGGATATGGAGGCTATAGGAGAAAATGTGATGTTATTTTAATAATGTCTTTCAGGCATTCTTGAGTTGGCAGTTCTCAAATGTGAGTGCTGGAGCTTGTGGGAGGCAGTGTTGACTTTGTGCTTCCTGAAAAAGTCTCTGCTTACATCCATTTCTACCAAGTATAAGGTGCTCTGTGTGTTACGAGTGGGGCAAAGAACAGCATCTTGGGCAAAATTCAACACGATAAATCAGCCCCACAACTGCCTTTGGTCTTGAGAAAGTCCTGTGCTGGAAATACAGTGCCCTAAGTCTAGCCCCCAAACCATAGTCAGTGTTATTCCACATCAAAGAGCCAGCACTCCCTATAACGGGGTTTCAAAATGTAATTAATAACTCCTCATAGCAATGAGCTCATACACACGAGGCACCTTTCTTAGCACGCGGGGGCAAATGCAGGTGCTTTGCAGGTCCTGGGAAGAGGTGAAGCTCCTGCTGGACGGGAGCAGAACCTGCATTTGGGGAAGATGAAGCTTAAGGCTAGGACTGATTTTCTGTACGTTTACCTAAGATGTAGGTGTCACAGCTGTCCAAGAAAGCCACTAATCCTGTCAATAAGAGATGACATCTCAGGGTAATCAATCTCATGTTGGGTCCCTCGTTGGCACCTGCCTCTCAGTGATAGTATGGGGAGGTATGTCTAAGGACTTGAACCTTGACTTTTGGCCATCTTTGTTTAGTTTAAATCAATCCTTTTTTCAGTAGTGCCCAGTGACAGGACAAGAGGAAACGGGAACAAGCTTGTGCGTAAGAAGTTCCATCTAAACATGAGGAGGAACTTCTTCCCTGTGAGGGTGGCAGAGCCCTGGCAGAGGCCGCCCAGAGTCTCTGTCTCTGTCTGGAGACATTCAAAACCCACCTGGACAAGTTCCTGTGGGACCTGCTCTGGGCGACCCTGTTCTGGAAGGGGGTTGGACTGGATGATCTCCAGAGATCCCTTCCAACCCCATATCATTCTGTGATTCTGTGATTCTGTCCAAAGAATAGCTGTTTCTTAAGCACTTTTCTAAAGAGTAGTTGCTTATAAAATATCCTTAAATGTTGTACTATCTTCAGACTCTGCTTGAATGTGGAGCAACCATAGGGTCGTAGCTGTGAATAAGGAGTGGGTAATCCTTGAAAAACTCCATGTTGACCACAACCAACCTCTCCTTTTGGCTCTTCGCTGTTGCTCCTCTTGATGAAGTTGGGACATTTTGTAGCTAAAATCTCAGCCCCCTGTGCTTCCCCTGTTGTGCTGGGTTTCAGCCCCAGCCATGTGCCCTCCCACTGCATGGGGCAGGATCAAAGCAGCAGAGCTCTGAGCGATTTCCCAAATAAAACCAAGGCAATTCTGTCATAGCAACATCCTGAGGCACACTGGGGCAGGTAATAGGTTAATAGAGAAGGAAGATACTTCTTTTATCATTGAAAATGATGCCTATCAATTTGCTTCACTTAAAAAGCACCATCCTTATTTTCCTTAGGAATACCCCACCCATTTTCTATTCCATATTTTATCTCTTGGTGATGCTGTCTGATTTCAGGGGAATCAGAGTGTTTCCTACCCAAGTGTCTCATTAATAGCTGTATTTACTGACAGGGGTGGTAGGTTTAACAGAGCCTCCCGTTCAGATGCAGTGTAAGAAGGTTCCCCTCCACAGAAAGACAACTTCAACATCCTGCCTGTATGAAACATGGGCTCACTGTAGAAGTTGGATTTGCACCATTGTTTGGTAGCAAAAGGCAGGAAATTAAAAGAGGTAACATTTCAGTAGTATTGTGTGTGTTCAGTGTGTGTGTTTCTCTTTACCTGCTATCATTGTAAATGACACTGAAGGTTATTGCAAGCTCAAAAGTGGATTTTATGCAGAAAAGATTTGCTTTTTATTTGTCAGTGGATGTATCTGCTACATTAAGTGGTGCTTTGTATTTCATCAGCTTTCCTGTGTAATCTGTTTGGAAAGGAAATATAATTATAAAAATTGTAAAACCATAAATGTTAGCAGGAGATTAGGAGGAATCCAAGTTTGGAACCATGATGATGGATTTTTTCAAAACTGTGTTTCAAGTTGCTGTCTTTGCTTACTGCTACAGAGCCGGGTTCTGTCTGCATTAAACTGAGCCTGAGTCCGAGGTCTGACTTACTACAATTTATGTTTTGATCACCACTAAAAGTCATGTCTCGTGAATTGTAGGGATTCAATCAGTTATTCTGAATGTCTTTTTTTTTGTGTGAAATCTTTACTCTCATACTCTACAAAAGTAGCAGCATTCAATTACTTGAATACAAATACTGAAGTAATGTTTTCTGTTTATTTTCTTTTGGATATAATTACAGAAATGTGGGAAATACTTTTCCAAGGCTTTTGAACTCAAAAGTGGAACAGAAGGAAGACACAGGGGGACACACCGTTCAGTGTTATTTTCCTTGCACAGGAAAAAAAGATCATTATGAGATGAGCACTAAAGTCTCAAGTTTTCAAAGGTTTGCATAACAAACAAGAGACACATTGTGGGTTGCATCTTGACTTTGAAGGCTTGCCACTGTCAACTGAAGTAAAATGGCAAGGTTTAAAGCCTTAACCAAGTTCACAAGGAAAATATTTGGACTAAAAGTTTTGGAAAGTTTTCTCTCTTTGAAGTAGTTTGTCATGTGTTACCAATGTGAACTTTATTGACCTTGAAACATTTTTTTTTTTTGAATCAAATAGCAACTAGTGACACTTTAGTAAAATCTTAAATCAACAACCATCTCCTGGTGGCTCCAGCTTTGTAGCAAATGCAGGCAAAACAGGGAATCTACAGAAGAGACCTTTATTATTCATAAATGAAGCCTGCCAAAACCTTCCCAAAATAGCATTCAAAGACCCTTTTAAGGTCATGGATCCTGAACAAAGCCAGAAGAGCACAAAGAAGGCTGAGGAAAGTCCAAGAAAGAGGCTTCCCAAAGGAGAGGCTTTCCAAGTCAGTGGTTCATCTGCAGCTACATACCAGGGCAGCTCTGCTTCTTCACAAGGAACCCCTCTCCGAGATATCGTACCACAGCAGCACTTTTCTGGTTCTTTGTCAGTTCCAAGAGAGGAGTCTCAGGAGAAGACTGGACATCAAAAGCAACCTAAGACTTCCTCTTTTGAACATCCTCCCCACGTTTCGCAGCTTCAGCAGCACGCACTGTCACCAGCATTTATGTCTCCTGGGAAACCAGAGCATGTCCTCGAAGGTCCCACGTGGCAGCTAGTTGATCCAGTAAGACCAGGTCCCTCTGGCTCCTTTTCATCACCCGGGCTTCACTCTCACCACGGCCAGCTCTTACCTTCACATTCACCAATCATTCCTGGAGAGGACATGCCGTCCGTTCAAAAGGTCTATATCCCTCGCCCTTCGCAGGTTTCCTTAAAGCAAGCTGAGGAAGTGCACAAGAAGGAAAAGAAACCTCAGAAACCAGGCAAATATATTTGCCAGTACTGCAGCAGGCCTTGTGCAAAGCCAAGTGTGCTCCAAAAACATATCAGGTCACACACAGGTGAGAGGCCATACCCTTGCATTCCATGTGGCTTTTCTTTTAAGACTAAGAGCAATTTGTATAAACATAGGAAATCTCATGCTCATCGAATAAAAGCTGGGCTGGCCTCAGGGATAGGAGCGGAGATATATCCATCAAGCTTGGAAATGGAAAGGATTGGTGGGGAAGACTTCGAAGAGCCAACAGAAGGAGAAAGCACAGATTCGGAGGAGGAAACGGGGGCGATGTCAGGTCATTCGGCAGAGCTCTCACCCAGGCAGAAGCACACCCTCTTGTCCAGCAGTTTGCTGAGTGGAGGGAGCCAAGGTTCCAGCCACGACCGGTGTTCATTGTCTCATTCCAGTATGTCCCAGTCTCTTGAGGACAGCACCCAGTTTGCAGAGCCATCGTCAGACCATGCTCTGAGCCATAAATCTGAAGACACCCATACCATAAAGCAGAAGCTTGCACTCCGCTTAAGTGAACGGAAGAAGGTGATAGATGAACAAGCTTTCCTGAGCCCCGGGAGCAAAGGGAGTACCGAGTCAGGCTACTTCTCACGATCAGAAAGTGCAGAGCAGCAGATCAGCCCCCCAAATACTAATGCAAAATCTTATGCAGAAATTATTTTTGGGAAATGTGGTCGGATTGGGCAAAGGACTGCAGCATTAGGTACAAACACAACCCAGGGCTTTCCACACCTGTCTACTGAAGAGAAACCAAGTATGGTACCGTTATCTGTGCCTAGAACACAGGTTATTGAACACATCACTAAGCTAATTACAATTAATGAAGCTGTTGTAGATACCAGTGAAATAGATAGTGTTAAGCCTAGGAGAAGCTCTTTATCTAGACGTAGCAGCATTGAATCTCCAAAGTCTGGTGTATACAGAGAACCGTTTCAGTTTGATATCAAGTCTGGTTCCAGTAGCCAGTTGGATGCATCAAAAGTGTTGACATCCCATGGTGAAAAAATTAAGCCCGAACAATCATTGTTGTCACTTCAGCAATCCCACAGTGCCACAGAGACAGTGCCTCTCCTAAGAAGCCACTCAATGCCTTCTGCTGCATGCACTATAAGCTCCCCACACACCTTTAGAGGTAGCTATTCATTTGATGATCACATCATGGAGCCTGAAGTTTTAAGCCGCAGTCAAGCATTTTCTTCCCATCCTCGAATGCTAAAACGACAACCAGCTATTGAGCTCCCTTTGGGAACAGACTATGTCTCGGAGGAGGTTAGCTCTGCGAACAAAGAAACTGTTTCCAAACCTCCTGATGAGCCTGAAACCAAGGAAAGCGAACTTACCAAAAAGTCACGGAAGGGTCCGAAAGTTAAAGGGTTCATGTACGAGTGTAACGTATGTGGTGCTCGGTATAAGAAAAGGGACAATTATGAAGCCCATAAGAAATACTACTGTTCAGAACTGCAGCTTTCAAAGCCTCGTTCTTCCACTTCCCATCATACCTCTTCAGAGACTGAGAAAAGCGTCGCGGATCCTGACACGTGGCCCCAGGTGATGCATTACAAACTGGGGAGCACTTTGGAGCTCACCCCGCTCAGAAAAAGACGAAAGGAAAAGAGTCTTGGTGACGACGAGGAGCCTCCAGCTTTTGAGTTGTCTGACACTCCCTCGTCTAGTACTGGGCTGGGGACTCAGTTTGCCAACCCGGCGTCATCTGATGTCACTTTAAACCTGACCCGTGAATCCCTCAAGTCACCAGCAGATCCGGGTAAATCCACACCTTCTGATGTCAGTGCCAGCTTTCATTCCAGGAACACCAAACCAGCTCCGAGTGTGGAGGGCAAAGAGAAAAGGACAACGTCCAAGGAGATCTCTGTCATTCAGCACACGAGCTCCTTTGAGAAGTCTGAGTCTGTTGAGCAGGCAAGCGGCTTGGAAGGAGAAGAGAAGCCCTTGTCGCATTATTCATCTCAGCCCACACCCCAGCACAGCCGACCACCTCACTCCCTGCAGCCCAAGCTGGTACGCCAGCCCAACATCCAGGTCCCAGAGATTCTGGTCACAGAAGAGCCTGACAGACCAGAAATGGAGCCAGAGCCTCCTCCGAAAGAGCCAGAGAAAACCGAGGAGTTTCAGTGGCCACAGAGGAGCCAGACCCTTTCTCAGCTCCCTGCAGAGAAACTCCCACCAAAAAAGAAGAGGCTGCGGCTGGCAGAAATGGCTCAGTCCTCTGGAGAGTCCAGTTTTGAATCAGTATCTCTCACCCGAAGCCCAAGTCAGGAAAGCAGCATATCCCATGGCTCTAGCCTCTCCATGTCGTTTGATCGTGAAGATCATGGCAAGTCAGAGTTGACCAGCCAGCCCTCTGAATCCCACCCAAAGCCTCCTGGTGTTGGCTCGCATATGCTGATGGTACCAAGCCACCATCATCATTCTAGAGAAATGCGAAGATCTGCTTCTGAACAGACACCAAACGTGTCCCATCCTTCCCAGATGTCAGAGACCCGCAGTAAATCATTTGACTATGGAAGCCTGTCGTCCACTCCTGCTTCAACCTCTGGCCCCTCAAACTCTGTGGCTCCACAGGAGAGAAGGAAATGCTTTCTGGTTAGGCAAGCATCCCTCACCAGACACCCAGAGCATGAGCCGGACTTGGCCCCAACAGGCCGGCCAGAGACAGAAGATCCAATTCCTTCATCAAGTAAATCTTCAACAAGTTTGCCCCATCAGCCAACATCTTCCTCCCCTTTGCCCTCTCATGGTACTTACCCGAGTGAAAAGAGTCAGCCAAAAGACAGCCCTCAGCCAGCCTATACCCAGCCATACACAGAAGCTCTGCAGGTGTTTCATCATCCCGTTTCACAGCTCACGCTGCATGAAAAGCAGTTCATGTCCCCACAGGTTTCTATCTTTCCCTACCAACATCTCCTGCCACAGCCGGGGCAGTCTGCAGAGCTCTTCGCCGCGCACACTATGTCTGACATCCTCTCTGCCCAGTTCACCATGCCTCAGATTCCTCCCTCCATATTTCAGACCCCACCACTGCCCCTCCCGCAAACGCTCATCCACCCAGGCCCGCTTCATATCGCTCCTCCGTTAATGTCACACCCTGCCGAGGTACCCTTCAGGCAGCATCCTTCATTCCTGCCTGTGCATTACCCTGGATCCTCACCGATCCCATCAGCCTTTTTTCTGCCTCTTCAGTCTCAATTTGCTCTCCAGTTGCCAGGTGAAGCTGGTGGACATTTACCGCAGATCAAATCCAGTTTATTCCCAGTAGCAGGAACCTCCAGCCTTTCCCCGTGCACAGAATACGGCTCAGACAGTCGGTTGCATCCTCTGACCTGCACAGCAAGTCCTCCGGTGTGTGCATCCACATCTCAGCTCGTTGTTCCTACGCGGTCAGACCCAATGGTGTCACTGGTTGTCCCTGTTCGCATACAGACGAATATGCCATCCTATGGGAGTGCGATGTACACAACACTTTCCCAGATCCTGGTCACTCAGTCCCAGTGCAGTTCCTCTTCTATTGTCCTCCCCAAATTTGATGATCGCCAACCCAAGGGTACCCTGGTCTGCAGCACTGATGTTCATGGACTGGGTTTCGATCTGGCACAGATGATCACAGAGGATCAAAGAAGCCTTTTCCAGAGCCCGTATCTGAGAGTGCCCTTGCACTTACCAGAACGGAAAGGCTATATGCCACTCACCTCCCCATCAGACAGTGTTCTTGGACTGGAAGGAAGCCCATCAACAGTTGGTGGAAGTAAAAGGATGCTCTCTCCAGCTGGTAGTTTGGAGCTGACAATGGAAACACAACAGCAGAAGAGAGTGAAAGAGGAGGGAGTGTCTGAAGCAGAAGAGAAGTTGGAAGTGGTGAAGCCACCCAGTGCAATAGAGGAAGGGAAAAAGCAGGATAAATCTCACTTTCTTGCAGAAAGTCAAGGCAGGGTTGAGGTAGAGACACCATCTAGTTTGTCCTTAGAGCAGTCAGAGCCAAAGGAAGTCCCAAGTACTTTGCAGCAACCTGTGTCCCATTCAGGTTCTCCAAGTTTTGAGGCACTGGAAGAGTATAAGCAGCCAGCTGGCAAGCAGTTCCTCAGCAAGGCACCTTTGCAACCTGTGAAGAAAGAAGACTCCAAAGAACCGGTGGAGCAGTCTCCACCAAACCCTCCAAGCCCTGCACCTCTGTCTGAGGTTGCTCATAGTGCAATGAAGTCTCAAGAAGGTACAGATACAAAGAAGGTACTTCAGTTCCCCAGTCTCCACACAACCACTAATGTCAGTTGGTGCTATTTAAACTACATAAAGCCAAATCATATCCAGCAAGTTGATCGACGCTCCTCAGTGTACGCCAGCTGGTGTATCAGCTTGTATAACCCCAACCTTCCGGGTATATCCACTAAAGCAGCCCTCTCCCTCCTGAGGTCCAAGCAGAAGGTGAGCAAGGAAACCTACACCATGGCTACTGCTCCACGTCCGGAAGCAGGCAGGCTTGTCCCGTCCAGCTCCAGGAAACCAAAAATGACAGAGGTAATGCAATCCTATATATTTCTCCTCATCCATTTGGATTCGTGGGAAGAGGGGGACGAGGGATGGGGAGTTGCTATTCTTAGTTTAATAGGAGTTTATTCTTCCCTCTCTCAGTTTGGTAAGCAATTGTTCTCAGCGAAACTTTTAGAATGAAAAAGCTAAAACCCCACTGTAATAAAAAAAAAATTAAAAAAAAAAAAAAAAAAAAGGCAAGCCTGCTCCAAGGCAATGTGCCATATTCCTGTTCTCTGGTTTCTGCTTGCCTTGTAATCAAAAGAGCACGTAGGAATCACCACCACACCATGAACTGCCACTGCTCAAGCACAAAGGATTAGACTGATTTGCATTTGTTTTGATAGTTCAAATAGCTTTACAACTCCCCCTCCCCCACTCTCTTTCTTTTTTATGCTGTTATAATTCCCTACATTTTGCATGTTATAAATGAAACAGGATTACCTTGGGGAAATGGGATTCTGTCTGGTTGGTTGTGCATCTGCTGATCTCACAGTAATGAACATGGAGAGGCGTGCTTAAAAGTATTTTAAAATATTAAAGGAAGATTTGCAAGTGTATTTAGGCCCCCAAAGAAGCATAAAGGCATGCAGTGACATTTGTATAAGTGCCTCAGTAGGTTAGAGTGACACAGAGTCTTCTGAAAACACCCGTGTCGTCTGGTCCATTTAGTTAATGTCCTTAGCTCTCTACCTGCTTTTCCAGGAACCTAAGGACATTTTATAACTGGTCTTTAGAGTTAAGGAGAGCAAGGCAAACGGCTTCCCAGGGGCAGAGCTCACCAAAAGCATAGGCCATCTGGGCACAGAAGTGTTCAAGACACTTCTGGTAGCTGCCTAGTGTTATATAGCTCCTTTTGAGGACAGATTTTCCCCTCTTGGTTAATGCTGAACCATACAGATCCCTTTAATCCAGATCATGTTCATGTAGATTAGCAAACAGAATTGCTCTAAAGATTTCACAGTTTGATATTCATCTCAAGTCAATTTATATTGATGGATTATTCATTTTATTTCTGTATCATGAAATGAGCTCTGAGTATTAAATTTATCATAATCACTGCTGCAGCTGCTGCTTATAAATATGTCTTAAAATACACAGTAGAGTCACTTTGGTTCTATAAATCTTTATTTCTCTTCCGCATTTCCAAGATACTTTTGCAGAAATCCAAAAGACTGGATTTCCAGGGGCATAGGGGCAAATAATCACCTGCACAGTGCAACAACCACCCTAAAGCCTGATATTTATGCACTCTTTTTCAAAGGATTTTATCTGAACGGTGTGGTACCATCCTTGATTTAATTCTCTCGTAGAAGTGCCTGTGCTTCTCTGAGCTCTGCTCTTTGACATGGTGCTAAAATGCACACCGAGCGTGTGTTTCAGAAATACGAGACCCTCATGCCCTGAAGTTAAATGTTAAGCTCTTGACAGGAATGGTTCAGCCCTTAACCAGCAAAATACACATTTCACTGCATGCATTTGCTCAAACGAGTCAAAAAAACTTTTAGAAAAAAACCCAACCCTAGAAGCTGACTGATGGTGAAGGTTAAGGTTTTCATGGTAAAATTTGCCAAAGGAAGAGTTTGTCCTGCCAAATTCACCTAGAAAGCGGTGTGTCCGAAATCTAATAATAATACCCACTGCTTGACGGAGGGCAGTTTGGAGAAATTATGTTAATTTCAGCGGAGATAAACTGACCTCATGCCAAGTGGAGGAGTGATTTCTGATGAGATGGTCAATGGGAGCGAAATCCTCAGTTTAGTTTTTAAGATGCTGACGACTGGCACGGATTAGGAAGCCGCGTCGCTGGTTCCTCAGGAAGATGTGATTGCGTGGCAGGAGCATCAATCAAAGGTTGAAAGATCAACCTTCACTTAACTCTGCTCTAGCTATTTCCCTTCAGTATTTTCTTCTCCATGTAACTGTAAGTTGTCAGTCCGCCCAACATGAAATGTAAACCAGCTCTTAATATTTTGTACAATTTTGCATGCAGTGAGCTATCAGCACAATAGTACTGTATATACTGTCTACGTACTTGGCTTGGTTTTCAAACTTCCAGTGGGATTTACTGAGCAGATCAGTTCTGAAGTGACTATAGGCTCCAGTGTGCATGTAGGGATGGCTAATTGCACTGTATCGGGCTTGCTCACTTTGTAAATTAAACAAGATTGTAAAGGGGATAGTAGTGACTGTATGAATTTGGCTCTCTGGTGCCTTTCGTCTGTTTATGTTCTGTGCTTTCAAAAGTTGCAATAAATAAACCTCATGCTACATCTAGAAAGTCAATTGTTTTGTATTCCTCAGTAAATAAGGAACGGAACTGGGAAGGTTATCACTAGCGTTGCTACGAGCTTGGAGCTCAAACCTGGAGGCAAAGTCATGATGGCCAAGGCTTAATTTTTGAAGGTGCTCAGTGTCTCCTGACACTGATTTCCTCCGAGTACAGACATTTCCGTGCCCAGAGACAGCAGTTGAGACTGTTTTCTGCTGTTAAATTGTTAAAATGCTTCCTGGCACTGTTCTGTCCTGGCTGATAGCCGTCTCCAAAGCAATTCCTGGGCACATTTAGGGAGATAGGACAGGACAGGGAGCATGCCCAGGAAGGGTATGTGGGTCTGATGGTGTGGACCAGGGCTTATCTGGAGGAGCTCACCCCAGGGGCAAAGATCAGCCCCAGGCGCATTTAATGCTTTAAGCTGAGATCCTGAAATTACTGGGCAAATCTGAAATGTTTGACCTCAGTTTTGCAAAGCTGATTTTCTGTACGTCCCTCCCTCCCCGAGCTCAGAAGCTGGTGGTGGTAGCAACAGCGTGCCGCGGTAGGCACTGGGCTATATCGCACTGAATTTTCCATGTCTCAAGTTGGAGCTACTCACTCTCTGGCTTCCCGTATAACCATGGGAGACAAAGAGGCACCTCTTGGGTGATTCATCTCCCCCTTAAGATAAGTGTCTAAGATAGGGCAGATGAATCACCCTTGAGAGCTGCCACTCTTGCCAGCAACCGTGAAGAGTTGAGGGTGACCAGTTCTGCTTTAGATTTCCACCAGTTCTTTGGCCAAAATCCCTCTAATAACCCCGGTCTCTCAAATGCCTTCAGCCTGTTTCCATAAGTTATATGTAAAGCAAGGATATGGGTAATTCAATTGAACTTCAAAGTATTCTTGCAACTGTGCATAATGTAACCTGGGTGAAATTCAATCTCCTTTCCTCTTTTAGAGGTCTTTGGAGACCCCCCCGTATTTGTTGTAGGGGGGCAACATCTCAAGATTTCATTCTGGGTGTGGGGAGCTGCCCTTGCATTGCACAGAGCTAGAGAGGTAGTTGTAATGTTTAGGTCCATATTCTATAACAAATACTATAAAAAGATGAAAAGTGTTAGATGAGATGTCAATGCATGACTTAAGCTTTTGCCTAAACAAGGGGTAGCAAGTTTAACAGTGAAAAAGCGAATGTTACCCTGGGAACATCTGGGGAGGTTGAGGATTATTTTCTCCCGTTGGTTTTGTGGCTTTCTCTGTGCTGCACCCTTGGCAACAGGGGTTCGGTGAACGGAAATCACCCGAGAGCTTTGACTGTCAAGTGATTTATATCAGGTTTAGATGGCTAAAGTCCAAATTTGTGTGAATATGTGTGCATGTGGGGGGAAGCCGAAAGGTTGAGGTTAAATATATGAATTCTACAGATGTCTCCTCTTTAGAGAGGAGTCTTTGTAGATGTATATATTAGAGAGAGGATTATCCAAGGACAGAGCAGTGGATTTGGGAAGCCATGGCTCCACCACACGCTCAGAATCACCCCAGCCAAAGCACTTCTCTTTATGCCTCAGTTTCCAGTTGGCAAAAGCTGGATAATATGGAGCCACCAGATGCAGGGGGGGTTTAAAAACTTGGAAGCGGTCACAGTAAATCTAACATAACTCGCAGGGCTCAAAATCCAGAAGCAGAGGCCCTGTTTGTTAAGAGGATGTGCTAATTACTGCACTTAGCTTTCAGGAGCATGCGGTGGGCTCCTGGCTCTTTCTGAGGCTGTTTGGTCTGTGTCTGTCTTAGAGTGATTTTGTATGTAATCATTGATTGTTTTGCTCTTTTGGGGAGATAGGTTCATTTGCCTTCGCTCCTTTCTAATGAAGGTCGAAAAGATATAACTAGAGCTGAGAAGGAAGAGGATAAAAGAGGAAAATCAGAAGAAGAGGCTCTTGTAACCAAAAGAGGGGAGCCAGTCAGGATCAAGATCTTTGAAGGAGGGTAAGTGTCGGATTTTATTTCTCTCTTTGTGTTCACAGTTGTCTAGGAGTTACTGATAATAATGATGGAAAGTCAGTGAAGGTGCCATGTGGAGGTGAGCGGAAAGTCAGATATAGTCGCCTTTCAGCTTCCTTTCTACAGCCCCTTTAAAAACCTGACCCTTGAGATCTGTAGCTACTCTGGACTGCATTAATTATATATATTTTTTTGAGTTGTCATAAGTTAGCAAGCACCTCAATCTCTTTTCTGAGTGGGTGGTTGAGTGAAGGTGGCTGAAGAGCTCAAATCCATGTCATAGCTGTCTCTGATGTGACAGAGGTGTACTCTGTAACATCTAAATCTTTCCAGAGCCTTCTTCTGAACATGATGTTCTTAATGGTTGATTCCATTATAAGGAGGATCTGGGGAGATCTTGTCTGATGCCTGAGTTTTGGGTGGTGGAGAAATGAAGGATTCTATTTCTGTGATTTTAATTGTGCCCAACCAAAGTAGCTCAAACCAGAATGTCTACAAGGTCTAACTTTGATGGGTATCTTAATTCTTGGCTCCAGGTGATTCAGAGTACTCTTTAGTAATTCAGCACAGGTCTAATGCTCCTGGTTATCTTTTCAAAAGTAAAAAAAATCAGGTAATAAGTAGTGTGTCTGTGGACACAACAACATCCTTCCTGTGTGTTGCAGAGGGGGCCAGAGAGATGTAAGAAGTCCCTCACAGGATTCATCAGTTCTGCTCTTGCCGTTGGGTGGTCTTGGTTTTTGTGTGTTAGTAAAAGGCTTTAATTATTCAGTGGTTGTGGTTTTCTGCTGTTACCCGTTGAAGTTTGGTTTTATTTAAAAATATTTCATTAGCAGATGATCAAGCCAGCTAACCAAAAAGAGTAAAATAGCACTTTGGGAAAGGAAACCTGCTTGTTTGTTCAGGAGAGCTCACCTCTCACCCAGACCACTACGGACCCAGCTCAGGGTTAGATAATGTGTTGGCAGCGAGTGGTGAACGCAAAGAGCTAAAGTAGTGACAACCTGTAACACTTAGGAACTGAAGTGATTTAGGGCAGGAGCCAGGGAATGACAAGAAAGCAACAGCCTGAGAAGGATGATGGGTTTAGCATGTTGCCATCACCTTCCCTAAGCATTTGTTCCCCTTGCCCAGGTCATCCTGGAGCAGTGTCCATTTAAGGGAGTCTCTTGGACTCCTTCCTAGACGTGATTAAAGAGGCTCAGCATTAACAAGAATGAAAATCATCCTACCCCTGGCAGAGCAGCTCCAGGGAGGTGTTTTTTTTGGGAGAGATGTGGAGGTGCTTGGTGCTGGCTGTGTCCCCCACGACGAGCCACGTTTCCTGCGCCCCCAGCCCAGCACAATGGATGTGGAGCCACATTTTTCTAAAGGACAGACACAAAGTAAAGCAACTTTTCCAACATGTTCTGTGTAAGCCAGCATCAGGGAACATATTAGTCATCCTGAATGTATGCTATGTTTTATTTTAAAGTTCCTGTAGCACTTCAGGCAGCCATCCTTCTGGATGCGAAACAGAATATAGTGGCTGTTTAATGCTGAGCACAGGCACTAAGGGAACACACCAGGTCACAGAAATAAATTTTATATGCAAATTACATGGCATACGCACTGCTAAGAGGTCAGGCAGGACAGGCTGTTCTCCTGAGTTGCATGGTGCATACCTGGGGCTTTCTACCTAATTCCTACAAGGTTTCTGACGTGGAATCATTCAGCCTCAGCAGCCTGTGTCTGCAAGGATATTTTCTTGCAGGGAAGGAACAAGCCTCCAGATGAATCCACAGGGTGCCTAGTGCTTTGTGCAAGATGCTAAATGGATCAGACCCCTTTCCTGGCCATCCCCAGAAAATGGTTCACAAAAAGGGCATCCATTCTCAAGACATTATTTCACCATCTTTTTTTTTTTTTTTCACTCGTAAAAATTTCCTCCTTGTCTCATTTTTCCCGTTATTTATTAGTTTCACATGGCCTACTGCTGGCTAGACCCATCCTTCCAGTGGGATGCAGTATATGTTTCAGATCTTTTGGAGCCATCCCATGCTTTGTTGACTCAACTAAGGAGGGAGATTATAAAGCATTTCAAGTGTTCCCACAGAAGATGCACTTGTTGCAGTTCTTTGAGATCCTTCTTCTCCTCAGTTTTATTTTCTTTACAGCTCTTGCCTTTCTCACTGCCATTTTCAATACTACTTTCCTCTCTGTACAGCTTTCTGGCCTCCTTGACCCCTGAGCTGCCTTTTCACCATTGCTACGTCCATTATAGCTCTGCCAGGACCAGCTCTGCTACTTCCCCTGCTGTTGTCCAGACAACCAGCTAGAATCATATTTCTTGGCTTTCAGAGAAGACCAGATTTCATACTTTTCATCATACCCACTGCCCATTTGTAAGGACCCAACAGCTGAACCTGCTGGAGGCTCGTGGAGCACTGTGAGGAGCTTGGCTTCCTTTGCAAAGTCTCTCTTGTTTGAAGATGTCCCTTCCCCAGCTGTGAAAGTGTTGCTTTGCTTGCGTTTGCCCGCTGGAAAGTGTTTTAGAAACAGCAGCTGGCAAATTCCATGAGCCCTGAGGTACATTTGTACCCGGGTTTGAGATCAAGGCTCAGTAATGCCAGGTGGGGTGTGCTCAGGCTCAGTTTCTTCCCTCATGAAGGATGTCAGTTGGCCCCTATGGTTTCATCGCTGGATGTGGAGTAGTGGCCACTGGGAATGTCAAGTGCACCTGGGTGCTGGAGGTGTTCAGCTCCAGTTGAGTTACCTAGCCCTTTCAGCATCTACCTCCCTTGGTGTCCTGTGGAGAAGAGGGTCTGTTGTGCCTCTGGTTTCTTGGGGACTGCAGGAGGAATGTATGTGGTTCTGCCTTGACTTTTCCAGTTAGCTGTAGACAGGATCCACAGAGTTTTCTGTTGGGCTCTGGTTTAATGAACATACTTATCAGGGAGAAGTCTTAGTTCTTTAGATCATTCCATATGTAAATTTAGCAGTGACTTTTGCTTCCAATCCTGGTATTTCAGAAGTCTGGGTAGACCTCTGTCGCAGCCAGCATTCACCTCCCACCATGAGCACACCCCATGGACTTGATTGCAAAGGAGATGGGAGTCATTTAACATCCCATGCAGACTGGATGCTGCACAGTCTCGTTAAGTTGTGTCTGTGAGATCCATGCCATTAGGCAGCCAGGTCAAAGTTTGTATTCTTGAAGAAGCTAATAAAAATATCTATTGGACTTGTCCTGAGGGATTTTACGGTGGTTTTGAGCAGTGAAAATGATCTTTGAAGGTCAAGCTGGCCAGCACTGCTGCAGGAGAAGAGCCATGATTCCTCGGTGACTCTGTGTCACCTTCGTCAATCTGCTTTGGTACTTTGGAGGCACCAGGCCCATTCTGAAATCTTACATCATGAAACCGTAAATTGGTATCGACCTGATTTGAGACTGAGGTCTGTGGTGGTATCATGACCTTGTCAGGGAAATGTTGCCTGTTTACTGTGCATTAGCATTACCACGAGGAAATCTGATAGTGGTGAGGTAGTTACAGTCAATATATGTTCTTCCGTTTCATAGCCAAACTCTCTGTGCTTTTATGAGGCCTTATTACACTATTTGATTCCAACTAGAAGCAAAAGGAATACTAAGATATATAAGGTTAAAGACTACTAAACTTAACTGACAACCCCAAACCAATGTCCTGTAAAATGAGTGCTATGCCAAAAGGAAAGCTCTCTGGAAAAAAATCAGCCAAACAACAACTTATGGCTGCAACCTTACGGTTGCAGACCTGAGAATCCTTGCATTTGCAGCCTAAAAAATACCTCTTCCTCACGCCACCCTATGTGTATAAATCCACACATGAGCTCGAAGAACCCATGATGTGATGTGATGTGATGTGATGTATTGTATCTTTTACCTTTAAGAGGAATGCTCCTAGTGCTTGTTGTGGCCCAGGCTGCTCTAGTCCTCGGTTCGGTCTGACTCAGATATGACTTTGAGTCCTTCACTCTTTGTCCCTACCAATAACTAACAGCAAGTTGCAGGTCAGAAAACCAGCCATGGGGTTTTCTGAGCTGGGGTCCTGAACACCCACCTCAAATCACTGCTCCCTTTGCCTGAGCAAAACCCTTCCTGTCTACAGTGCAAGTAACTGGGGGATTGTCAAATAACCAGGGATTTGTATGAGGTCACATTCCCTGGAGATCCCAGGGCTGGAGGGGCAGGGGCTGCTGATGGGGTTTTAGGCAGCACGAGGAAGAAGGAGCTGTACTCCTGCCTCCCTTCACCTGTCCAGTGAGAGACTTTCCCTGGGGTTGAAGGCAGACAGAGAAGCTTTGGGACTGTTTTATTGTACTCAAACATGGCTGCTAATTAGTGGATGCATAAAGAAAACTCCAACCCTTTGGGGGACCCATTAGCTGGATGCAAACCTCTCTCCCCTCAGCTCTCCCCAGTTCTTGCCACTGTGGGCTCATGGGGATCTGTGGTCATCTTCTCCGGGATGATCTCACTCAATGTCTATGACTGGCCACAGAAACTGCAGCTCCCATCACTCACTGACACACACCTCATGGAAAATCCCTGGCACGACAATGTGAGAGTTTTATTACCCTAGAGAAAACCTCGCTGTTAAACCAGCAACGTTTCTCAGCGTGTAACTCCAAACCCCTCTGCGTCCACCCCGGTTCGGTCAGGGGATTTCCTTTGCTGCTTAGATGGGTTTTAAGAATTCACCATGTTTATTTTGAAAGAAGACATTTATCCCAAAGACACTCACTCGAGTATGCACGTTAGCAGCACCAGAGGAATCGAAGCAAGCTGATGTCTGTAGCACATCCCACTGCTGGGTGCCTGATTTAACGGCTGATGTTCCTTCATTTCCCTCCAAACCTGCCAGAATCCTGGAGCTGAACTCACTTTACAGCCCCAGGGCAGTGCTTAAAATGGGTATATGTCTCTGCAAAGCAGGGCTGGTGTTAAATAATAATATTTTACTGTCTATGCTGCATCTAGGTGTACACAAAGTATTCCTGTAGTTTGCCTTTTTAAGCAAAAGGGGCTTTCCTGAGACTGGCTGCTTTGCACAGTAGGGAGAAATTGGTGTTAAAATTTTTCTGTTGGGGTTAATGGTGTCAGACTGACCACTTGGCATTAATATGAGCATTCTGTGGGATTTGGTTGCTGGTTTTTCCCTGTCTTGAGAAGTTCTGAGCAGGCTTTGCTGTGCTCCATTCAGGCAGCCCCGTGGCTGCGCAGCCCTTCAAAAATCTGCTCCTGCATGTGGCAAGCTGCTTGTTGAAACGCATTTTTAAAGTCTGAAAGCATTGTCTTGTGCACAGGTGTTTATCCTGCTTCTGTAACGACCTTAAAAAAAAGAAAGAAAAAAAAACGTATCTTATATGTGGAAATCACAGAATCTCAGGGATTGGAAGGGACCTTGAAAGATCATCCAGTCCAATCCCCCTGCCAGAGCAGGAACACCCAGAGCAGGTCACACAGGAACACGTCCAGGCGGGTTTGGAATGTCTCCAGAGAAGGAGACTCCACAACCTCTCTGGGCAGCCCCTTCCAGTGTTCCCTCAC
>VXBJ01006048.1:599364-619633 GCA_013400055.1 Nycticryphes semicollaris
TTTTCCCCATAGCACAAACAAAGCATATTTGCTGCTTAAAAAGGTAACGATCCAAAGGAGACAAGGTGCAGGGTGGCAATTTAAGGGAGGGCAGAGTTGTGAATTTCACCGATGCTGACAAGGTGAGAGGAGAAATTGTTTGAAGAGACAGGTTTGCAGGCAGGGAGAAAGGCAGCTTGAGAGATACATTCAGAATAGCAGCAGAGAAAAATAGCAACCAGAGGAAAAATATTTTCAAAATTAAAGGATTATATGCTTTTTGCTTTGAAAATCATTGCATTCTTACTTTAAAATATCTTTAGAAGCTAATCTGAAGAAAAGGTTTTATTTGACTTAAAGTAAATGCTTTACCCTCCCATAATATGTCTTCATGAAGATTTGGATATTTTTTGCCTTTTTAATTTTGTGTTGAATTTGAAAATTACATTTTTCCCTGATAATTCAGGGAGTAGTCAAGCTGAAGCCATGGGTTTTTTTCAGTGGTCTGTTCTGGGAATCTTTGCTTGGATCTGGAGGACAAGATAGCAGGTAACAGCGGATGGAAGAGAAGGAAATTGAGAAGTTTAGGGGCAGAGGCAGGGCAGAGAGCAGCAAAGGGAAGGTGTAACTTATTGACTCTGACTCTGGACCCCTCAGCCCATCTGCTCCTTGCACACCGCCGTGAGATGCCTTAGCTCCGAGCAGCGTGTCTGGGAGAGCTGACACATTCCCTTTGGAAGGAAAGTGTGGGACGGGTCTGTAACAGCGCCAGTTCACCAACCTGCCACTCAGCAGATGGTGCTGCGTGCCAAGAGCTCTTGTATAAGTAACCTTGTATAACATAGAAATAACCTTGAGTTATTAACTTTAAAGCAGGTTATTAATTTATGTCAGGAGCAGCTTTGGGTTTTACAACCACAACTGAAGCATCATGCAAGATCCCAAATGTGTTCTCTTCGGAACAGAGCTCAGGGCTTGAAGATCTTTATATTTTCCTTGCTTTCTTTACATTTTCCCTGCTTCCTTTATATTTTCCTTGCTTTTATGACAGTACATGCAACCTGTGAGTTGACAGTCCCCCCTCAAGCTTCTGTGCAATGCGAATCGGCATCGTTCACATCCAATCTACTCTCTCCTACCTTCTTTGGTTAATGGATGTCAGTAGGAAAAAGAAACGTTAAATCTTGCCTATGTTTCAATCAGCTAAGCAGAGACCCACTCTTTGTTATCATTCTAGCCCTGATACAGCTGGATGAAAAAATACTTGCAAGCATGTGGACCCCTGTGCTGTTCATGCTGGCCATCCCTGCACCACCTCCACCTTGGCTCCCAAATGCAGGATGTTCCCATGGGCCGATGGCTCGGAGCACGAAGGATGGCTTTTCTTGAATACCAAAAATAATGTTTGTGCTGAGCAGTTCCTGAACAGCCTGTTCCCTGTCCTCCTGAGCACATCCTGGAGACAGCGAATGCTGATGGTGAGAGGAGAGAAGTGTGACTTGGGGATGCTGGACTCATGACTCACGGTGACTCTGGGATAAGTCATTCTCCTCCCTACACTTCAACTTCCTTGTCATGAGAGGGGACACGCAAACTCACCTACTGCTAAGACAGATTATATTATGTCTTTAAAATGGCTTAATATTCCTCAGTGGGAATTACTAATGTTTCCTGTCCTGACTATCTCATCACTTCACTGAACAAATTCAGTTCATTCTGTAGCGTATTCCTGTTTTCTCAGGAAATTTGACAAATGCAGAAGGATTTAGTCTAGCTTGTTGTCCGGTTTTCTTTATTGTTTTTCCCAAATTAATTTTGCCTGTACAGCCAACCTGCTTTCTTGACATGTCCTGCTGGCAAGCACTCATAATGCAGCTTTATGCTAATTTCCCACAGCCAATTATTATAAAATGTTGTTTCCAGTTTCCTCTGTGACCTTGTGTGGGATGCTCAACTTTCTGCAGGGATTTCTTTACTCCTCAGTAATGATCCCTGTAAGCATCCATCGAGCCAGCTCTTGCACTTCATCAGTGTGACATGGTTGTGGTGGGGCACAGGCTGAGCATGGTCCTTGGATGGAAGATGATGATCCTGGAGGAGGATCCTGAAGACCCTGAGCCCAGCATTTCTAACAGGGTTTTCCCAGCATCTTATTCTACTCATCATGATTTTTGTCTTCTCTGTGTTATACAAAGACAAGAATTCCCATTTGCTTTCAGCTCTAATAATGAAAAATGCAGATTTAATAAAGAGTAACAAGCAAGAAGATGTATTTGATACCTTGCACAGGTGTCTGGGGTACCTGGCGGAGGCAAACCTTTCTTGCTGGCATTGGACTGTGTCTTATGTGGAGAATGAAGAGTGCTCCAGCTTCCAGGCTTGTCAGTCCTCTGTGGTAGCACTAAATAAAGTAAAAATCTATGAATAATTGCATTTGTTCTAGCAATTACTTTGCTTATAACATCTTGTAGATCCTAAGATCAGTCCAGCTAGATAAAGAGATGTGGCCTCTCTTCTGTAGGCTCTGAGACAAACAGGAGAGTGTGGTCCTGGGGTGAGACAGGGCACAATTTTCCTTCCTTCTTCAGTGGAAAGAGAAGTTCAGGTCATTGCAAGCAAAGAGGCAGAAAGAGAGCACTGCCTCCCTTTAGGGTGTCTCTTCCATGCCCTGCAGAGACTTGTGACCCTGGATGTCACCTTAACTCCCTCTCTGTCATCCCTTTGCGAAAATGGGGGTAAAGTTGGGCATGGCAATAGTGGGTGTTTCATTTTTGGACCTCATGTCTCTCCCTGGGAATGGTTGGACCATTTAGCATATCTTCAGCATTGACTATTTCTTGGACCTATGTGCAACGTCATCTCGTTTCTGGGACTGGGGTTTGCTCATGGAACCCTGTGTGCACTGCTCCAGAGTTCTTCTCTCTGGGGAGAGCACAGAGTAAGTGGGGTCTGGAAGGGGGAGAAGATAAACATGGGGAAGATGATCCTATCGTTCCAGGTGGGGAGAGTCCGAGGATGCGAGCTGTGTGCTGGCATGTGCTTTATACCAAAGATTTGCAAAACAAAATGGACAAACAGCATTTGGAGCAAAAAAGGCCAGTGGGTGTTAAGAGGTCCAGGGCTGTTAGCAGAGCTGTGCGTGAGAGATGGGAGAACATGTGACATCTAAGAGCAGATAGAGGGACACATAAGAGCGTTTCTGAGTGCCTTGATCACACAGGTAAGGGGGAAGATGGTGGAAAGGAAGAGGGTGATTTAATCAGACAGTTTTGGCAGCTGAACAGGAATGGAGAGAGGTAGAAATTGGTTAGAAGGTAACAGAGTACAATTATCCGAGCAGGAGAGGGTCAGGCTGGAAGATGTGAGCTCTCAAAAAAAAAAAAAAGAGAGGGAGGGGGTGGGATAGAGAGGAAGATGTTACAAGCTGGTGTCAGCAAAGAAGTGATGAGAAAGCGAGGATGAGGGTCAGGGATGATCTCAGGACAGGGAAAATGACATAACCCTAGGAGCAGTACCTGCAGGTACCAGGTTTATCACACTCATGTGCATGTGTACATATCCAAGGTTATATGCGCCCTCAGATTTGTAAGAGTAACCATTTTTGTGTAGTTTAATAAAATCTGGACACTCTCCTTTGTCAGGTGTTTGAAAATGATAATGTGAAAGAATCCATGTGGTGTCCTGCAGTAAGTCCGTGATCACCAGAGCTATGCTTCTGCATCTCACATTCACAGGCATGACACAATGTCTTATTCTCAGCTGCTGTTTGAGATGGGCCAACTGTCTGGAATAATAAGCTCTCCGTGTTAGTAGACTATTTATGAGCTTGTGGCAAACATCAAGATTACAGGGTTTTCACTTTATTGATTCAGTGACACAATCTCTACAATTAATTCAGTGGAAAAATTGAGAAGACAAACGTTTTTACCAGGTTTGCTTAGGATTAGCCAGTTCTTAACATCTGCATATCTAGACAGCCTGTCCTATACAGAAATGTAATTTATAGAAGGCCCTTAATAGATTCCAAGTACTGTGCAATCAATTAGAAACCTGATGTTCAAATAGACGGACCCAGAGCGAACTGCCTATTACTCAATCCATATTCCACGAGGCAAATGGCAGGAAGATGACTCTGAGAATATAATTCTGAACTGGCTTTTGGGGACTTCCTTTTCTGTCCCTTTGTAATGAAAGAAATGTTACTTTTGAGGAGATGGGTCTCTTCACAAGGCAGATGTTAATCTGATTCCTGTTTGGTGGTTTGTTGTTTGGTTTGGTTTTGTTTTTATCTTCCCAGATGTAGCAGTTGATTTTCAATTCTCTTTAGTATCGACTACCAGAGAATGCCAGTGATGACAGAAGGATGTGAAATACTTGGGAACATTCCACATGATGTAAATGATAGAGGTCCAAGAGTAAAGTGTGCTCGAACCGAATTTTCAAAAAATGGCATGTATTTAAGAGCATGAAATCTGTCTAGAGACTATTTCACCTAGAGAGGGACCACATTCCTGAGACTGGCAATTAAGAACTCCCCACTTCCAGTTTAGATTCCAGATTTTACTTTTGGCTAAGTTTTAATCTTTCACATAATTTGGAAGTGAGCACACAAGCCATACCAGTGGTAAGAATGCTTGTAAGAACTGAGCAGAGCCTGTTACATCCTTAAGTATTGGGACTGTGAGAGCCAGATTCGACATTTAAGGAAGATTTTCCAGTTCTTCCTGGTTTGTTGCTGGAAGGAGAGCAGCTTAGCTTGTGTGCTTTGTCCTGATATAGCCCATGATGTAACTGGATCTTTGATGGTTATGAATATCATCGTTCATCTGCACAACTGAGGGAGGTGCAATGCTGTGGAAGGAAGGTGAGATCATTCCTCCTCATGGGACGCCGCTGGGCTTGCTTGAAGGGGGAGAAGCTGTGGGACGTGGCAGGAGCAGATGGAAAGAAGACCGGCGGGTCCAGAGGGAATGGGCAGAGTCTGCTGCTGCTCACAAAGCCAGCGAGTTGCTGGAGGCAAGGATCCAACTGCAAGGACTTGGTGGGCAGGGCTATATATACATTTTTTCTGTTCTTTTTATTTTTTTTTAAATATTCCATCTTCCCAAGTTGCTTTTCACTATTTAAGTTATTCTTCCATTATTTTTTTTTTCATGAGGAAGCCTACTTACTTGTGTTTTAGGGTTTTTTTGAGGAGCTCACTAGGAACGTGGTGCAGGCAGATGCAGCTCAAACCTGTGGCCAGTCTGAGTCCCATGATCTCTGGGCTTAGTTTCTCCAGGATGGAGGAGTAGGGAAAAGGTGTGATTACTCACTGCAAGTGTTTAAAGCGATTTCCCTGTCCTGAAGGACCTGCTGCTGCTGAGGTGGTTACACAGAACCAGTGGAGTGAACAGGGAGCGTGGGATGCAGTGTCCCTCTTCAGAACTATGGGAGAAGTTCACGCACAGGTTTTAAAAACTATGAATCCGGGCTGACTCTAACTGCCCCTTTCTTTGTGTGCAGAACCTCAGCCAAAAGGCAATGTGACCTCATCAAATATTTTTGCTGCTCTGTTTTGCTGATGTGCTGATAAGACTGAAGAATTGTAAGATTTTTATAAACTGGAAGCAGGGGTACTCCATGGGGACATTACAGGCAGGGTCTTGGCTAATTCTCCTGATGATGTTCACCTGGCATCTGTGCACAGTGGTTTGCTTTCTTGGAAGTTCCTGCATTTCCGAATGCTTGGTTGCTCTTGTCTCTAAACTTTATCCAGGGCATAGTATATCAAATACGGGGGAATAATAAGATGCAGGTAGCCAAGTTTTTTATAAACCTTTTTCTGTTTGTTGGGTGCTTTGGCTTCTTGTAGACCCCAGATGTGATTGAACTGGTTTGTGTACCTCTGGGTTGGGGTAGCAGCACAGTAGCGGCACTTTCAAGGAGCAAATATTTCTTGCAGATGTTTTATATCAGCAGTTAAACCAGTGGCTTTCCATGTTTGTGATTTTCCTGCCATTCTCATTTAAACAAACTGTATGATGGCAGAATTATGTGGTTTTCAAGGTTGCAGGAGGCTGAGCACTTAATGCTGCTGTTCTGAGATTCCGTTGTATGAATTTCGGTCCCTTTACGAGACCAAAGAGCGTGGGGTTATCTGCGAGGCGTTGGTCCGAAGTGTGCCAGAGCAGCCTGTGCCCTCAAACTGGTTTTAATAAAATGAGAACCTTTCCCAGACATGAAAAAAGCAGGGAGCTTTATGACTAAAAATACAGCCATTTGCTGGGCAGGAGAAGCTGCTGTGGGGCAAGAGATGCGAAGGCTGTAAGGGAACTAGAGTTGAGCATGGAGAGGGACATCGTGCTTCTCGAGGCTGCTGGGGAAATGCAGTACATAAAAGAGAGAGCCTTAGGGAGTTCAGGCTAAAGATTGATGAGTTTTTCACAGGAATTCAAACAGGCCGAGTAATGTTCGGCATGTGCTTACTCAGCCGGTGTGCCATGTAGGGGAGGAAGTTTGTTTTGTTTTCTTTTTTTTGCATGGCTCTGTTATTGCCTTGGTTTGTGGATATTTTCTTTCTTTCCCAAAATGGTGCAATGTTGAGAACGGCAGTGAGACCTCCTGTGTATGAGGGAATACAGAGTCATGGCACAAATAATGGATAATTAGTCTATTTACCCTTTGAGTTTTAGAGATGAAACATAGTAGCTTTGCTGCAAAGTATCATTAATAACAATAATTTATTATTAATTCAGCTCTTTACACGTTGAATCATGAATTAAATTTGTTGAACTGAAATCTGAGCTTGTTACTCCAAGAAAAGCTTAATCTTCTGAGGTGCTGAGCAACAGGCAGAGCTCGTTGCAGTCATTAAGAACTGTGGGTGTTTGTGCCTGTTTATAAATATGGAAAGGGTGAGTGTCAGGAGGATGGAGCCAGGCTCTCCTCAGTGACAGGCAATGACAGGACATGGGGCAATGGGTACAAGCTGGAACAGAGGAAGTTCCACTGAAATATGAGGAAAAACTTCTTCATGGTGAGGGTGAGGGAACACTGGAAGGGGCTGCCCAGAGAGGTTGTGGAGTCTCCTTCTCTGGAGACATTCCAAACCCACCTGGACACGTTCCTGTGTGACCTGTTCTGGGTGTTCCTGCTCTGGCAGGGGGATTGGACTGGATGATCTTTCAAGGTCCCTTCCAATCCCTGATATTCTGTGATTCTGTGCGAACGGGACCTCGATGTGGGGGGTCACTGGATGAGTTTCATGAACTCACTCGCAGCATCCAAGAAAGAAAACTATGGCCCTGCTGCATGGTCGTGCCATCAACGCTGATGGTAAATCAAGAACATGCTAACTTGTTGCAAAGGGTACTTGCAAGTGGCAGCAGCTTATGAAAATAGAAGTGCTCTGGGAGCTGCTGGTCCCGCACTGGGAACATCAGTGATCTGCAGCTCAACGTTACCAGCAGAGACAATCACGGTGATTTCTGACCCAGCAGACTCTCCAGGGCACCTCAGCCTAAAGCAGGCTTGGTTCTCTCTGCTGAAGCTTACAGAGGTTTTTATGTCTTGCAGTGAAGAGCAGAGGGTTAAAATAGCTTCTAACTCTCCCTCCCCCTCCTTCGCAAGGGGACTTCCCAGTCCTCCTTTTCCTTGCAGCCCAGAAATGCTGGAGAGCAGAGGATGTGTCAGCAATAAGGACAGCCAGTTATTTTTGTGCAGATGGTCTCTGTGGCCTTCCCGCCATCTCTTAAGAAGAGTGAGTCGTGTCACCAGAACCACTGAGGCCTCCAGCAGCCAAGGTCACATCTGGAGCAGTGGGTTCATGAACTGTGCCTGGGCTCAGATGGCTTCAAGTTCCCCTGCAGATGGCCCTGTCAAGGGAACTCCCAGCTGGATGGTGATCCCACCAGCGTTAGTGGTTGTTGGCAGCCTCCTACCACTCGATGTTTATCTAAGAGAGGGGAAGACAAGTGGTTTTGAGGAGGAGTCGCCTTGGATTCTTGCAGGGTTTAGTGTCATCTTGTCTTCAGACCACACCACATCTTCCAGCGGAGCCTTAGCTGGAAGCAAGCCCACTTATCCCATTTGAAGACGTGTATGTGAGAGATCCCCAGAAGCCTGTGTGTCCCTTCCTGGCTTGAGGAAAGTGCCACAACCATCAGATAAGCAAGTGTTGTGACTTTCTGGAGATAAAAACGGATATATTTTGTTCTCAGCAAAACTGAGCAAGATATACTGGTACATCTGACAGACTCCCCTGCATGCTTGTGAAATACACAGAGAAAGAGGACAGGCAAGGATTTATGTCATGTTCCAATCTTTTTTTTTTTTTTTCTTTTTTTAAGGAAAATATCCTGAAGTGTTAGCGCAGAAAGGGGTTTCCTGAAATACATGAAGAATGGTCCTCACTCCCATTTCCCGGGCTCCCAAGTGGGTTGGGTCTTTTCTGCCATAAACCACGTGCTGTTGAGCTCATCAAGACTACTTCTGGGCGGCAGCTCATCTGAAGGGAGGAACCAGAGACCTCTTCACCATTCCTTGGGGGTTGTTCTGACTTACTCCATCCTTTCTGCTTCCAGCCACCTCCAGCAGCAGGAGAGGGCTTTGGGCTGCTTGTCCTTGTCACATCACTGATCCCTCTGTGGAAAGGCAGCACGGGTGATGCCACCTCACTGTTTTCTTCTCTGATGAACATGGACAAAAACAGCAGCTGTAAATAGAATTATGCCAGCAGAGTATTCAGCCCTATGAAGTGTTCCTGTCTGTGTGACTCATTTGGCCTGGGTTGGCAGCTTGGACATGGCTGAGGTGAAATGAGGGGAATCCTGCCTCAAAGTAAGCACCAGTTGAAGTTTAACCTGGAAAAAACCACACTGCGCTTTGAGTTCTCCATCCTCAGCAGCTTCACATTCTTGTACTCAAAAACAGCACCTTCCCCCTGTTCTCTGGGGCACTCTCTGAGCCAGGCTTTTCCCTGGTACATTCAGGCTGTGTTTGCATTTTTAGCAGCTCTTCCTACACAACTCTCAAATACAACCTTTCCTGTCCATACACAGAAGAGATGCTCTTCTGACTCCTCTGCTATATTCCATTCTGCATGCTAAGGGTCAGGGTCTGCCGTAGTCCTACTTGAAACATGGAAGGGAAAAGGAATTTCCCTAGTGCTTTTTCCACATAAATCCCTCTTTGCACCCTCTCACACTGTTTCTCACTGCCAGTCACATCAGACACAAACTGGTGTAACAAAGAAGACTCTTCAAGCTTGGCACCACCCTGCCCTGTTGTCTGTCTTTGGTTGCAAAAAATGTCATCTCCTAAATGGCAACAACACTCTCTACTCCCCAGGTATTACGTTTTCAAACCATTCCTCCCTGCTGGGAACTGCTCTCTGAAAACAACTGCCAACCTTGTCTTTCCTCCTTTGGCTCACCTATCTTCTGAGATATCTACAGGAATGATGGCAGCATTTAGGCTGCTGTGCCAGGACATCCCAGCTTATCCCACTGCCCAGTGCTGTCCTGTTCTTTTCCCATACCCTCCAACAGTGTCCATCTGCTGTGTCTTCAGACACAAACTTTGGGGTACAAAGCAGCTTTTTATTCTGTGTGCAGTGCATGCATAGTGGACTCATACGCACCATGTTAAGACAGACCGTAGTGTTCCCATCTTGGAAAATTTCCCTCTTTTATGTGTGTTCTGTGCTGGACCAGCAGCACTGGGGAGCAAAGTCACTGTGTGCAGAAGAGGGGCTGGCAGGGCTGAAGAATGGGTCCAGTGAGGCCATGGAGATGCTGGGAGGGCTGGAGCCTCTCTGCTATGATGACAGGCTGAGAGAGTTGGCGGGGTTCAGCCTGGAGAAGAGAAGGCTCCGGGGAGACCTTAGAGCCCCTTCCAGTCCCTAAAGGGGCTCCAGGAGAGATGGGGAGATAGTGGAGCCATTGCACGAGGGATAGTGTTTTGACCCAGAAAGAGGAGAGATGGAGCTGAGATGTGGTGAAGAAGTTCTTTGGTATGAGGGTGGTGAGAGCCTGGCTCAGGTTGCCCCGAGAAGCTGTGGCTGCCCCATCCCTGAAGGGGTTCAAGGCCAGGCTGGAGGGGGCTTGGAGCAACCTGGTGTGGTGGGAGGTGTCCCTGCCCAGGGCAGGGGGTGGAACTAAGTGATCTTTAAGATCCTTTCAGACCTGAACTATTCTATGATTCTATTAGAGGACTGAACCTGCCCCACAAAGGGAAGCTACCAACAGCGGCCAGTCTGCAGTGCAGAGACACGATCCGCAGGAGCCCAGCTGCAATTAACAGCCTCTTTTATTGGTGCCCAGAAATCTGTTGTGGGGTGACACCTTTCAGCCCCTGCTGCTTTGGGCTGGATGTTGAACTGGAACCTCAAAGTGGAAGGCCTTCAATGTCATCAGCAGGCCTCGGGGCTCTCAGGGTACTCTTTTAATATATATTTTTCATCCTGTTTAAATGTTCTCCCCAACTACCACCCTCCACCCCCTCCAACCTTACAATCTTCCGCCATTAGTACACGCAAACACTGGCACGTTTTCTCTCTGTGTTGTCTCTGCAAGATTTCCCTGGGAAACTTTCCAAGGAGGGATTATTTCACAGTCCCTTCGAATCCACAGAGTGGGTGGCTGGACCCGTGGCATTTTCCATCGATGACTTGGGAGCCCGTCTCCTCCTCCCACCAGCTCCGCATTCTTTGGGGAGAAATCCACTCTGCCGGTGTGTCTCCGTGCTGGCCATGGAGGGGCTGTGTCCCTGCCTTACTTATTTCCCAGCTGATTTGCTGCTTGTGTCTCTGATCACCCCCCTGTGCATTGCACGATGTCTGGGAACAGAGGGAGCAGTGTGGTCCCGCGGCCCCCACGGGAATGCAGGGGGTTGCAGCACATCCTCAGACGTTGGAACGGGACCTGCATCGGGCCCTGGGGCAGAGTGAGGGTCCTATGAGAATGGCTCTACTACTACTGGGGCTTAGGAAAACATGTGTTTGCCGTAGATCTGTTATCTGAAGTTGTAAAACTCTATCTGTAGAACTGGTTTCTAAAAGCAGCAGGATGTAAGCGAGACTATCCGTGGGCTAGAGAATATTCAGGGACTTCTAAAAGAAATTACTTAGGGTGTGCTTAAACTGTGGAAGGCTATGCTCTTAGCATAATTGTATTTCTTATTATTATTATAATCATTACACACGCAAACTTCTGCACAGCAATTATCTAATGCACCAGCTGAAAGCAGATGGCTAAGAGAGAGTTGTGGTTTGGGGTTTTTTTTTTTCCTTCTTTCTTTTTTTTTAAGTTCAGTTGCAGAAAAATGACTGGGAAAATAGCATTATGGGTTTTCCAGATTTTTTCCTCAGTAATTGTGGTATCTAAAGTGCTTTGGTTCCAAGTTAAAAGATGAGGGGTTTGAACTGTAGTTCCTGCAAGCACAGCTTTGGCTCTGCTCACCTCCTCACACATCATCACGGGTAATGAAGGCTCTACCCATGGTTACTCTTGTGCTGCCCTGTTTCCTTCAATTGCTTTGCATGTGTGATTGGAGCTGCCTAAATCATTGCGTTGATTATGTGCAAGAGAGAACAGGATCCAGTTCCCTCTTTCTGGGCTGTCTTGGTTTTTGCAGCAATAGCAGGAGAGGGAAATCACAAACTTTTTTCAGTTGCTGAAATCAGAAGTTCTGGCTCTGAAGATGCCCTGGGGATGAGCAGTGAGACGGGAAAGGACACTCCTCACCCTGGACTGAGCGGCCCTGGGAGGCCACGGGGTGGTTGAAACTTTGCTGAAGACTGCATGGCTGGTGGACGATGGTCCTTAGGGATGTGTGATTTTGTACAGATGTGGGACTAGCAGTCACCAAACTCCTTTCTGAGGGCCTGGGCTGGAGGAGCGAGCTGCCTAGCTGGCAAGAATTCAATCGCTTGGTCAGTGGTTCATTTAGGATGCATGGACCCAGTTCATGAGGCTGCAGCAAGTCTCCACTTGACCTTGTCTGCAATCCATGTCCAAGACCTTGCACCGGCCTTGCCTTTGAGGGTGCAAGTTGGATTGGAGCCAATATTTTGGCTGTAGAAACACTAAAAGAGCATCCCGGTGTTCACAGATTCAGTGAGACTGATGAATTACTGCCTTTTGCCTGGTGTTTCACAACACAGGTCCTCCCCATGGGTTGGTGATTCCTTGTTGTTATTAGAGACAAGTACGGCTTAAATATCTTCTCATGCTGCTAGTCCAGATGAGTGCCTGAGGGTCAAGACACTCCTCTCCAACTCATCTGGAATCTCTTACCTGTCTAGAATTGGTCTGAAATTTGGTAGGACAAAGCTTTCTTATGCAGTCCCTGGTGTTTCTGCTGTCCAGTTGGACTAATGGTATCTCAGGCCTGCTTGGGATTAGTCCTCATTTCCTTGCTTGACCTTGACTGGATACAGGAAGCACAGGAAATGAGAAATAACTGAATCAGTTCTTACAAACTGCTTTGTCTCAGATCCAATCTGAAGGATGGGTAAAGGCCTGGGATGGGTCTGAGGCTCACATATCCTTGAAGCGTTTCTCCATCTACCAGGATAATGTATGGAATTTCATTAATAATGACAAGCCCTAGGTCCTGTAGAGCAGAATGAGGGTTGACGTGATGGTCTACTTGTTGGTGATAATCTAAGCCAAATCCGTTAGATCCTCCAGGATGTCAAGATATAAAACAGTCGTGGTTTAGCTTCAGACAGCGACAGAGAACCAGGTGGGTAGCTGCTCTCCCTTGAGCCCATCCACAGCCAGAAGGGGAAAATCAGAAGAAAAAGCCAAGCTTGTGGGATGGGACAAAGGCATTTTAACAGAACAACAAAACATAACAGTTACATGGATAAAGAATAAAAACATGATTTTTTTTTGATACCGACCGCACCCTGGACCATCCGTGACCACGGGCCACCACCGTCTTCCTGTCCCCCTCCCTTCCCGCCAGCTCCCAGCTACCACTGGGCATGGCTCACATGAGATGGAATACCTGTGCCCCTGCTAGAGCCAGGGGACAGTTAACCCTGTCTCTCCCAGAACCAGGACAATAACCTCAGTGGCTTTAGGTATTTTGTCAGTGGTATTTATAGCTGGAGATCACAAATTCATCAACCATCAATGCCCAGTGGTGAAAAGGGCAAGAACAGACCAGAAAGTGATACATCCTCAGTATTTTTGTTACTAGTGGTTCTCAGATTGTCTTTCCTATGCTTTTGTATAGAGTTTTGTTACCTTTGGGGAAAAAAAGGGACCAGGCAGCTTGACTTGCTTTTGTTTGCTACGTTTCAATATAGCCAGAGGCTTTTTGGCTTCCATGCTACAGGAATAAATCTAGTCTATTATTATTATTCTTTATTGTTATGACTTATTAAGAGCTTTCACTGGGGAGCTGGAGCTCACTTAGTGAAGTGTCAGACTCAGTGGAACCGGTCTATTCCCTTCTGCCTTCCAGCAGCCGGTGGCCACAGGGCCAAGGTGTGTAACTTGGGAGAGTCAGCTGGCAGGAAACCCCAGATCCTGCTCGCAAGGAGAGGGGTCCCACACCTTGACGTCACGCGCAGGTTAGCCTGGGGAAACACATGTGGCAAGAAATCGTGAAGGACTTGGCTGATGATGCCTGTCCCATCCATAATGTCCTCTCACCCTAGCCTTTCTGAAGGGCTCGAGACTCCAAAGGGGACCATTTCTCCTGCAAAAATGCCTGGCAGCTTCCAACCAGCTCCCTGGCTTCTGCTGAAGCTTTGCATGGGATTGGCAGTAAGGTTGTCTGGGCTGTCTTGTGAAGACATTTGGAAGTCAAGCGTTTGTCTTGAAGAAGTTATTCCACAATGTGCAGGATATCAGGTTCCAAGATGCTTTGAAATCAAGGCACTTCCTGTTATTTCAAAGCGTAACCAGGCCACCACTTGGATGGGCTTTGGGTTATTGTTAATGGCAGGCAGTTTTAGACATTCAGTTGTTATTGTGCCAACAGTTTATGGTTGGGTATTCATGTCACTGGTGAAGAAGTGAATGAAATTCAATACTCCCTTCAGGGCTCTTACTGGAGCTGCTGGAAGCCCTCTACACTTGGAGGAGAAGAAGTGTTTGGTTTTCTATTGCTAAGTAACAAAAGGATGGGGATAAAAACAGTTCCTGAACATCACCCCCCTCCCAAGACTCCATGGACCTATGTTGAGAGCTGAGTGCTGTAGCTTTCTTCATCCAAACTTGAAAGGGAGAGCGTGTTCCCCAAGGAGAACTTCCCCAATGTGAAATGGTGGAGGCAAAAAAACTTGAGAGGAAGTTTTCTTTTCTTTCACCATTCTTGTTGTTCTTACGGATTCCTCCTGTGACGCTCCCAAAGTCTCTCACTAACTGAGCAGTGGGAGTGAAGATGTAGGAGGTCACTGTGAAAGCATCCTTGCCAAAGACTCTCATAAAGTCTTTCAGAAAGAAGCTTATATGTAAGGGAGGTGGGCTGAAGCCCCTCGAGACAACAAGAGGAAAACAGATGTGACAAAGGGGACATCCATCAGTGAACGGGTTTACTTTGAGCCGTTTTTATGGCTTGTTTTTATAGAAGCATCAGTCCTTCTTACTCTGTCTGTGCAAATCTTGATAATGACATGGTTAGCATTACTAAAGTTGGCTGGTACTGAAGCGAAGCTGGAAGTAACCGGTGATCTCTGTATTACATTACAACTTTCTCCGAGGGAAAGGAGTGGCATCTCCACTGCTTGCGGGGAGCTTTTGAAATTTGCTCCAGTGAGTCAGCTGCACCAGAAAATACCTCTTCTTCATCTTGTGAAATACAAGTTTTACTCAAACAACGTCTTAAAGTTCTTTTCTCTCACTTGAAGTGCTCAGAGGATTTAAGTAGGTGGCCTGGCCAGACAGTAAGGAAACACAAGGATGCTGTAAGACAGGACATCTGTTGCCATCAGCAGCGAGGACACTAGCAGTGAACAGGGGCACTTGGCCAGTGGAAGTGTCTTCAAGCGGCTAATGCTATTAAAATACCAGGTTCTGTAGCTCTGACTGCAGTTTGTGTCTCATCCTCTCTAATGAATGCCAAAATGCTCTTCACTGCCCATTTGAGTAATTAGAAATGTTCATAATAAAATGCATTTATAGATGTTAAAAAATAATAGAAATTTGGAAATGTCATGTCTCTTCCAAAGCTGATTAACATTAAAAAAAAAATCTAAAAGATCATCTAAGATGTCTTCTTACAGAGTACTTATGATTAATTGGACAAACTTATATGCAGTATTTCTTAACTTCTGCGTAATGGAATTAGCAACTTTAAGTGCAAATATATTTTATTGTATTCTGTGACTTATTTATACAGAGATTTTTTATTGGTAAGATACAAATGGAAATTAGAAACAGCGCATAAGGTGTGGATGGAGTCAAGAGACCATAGTCCTGAGTCAAGACTGGGGTGCAGACTTGGTAACACCAGTTGCCCTTTCTGAGACGTGTCTAAGCCATGAAATGAAACCCAGTACAGAAGTGCCTAAAGTTCAGAGTGATTAAATTGGACCAGTGTGGGATAGGGCTGATGGACTTACTTGCACAAATCTCCAGGAGCGTGGGCAAACAGCCCCAGCCAGTCCATCACACCCAAGTGGATATCCTGGGCCAAGCTGTGTTCACCTCATGGATGCACATCATTTTGGTGAAAGGCTTGAATTTAGGGCTGAAAAGCAACGGATGCCTAAGTTTGGGCTGCTCAACTCTTTCAACTCCTGAGTGTTCCTTTTTTATTACTGAGATCTTCTCTGCCATTTGTTTGGCCGGTCGCGTTGCAGCCTGTAGCTCTCCAGTAACGTTGGCAAGCAGGTTACCTCTGGTACCTGAAATAATCTTAGGACCCATGAATTAACAGTGGGCATGGCTGATCTGGGTCTCAGTTGCCTTCCTGCTGGGTGAAGCATAAAATGATTTGCAGGTCCCCCCTCCAGCTCCAGCAGTGCTCTGCCCCCCTTAGCACTCCCACTGCCGAGCAGGAAATACTCACCCCGGGATGGGGACACGGGGAGCTGGGCTGGGAGAGTCTCGCTCCAGAGCAGTAGCAGAACAATGCAGTTAAAATTTCCCTTGTGTGGTGTTTGTCTTAATTACTGTTTTTAGTTATGCACAGAAATTTGGCTTTTTTAAAGACAACAGTGTTTTTAGTCTAAAAATGTGCAGCATGGCTTTTGCTTTTTTGCTTATTTAAAATTTTATTTTATTTTTTAACAATGAAACAACCAACCTCATTAGGTGTCAGCTTTACAAGTCTTCACCACAAAAGCAATTAGCATTCAGGCCAAGCATAAAATATGTTTAAGACCTTACAAAATTGGCTGCCACGCTACAGATTTCTTGTAAAAGCCAGTAGATGGCTCTTTTATTTTTTCCCCCTCCCTGTCTACCAGTAACTCCAGTGACCATGGATGGGACAGCTCCATTTGTGGGTCAGTGATACCTAAAAACAGAGGAATTACTTGCAGAAGATGAAGCAATAATTGGATGAAACAATTTTGGACAGAACATTCGAAAAATTTTCCCATTACTACTTTCTGTTAAGCTTTGGCTGAGTTTGTTTCTCCAGCCGTGCAGAGAGTGCAAGGAGGTGATGACCGTGTCCGAGAGATTGGCGACTTTAGGAAGAAAGCCTCAAAAATTCCATCTTCTGGACCAGCCCATGTGCCAGGCCCAGAGATGTTGAGCATCCTCTGTATATCCCAGCTGGACCAGGAATGGACTGAAGGCCAGAGAAAATTCATCCACAAATGGAATAAACCTTGAGTCACAAGAAATAGGCGTTCCAGAAAGCCAATTTTTTTTTTGGGGGTGTTTTTTTTGCCAGGATATGGCTATTGAGAGACTCCACTGACTTTTACATCACAGATTGTCTTAATTCTGTACTGTGCGCATTTCAGCAGTTAATAAATGGACTAATTAGAGACTGAAGTATTGATAGTACTTACCCATGTAAGTAATAACGAGCTCAAATCAAGATTACTGTAAGGAACGGACTTGACTTTAAAAAGGACTGGATTTCTGCCGGGCTACTGAAAATTCTGCTTCTCAAATAAAAATGGCAGCAAATGTAAAAAATACAAATTAACAGCATCCACCTTTCAGTAAACGATGTAGAAAAAAAAAAAGAGCTGCTTGAAATAAATGTGGAGGTAGATCTAAAGAGATGGTATCCAAGGAAGTGTCATGTGTACCCTAAAATTGTGCTTTTGTCAAAAATGGTGGTTTTTTATGCAGGCACGCAGAAATGCACTGACAAAATATATTTGTTTTTGCATCTCAGAAGCCAAATCCCCATAAAGATAATTTCTTTGATCGTTTGCAACTGCGTTAAGATAAACTGTATATTATATTGGTAGCAGCTTCAAAACAGAGAGAGGGGAATGATCCTGGAGCTAACGACTGCAGAGCAAGAGCGGTGGGGAGAATGCATTGATGTAGGCACTTGCTTCTTACGTTGGATATTTCCCTTCAGCATCCTCAGTACAGTCTGAAATAATTGAGTTTTGACCGACCTCATTCCAATAGAGTTTGGTCAAGAATTTGATGATCTGCTTAGGCCCATCTGCTTAGGACCAGCAAGTGTTACAGACCCTAAATGCCTCCAAAAACACAGGTCCTGCCGGGAGTGTGGTTAGTACTGAGATACAACCTACTGGGGTGAGGGCATTAAACACAGCCCTTCCTCCTTGACATGATGAGCGACAGAAGGCCGAGAAGGAAGCCTGTAATTAGCACAGTGATGGCATCCAGAATCGTTCACAGCACTTGGAAAAATAGCTGCAGAAAGAGCTGTTCTGAGAACAAGAAGTGTCTGTGTCAGACGGGAGTCACTTAGAGTCAGATGGAGTCATTAATGTCGGATTCTCCAGAAATTGTTTAATCCATTCTGATGGGGGCGGAGGAGGAAGAAATGGAAGTGAGACAGGTCATCTATGGGGATTTCCATGCTAGACTTTCTTGATGAATATTTTATGCATCAGCTGTACGAGTCTGTGGCAGTTGTTATTTTGGCTTGTTTTAATCTAGTATTTGCTTCTATATTCGTATTTGGTCATCAAAAGGGAAAGGTGGTGTTGAAGCAGTGCCCTGGGAACTGTGTGCGTGCATTACCATGTGGACTTCTGTATCGTGACCTAAACCTGTCTGACCGGTGCTGGGACAAAAAGCCCAGCCTTCCATTAGCAGTCAAGCAGCATTAATTTATTCTAACAGCATATAGGGAAACCTTTTGAATGTGATGTTGCCGCCATCCTGCCCCTGTCGCTGCAAAACACTGCAGCAGTGAGTTACTTTCTCTTTTCTTTGCTGCTTACGCCACTGTGGCAGTGGGATGAGGTGGTTAGATGGCATGTGCTCTGCAATAACTGCCATCTTCTGAGGACAGGGACACACAGCGCAGTCATTGAATAAGAAATGAGAGACTGGAAGTTTTTGTAATCTCCGCTCTGGCAGTTGGATTTATTGGAAGGGAAGCCCATAAGGGGCTAATTAGCCTGTGCACACAATCAATATAATTCCCTATTTCTTCATGCTTAGGTGGCTAAAGCTGACCACCTGGCAGGGACGAGGCATGCACGTTCCACTGAAATGGTTTCAGCTCACAGTGAATGTGCTTTCATTTTTTGTCTGGTTTCATCTCTAATTGCATTTGAGTAATCAAACCCGGCTATTCAGCTTGCATAAAGCAACAAAGTGCTATTTACATTGATTTTTTTTTTTTTCTGAAATAGATGTGTTTTTATAGCGGTTTGCAATGACAATTAAATGATTAAAGTGTGGAGCAGATGAAGTTGTGTAACAGCAGATAGAGCCATAATGAATATAACTGTAATTTTACTTCTGATCGACTAGAGGAGGGCTGATGCCACAACCCAAAACTGAATCAAGCTTTCACTCGAGTGTAACATTTGGAGAAGAAATATAAAACTGCACTGTTTTTTTTTTTCAGCTTTACACCCATGTACCTTCGCTGGCATTGTCATTGCACTGTGTAGGATTAATTTGATTGAAGGAAGTCCCACGGTCTCTCTTGGAGATCCCACACTGCTGGAGGGCTGTGCTCAGGATGGTGGATCAGATGGGGCAGGAGCCTGGTGCAGACCAGCTCGTGCAGCTGCAGATCCGCTTGTCCCTGAAGCCCCCAACATTCCTTCAATCAAAACAGGCTCTAGTGGCAAAAGGGTTTGCTTCTGTTAATGGAGGAATGCCATTAAAAGTCATTCTCTGGCCTGTGTTTTTATGCTAGAAACAGCTTCCTGTGTGGATTTGGTTTGGTTATGCATATTTTCTGTATTGCTTTCACTCTGGCTGTTTGTCCTCCTCTGGAGATGGCTCTGTGTGTGTGTTACAGAGGTGTCAATGGTTTTGTCAGCCCTTCCACTGATTTTACAGCAAGAAGCTGTGTCCAGTGACAAGTGCTTTAGAGGCTGACCATGTAGGAGGTCTTACACTGCTCAAGTCCATGTTGTGGTTTTGTGCAGTGTAAACCTACTTGAAGACATTGCCCATCATTTTTTCGTATTTAACTTAAATTTTCCACTTTTTGGTTTCACTCTGTAGTTCTTAGGATAACTGTCAATAAGAAATGTCTTTCCATCCTATCACATACACCTTTCCAGACCATTAGCCTGTCCCTGTCCATGGTTCAGTACAACGGTTGTATAATTCATTCTCCTTCACAAGAGAGGTTGTTTCCCTCCTTTTTTTTTTTTTTGTGGTTTTCTGGCACCATTTGAATTTTGAAATGCAAAAACTTGGATGCAGTGTCCCAGAAGTGATCACATCAAGTGAGATTTCCTTTGACTTGATGTTTCCATGCTGACCTCCCCACGTCCTAGTGGTCTGGCTGCCCTGTCACAGGGCAGGGTTATAGGAAGCAACTCCTGTGGCTTTTTTCCATGATATATAGGCTTCAACAGTGTTCTTTTTTTTTGTTTGTTTGTTTTTTTTTTTTTTTTTGTGGGGAGGCTGGAGAATCACTGATCTGCTTTTGGACAATGTCTTGACCACCCATGGTGCCAACATCACTTCTGAAGCAGCTGGCATGTCCCATGTAGCCCCAGTGCCACCAAGGTCGTGGTGACAGAGCTGTGATCACAAGGAGCACACTGCAGGGATACACCCACTTCATTGTTTCCCATTCAAAGAAATGTGGAAAATTGCCTTAGGTAAAATCTGAGCTGCAAGGACCCACCAGGGATATTATAAAAAGCAGAAATGGTAACTTAGGCCTGAGCTGTCCTGTGTGATCATGGTTCCTTTCTTTTTTT
>VXBJ01006048.1:628525-651757 GCA_013400055.1 Nycticryphes semicollaris
TTTTTTTTTTTTATCATGACACCTGTTGCTCATAGGTACAAATCAAACGAAGAGTATGTGTATGTGCGAGGCCGTGGAAGAGGGAAGTATGTATGTGAGGAGTGTGGAATTCGCTGCAAGAAACCCAGCATGCTGAAGAAACACATTCGCACGCACACAGACGTCAGGCCATATGTCTGCAAGTACTGTAACTTTGCTTTTAAAACCAAAGGTAAGAGACAGTCAGCTCCTAGATCCTCTGCTTAGTTTATTGACTTACCAGCCTTCTTGGAGGCACTGCTGAAGGGGAAGGAAAAGCCTTCCCAGGGACTGGAAAACCCCAGGAGCCGGAGGGAGGGGGATGAAGGAGTCTTGAATTGGTGATTTCCAGTGGAGAACCAGCCCTGCTTTAAGCTGTGTCTCAGTGGAGAGCACTGTCTGCCTGTGCCAGCCCACGGCAGAGCATCCACCCCATCCTATTTGTGCTTCTCAAAGGGAACAATGCTGAAATAGAGCTTCACTGCCAGGGATTTACAAACAAAACCACCCCAGAATGAGAGCAGGAGCTCTGGGGTACTGGCAAACGTTCCTGACGGAGCACCTGGCAGCAGACTTTGGGTGGCTTTTTGTGCTGGTGCTCTCAAGATTCGTTTGCGCTGCACTTTTTCATCCTTCGCAGTTGCATGTAGCTTCTACATTTTCTATATCACATCAATAGACCTTTTCTCTAGAGACCTCCATTGCAGAACATCTAGTCATTAATGACCTCACCACTGCCTAATATTCTTTGCAAGCGACCTCCATCCTTGCCGCAGTCAGTGTGTGAGTGAGCTCTATCGGGAACATGCAACACCACATGGAAAATAAAGTCTCTTCCAAGAGACTTTGGGTGAAGTTTTCTAAAGTGATGGAGGTGCCCAAATCCCTTTAACTTCTCATCAGAGTCTGGCACCATGGGCTTGGCCAATCTTCATCTTTGGTTGCAGCGAGTCCTGCAATAAAGATGTCGAGTTCTGTTTCTTGGTTATATTTTGACATCAGTATGAAATGTCCGGTGTCTGTAGCTCACATCATTGCAAATCTCAGGAGATGACACAGCTGGGAGAGTTAATTACACAAGAAGAGCTTTAGCCCACAGAAAACCCCAGTGCTGCCCGAGGAAGTGGCACAGCGTGGGTGTGGGGAGGAGTCTCTGGGTGCTGCATGGACCACGGCACTTATGCTCACCCAGCAGTCCTGATGGGGGACCTGATGGGGGACATGTCTGTTCTAGACAAGTGACCCGGACACCGGGTGACTCAGGGTGGGCAGTGCCTGGAGCTGGTGCCTTTGTTGATAAATCTGGTGGGTGATTTCTGGGTAACAATGTGTTGGTAATCACTGGGCATATGGGAGCATGGGGAAGTGATACCGGATTTGAGGCTAAATTCTCATCAGACACGTGCAGCAGATCCAAGCTCCAGTTCTTTCTCTCCCTCCCAGCCCAGAGCTATTTCTGATTCATTTTCTTTCTCTTTTCCTCTTGCTTTTGTTACTTTATTCTGAGGTTTTCCTTTGAGAGGTGAATCCATTCAGCCTCTATCCGTCACTCCACCTTCCTTTCCACCATGCTTCTGTTAGGTTTTTATTCGGGATGCGGCAATCAAACCATCCTTTTCACCATCTCTCCAGCTGCTTTGCTCTTCATCTCTGCTCCCTTGAAGCACTCAAACTGTCAGCACTGACTGTGCCCATTGCACATCGCAAATAGACGCTTGCCTCCCAGGAACATCCCTTCTTCAGCTTTGCAGGAAACTTGCATGACGAAGGCAGCATGGAAATGCTTCCTTCAAAAAACCACAAACCCCAGTGTTGGGATTTGAATGCAAAACTATCCGTTTGCCTATGGATGCATGAGGGGGCAGGACTTCTCCAGATCAGTGATTTCGAGAAAAAATGATTGCATGTTGGTCACTTGGAATTGCATGAGAATGGCTCTTTGCTGGAAGGGGGTGACAGTTGCCTTTGCAGCACGTGGGTAAAAGCTGTTGGCTTTGCTGGTGGAGACTCAAAGGCCTTTGGAAGAGTTTCTGGAGTGTAAGAAATTGATCAGCCTTGGGTGCTGAGAAAATCATTGCTTGCCGTCCTATAACTGAATCATTGCTGTTGGTGATGGAGTGTGAACCAGAGGTTTGCAGAACTGGAGGTTTCACAGCTTATTTTGGAGATGTCCATAGTAAGTTGGGATTTTTTTTTGTTGTTTTTTTTTTTTTTTTGTGACCTGATTCATTAGGATCCTCCTTCTTCGTGATCAATTTTGCAATCACAGTTAACTGCAGAATGGAGAAGCTGGAGCCCTCGCTACTGGACTGCGCTTGCAAAAATATAAACTGAGTTGAAGCTCTTTTAGAAATCAGCTTTCCAAAGTTAATTTTAGCCTTCAGCATAAACTCAAAGGGGATATCTGTGGAGCTGTCTTCATTTTGGCTGGGGGAGATTTCTCCAGCATGATCTAATGCTCTAAACTCTCAAGTAGGCTGGAAGCAGTTAAATGCTTTTTTGTTATTATTTTTAATGAGGATCTTTATCTGGTTAAAATGTACCTCCCCTCCCCAACCCTGAAAATCCATACCTGTGGTCCAAGAACTGGGAAAACGTCTGCAAAAGAAAGACCTTTAAATATTTTTTCCACTTTTCACTAATTATGCTGTTTGTCTGCTTTTTGTGCATTTCTGTCACCGTAAACGAAGCTGTTCCATTGGGTTACAGAACTGCAGGGAGATGGGGTTTTTTATTATTATTATTTTAAAGCAAATCCATGAGATTTTTTGTGTGCTCACTTAGCTGATGGGAACAGCAGTCTTGGAAATTCGGTTTGTAAAGATTTATTTGATTTTAAGTTTCTGGACCTGATGTAAACGTGCCTCTTTAATGAGGTGTCTCTACCTCCACTGCAGCAGCGCTCTCCTAAGAGGTTTGTTACTGTGGCCTCCAAGAGGTTGTTTAAAAGAAGTTAAGCAGCTTCTTCATTGTTTTCTTACCAGGAAGGAAATGAAGAAAAAAATGCAGTCTGAAAATTTTCCCTTTCAGGAAGGTCAGGGAGAACTTTTCCCTTGATCACCTTCCCAGAGGGAACACAGGAATCGCCAGCTGTCCCTTGTCACCTCTTGTCACTCATCTCCAGACCCTGGAGGATAGCGCAGCCCCTTTCTTTGCTCCTTCTCTCGAGTGACTTGTGGCTGTGGGTCAGTGTTGGCACTTTAATTCCCCTCCTGTGCAGGCATTATCCTTTTCTGCAGCTATTTTCTGCTCTCGTTCAGGCTCACACCAGACTCTTGCGTACTGATTGCTTAAGATTTCTTAAGATTTCTGGATAAACGGCGCGGAGCCGCTCACCGTGTCGGTGCCACTGCCTCTGCTTAGAGGTCAGAAGGGACAAGGAGCTTCATATCAATTTAAAAGGTGCTCGTGCAAAGGACATCAGCGCCTGTTGGCTGAAGATACCCATTTGAGAGTCTAGTCCACTTACAGTTTTCAGACACCAGACTCCTTCATGGCCCCAGCCATAGCCTTCCTTTAATAAATTAGTTTGCAGTTCTTTAAATCAGTGCGTGACAGGCACTGAGGTTATTGAACATGTTAATATATTAAATGCATTACCCCCTCAGCCCTTAAAGGCAAGGTTATGGCTGCACAGTTTATTATTATTACTGCTCCAACAGACTCAGCTCTCTGCTAAGCCTCCTCTGGAAACTACAGAGCAGGTCCAACTGGCGGAAAGCTCCAAAAGAATTAACCGCTGTTATAGCAGGGCAGATTGATACAGAGATTTGCAAAATGTCCCTGCACCTCATGCATGAAGAGGCCTTTCCTTCATGGCTGGGCAGAGGGAAAGGGTCTGAGCATCCCTATGGAGCCACCGCTGGGACCCTTTGGTTCCTCCGCTCCCAGGGGTGTCACAAACCCCCAACAGGATGGGGACAGGGTTATCCTCAAGAATTTGCTGCCTGCTCCTGTATATGCCATGTGGCATGAGGTGTGTCGCTGGGAATAGAAACCAGCCCAGTGGGCCAGACAGGAGGCGAAACACTGTGAGCAAAAGGGCTCTTTAACTTACCAGGGAAAGGGAAAAAAAAAAGAAGGAATGAGGGCTGGAAGTCAGGGACTGGCAAATTCAAGTGAAATATTAACTGTTATTTTTTTAAACAGTGCAGCTATTAAGTCCCAGCACAAGCCTCAATGGGAAATATGCTAATTCTCTACATTTTGAAATCGGCAAATCCAGCCCAGGTACCTTTCTGGAAGATTAGGTTTTGGCTGACACAGGCTTATTGGCTTGACCAGAAGATGGCTAATAATTTCTAGCCTGTACCAGTACAGGCAGGCAGGCTCGATGTTCAATTTTTCTTATTTAATCTTAAAGTCAATAAGCATAAAAATAATAACAGGTTTTTTTTAAAACATTTAAATCTTCTGCCCAATAAATTATATAAATTAAAGCTTTCCTTCTCATAGAGTCTCACCTGGGGACATTATATCCATGCAGAGACCTAAATCAAAGCCTGTGCATTATCGAAGTCACACATAAAACCTGTTTCAAGGGTTTACCTGGGACGAGGAGTATTGGCCTGTTGCTGGTTCTCTGTGTGTGAGCGTCTCCCACAGTGAAATGGGAGTCTGCTGGTCTGCCCTCCTTGTATATTATTTTGAAAGAGGGCTATAAGAAATATTTAAAGCCTGGAAAGCTGTGATCGATTTTATCACAACATCCCCTTGGACACTGAAATCATGCAGTTGGTCTTTTTGTTGGGGAATTTTTTTGTTGTTTAGCAGTTCACACTTAACAGGAGAAATATAAAGCGTGGTGTGTGCCCAGTATGGACAGGATAATTTTTCCAGGAATCTGAATATTTCCAACCCCTATTTTTTGTTTTAACTTCGCCACCTTCAAAATATAATAATGGATATTCTGACAAATTAATTTAATTTAAATGGGAAATCATTCTAGTCCCTATTAAGCCACTTTTAGTACTTTTGAAACACTAGAGTTTGGGCTTTCTGAAAACAACACAAGTATTTAAGCTGCTTTAAGTTCAGAATAAGACAACACAACATAAGAAGAGCTTAAGCAGCCAGTAATACATGATTACTGGCAGGTTTGATGGCCAATGATAGGACAAGGGTCAATGGGTGCAAGCTGGAACAGAGGAGGTTCCACTGAAATATGAGGAAAAACTTCTTCACAGTGAGGGTGAGGGAACACTGGAAGGGGCTGCCCAGAGAGGTTGTGGAGTCTCCTTCTCTGGAGACATTCCAAACTCACCTGGACGTGTTCCTGTGTGACCTGCTCTGGGTGTTCCTGCTCCGTCAGGGGGATTGGACTGGATGATCTTTCAAGGTCCCTTCCAATCCCTGAGATTCTGTGATTCTGTGATGGGAGAGCTGTGCAAAAACTGCGTGTGCTCCTCCAGTGCAGCACTAGTTGGATTGGGGTCACAATTTCCATCAATTCCTGAATTTTAGATGTAGCCAGTTTTGGTAAACAATCCTTAGTGACGACCACTTATCTGCTTAGAATTTGATATAACTGTTCTGCTACTTAAATCCACCTTCCCTGCCTGCTAGTTTCTCTCTTGCTCCTTCCAATGGGTTTCTTTTTTCAGTTTCCAAAGAAGCAATGCAATGTGAGTTGTTGGGTTTTTTTATTAAGTTAGGAGTCAGACCTCTGTAAGACAACAAGTAGCTGTGAGTCCTTCCTTGTAGGATTCACATCCAGCTTTTACTTAGGCAAAGTGGTGTTGACTTTACTGGAAATTTGCCGAAGGACTTTAACATTTAATCCTGCCAGCATTAATTAAGGGGTCTCAACACAAACTGTAAGAAGAACCCTGATAAGATAAATATAATTGTCCTCCAAATTGCTCCCAAGATGACAACTCAGCTTCTCAGCTGGTGTAAATAAACCTCAAGACTTTAATTCCCTTAAAATGTTGCAAATTTGGGTGCACTGAGTCTCTCTTCCCTAAAAGGACAGCAGCATCCCTATTTAGTTGGAATTTCAGCATTCAGGGTGCTGTGTGGGGGTAGACCCTGCACCAGGGGATTTGCCCTGAGAGCTTTGCAGGCTTTTTGTGTTCATCAGTGTGGGTGGTTGCTGTCTTATCTGACCAAATGTGGCTGAAGCAAGGTGGAAAGCAGAAGGGGAAAGAAAGCGATGCTCGCTGTGAGTTGGTCCTTTGGTATTTTACATAAACTCATTGGCACAGAGGCATTCAGCATTGCCTGTGCAGCACCTTCCAGCAGAGCCTGGGAGAAGAAAGAGGAGAAGCCCTGGTGATGCCTTGCATGATGACAGTTGCCTCCAGTGAAAGAATATAGAAAAGGAAGTGGCGCTGATGGCTTCTGGCAGAGTCTGTCAAACCTAAGCCATGGCAGAAGGTGGAGCTGAGTAAGAGCAGAGGTGCAGTGAAGTGATGGGCAGAGACCCTCAGACTAGAGGTGGGCTTCCCGTGTCTGCCCAGGTCTGTGGCAGCAAAGGGAGCAGTTGTGTTGGCCGAGAAAAGCTCTGGAGCTGAGGCAGCAGGAAGGACTTTGTGTATAACTGGTCTTCGGACATCTGAAGGCATTTTGGGGTTATTCAGTCTGGAGAAAAGGGGGCTGAGGGGAGACCTTCTTGCTCTCCACAACTCCCTGAAAGGAGTGTGTAGCCAGGGGAGGTCAGTCTCTTCTCCCAAGAAACAGGTGATGGGACAAGAGGAAATGGCCTCACATTGCACCAGGGTAGGTTTAGGATGGATAGCAGGAGAAATTTTTACACTGAAAGGGTAAAAAGGTTATCAAGCATTGGAATGGCCTGCCCAGGGAAGTGGTGGAGTCACCATCCCTGGAGGTTTTTAAAAGCCAGGCAGACGTGGTACCGAGGGACATGGATTAGGGGTGGCTTTGGCAGTGTTAGGCTGATGGTTGAACTCGATGATCTGAAAGGTCCCTTCCAACCTGGGCAATTCTGTGATTCCATGATTGTATTCCATGATTGTGGCCGCTGTACTCCTCTGAGTCCTTCCCTCAAGTACGGGCTGGGTCTAGTCTTGCCCAAAACATTGCATTCACCAGCCCACCTCAACTAATTAATGTTATGTCCTCCCAGTTTAGCCAGAGCCAGATGCATGTAGCCCATCACATGAGTTTATGAGCTTGTTTTGTGGATGTGGTAGCACCCAAATGCCTGGTGACCTCCTCTCCCCACTATTCCCACCATGGGGAGCACAGTTGGATTCCTGAGGTGCCACAGACCAGAGTTTAACCAACAACCCCCCGCTCACACCAGGCATTTACTTGAGCCTATTTTCTGTGTTTATTATCACTGGAGGGAGTCCAGTGGAGGGAATTTTGCTGTGGTAACTGAGCAAAGACGGGTCATTTCTGCCAGCCAAGAAGTGATGTGCTGTGATGGACAGGCAGCAGCAGCAGCAGGGTTTGATTTCAACAGACTGAGTCAGTTTGTCTTTTCACTAGTTAGGTCCAACATTAAATTCCAGTTCCATGAGGCCACGATTTGGACTCACTGGATAATTTTTGGTGAAACAGTTTTTCACTTTAGAACAATGGTGATTCATTGGAATCAGAGGTGTCCATGAGAGCACACTCTTGTCTGACTGGGTGTCTTTGGGTCCACAACAGACCTTTTGGTCCAAAGTGGAGAAAGAGAGGTCTGATTTGGAGCAAGGACCTGAGCCAAGCTGGCTTCATCCTCAAAACTGAGTGTCCTAACCATGGGGCTAAGGGTATTTAGGCATGACATTTAAAAATAATAAATCTCTCTTACTGAAGTTGTTTTGCTGCATTCAAATTATTAAATATCATTTGAATCCATATCCTAGAGGGGTGACAGATACACAAGGATATATAGTCAGACTTTGTCTCTCTTGGTCTCTCCTGTTGGACCATTTTGTATAAAATGGTCTAAATAAATAATTCATGGCCCAAAGAGAAACTAACATGGTAGCTAGATGGTTATGGCACTCTTCTGAGGTGTGAGGGCATCACAGGTAATTCTCTGCTCCAATGAATAGTTTCTTATTTATTTATACTATCCACAGCAGTGGGAGGAGATGTTGATGGAGGCCTTCTATACACCCACCCAGCTCAGGGACTAGGGGACTCTGTGGATGGCAGGATACAGGCTGAAGGACCTCATTCCTCAGTTGAAGGTTATAATAAAGCGTGAGAATGCATTTTTTCCTCAACTTTTTTTTTACTTATTTATTCATTTATTTCGGTGAGAAAAACAAGCCTCGTGCTCAGCACTGCTCCAGTGTTAGCTAACAGGGAGGTTGATGGCATATTATGTTGCTGCAGTGAATTCGGAGGGCTCAGCCAGCTCCTGGGATGTGCTGGGAAGTTACACAGCCTTTGGTGGAGCTTCAGCAAGGGCCCAGGTTTCTTCTCATCATCAGCTCAGCCCATAAAGAGGTGTGGGAGAGGAAAAAGAAAGATGGGATATTTTTTCTTTATTTCTCCTACTCTTGATTTTTCTCTCCGTTCCAGCTACCTGCCTTCCCCCCCCCTCAACAACGTTTCTCCTTTGTTCAGCGTTTCCCTTGGATATAAGTAGGGTTAATAACGGGCTAATTAACCTGCCTGTAATTGTTAGAGAGGAGCCCTGCAAGGCCGGTGTGTCCACGAGTTATCCCATCACATTGTCGCAGAGCAATGACCACTGCCATCCCGGACTCCCCTTTGCAGGAGCTGCTCTTTACACCCCAGTACCAACCAGGAAGGCTCGTTAGTGTGCAGCTGGTTTTCTCCGTGCTGCCAGACCCTGGTTTGTGGGCCTCAGAGGGGATGCATGACTCCTCCTGGTCCAGGGAGCTGAGAGCTTTGGCCTGGCACTCAGAGCATCTGAGCCACCCTGCTGGGAGGAGGAGGGTGATTAGAGGGTTTTTCCATGTTTCTGGCATCTCGAGCACTCTCTTTGGCAGCACCAGTCTCCCCCATGGTGCTAAGGAGCTCCTCACCTCCAGGCAGGTGGTGCTGTGTGCTGGCATGACGTGGAAGGTGATGGAAGATTGAGATGTGTTTCTCTTCTCTACCTTCCTACCATTTTTCTTTGCTGCACCATCACAGCTGAAAGCCATCCAGGACTTTTCATCCCCTCAAACCCAAATGTGTGCCCCAACTGTTTTTTTTTTCAGGTTGCACAACACCTGCAAAGTCACACAATCCAACAAGCACCTCCTCTTCCACCCAGGTGCAGCAGCAAAGGGATGAGAGGGAGGACTTAGTCTTGTGTCATGGGATATTTGCAATGGATAGCGGTTTGGGGAGAAACAGAGGCCTCCTTGGCCTGGTTCAGAGCCAAATTATTAACTTGTTACTACTGAGCTTGCAAAATGAGGGGGAAGAAAGAACCACATTGACCAAAATATGTTTTCTGCTTCTTTGCAGGGAATCTGACTAAACATATGAAGTCAAAAGCCCACAGCAAAAAATGTCAGGAGATGGGCGTGTTGGTATCTTCACTGGTGGATCTGGAAGCCGAAGAAGGTAAAATCCTTCACGTTATAAAATTGCTCTTGCTGCTGAGAGGGTGCAATATCCATTCAGGCAGGAGACGTGTTCCACACCTCCACCCGTCCCACATGACTATCCTTTCAAAGATGTGGATCAGTTTTGTTCTCCCCAGCTTCCTTCCAGGACCCAAGAGGGAAATTCTGCTTGCTTGGGGTGGGTTACAGGGCCATCCTCAGGTACTGTAACCCTGGAGTGCTGCACCCCTCAGACAGTTTGTGGGCCTGTGTCTCCCTGGTGGGGGACCTGCTCCTCCTACTGTATTGGGTTGATCCCAGGAGACTGCAAATTACCAGTGCAAACCTGGGGAGGGGGAGGAGGGGGACGGACGACTGGTGATTGCAGGAGCTTCTCCCACCTCTCTGGGCAGAGCCTGGACCAGCATGGGGTGCCAGCAGCATGGGGGCAACTTCTTACAGGTCTCTTCCATGTCTAGGATGAAGGTGAGTCACCCAGGTCAGAAATGATCTGGAAGATTTCTCAGTAGGAGAAGAGCCAGAAAAAACTAAAATAACATGGTGCTTTGACATTTAATGGCATTATTCTGAGTGCTTTAGAAGAAGATACATTTACCCTGACTCACCTGCTCATTTCTTTCATCTACTTATGCACAAACACACACACAACGTCTGTCCAAGGCTCTGTGAATTCAGGAGTCTGTCTGTTCTTTCAGAAGGACATATGACTCTCTTATTTAGTAATTTCTGCCCTGATTTATAGTCTCTGCAGCTGAATTTCCCTGAAGTCATCCTGAGAAGCAGATCTCCTCCTGGAAGGCTGGGCATCAGCAGCAGTGTGGTGGCCATAATCTGTCTCCCTCAGAAACATTGAGGGAAATGTGAGGAAGCTGGGAGATGAAGAAACATGGGGAAGTCTCATGTATACTTAGCTGTTTGAGCTAGATAAAGCTGCTTTACCCAAATTATTGGAGGCTGCAATCTGGCAGCTGTGAAGGGTTAGATTGTGTGTCTCCAGGGAACAGTTAGATATTTTTATGATTTTTATTCTGTTGCCTTTAGCAAGACCCTGAGTGCTCAGGGCTGGAGGCATGGCTCAGGGCTGATGAGGGAGAAGCCTTGGGGGCAGCAGATTTCATGAGGTCCTCAAGAAATTTTGGGACGTCTGTATTTTGCGTTCAGCCGGTCGTTTTGTATCTATAGGAAAGGCTGTACATACCAGCTACAGAGGGAGGAGAGGCTCTGGGAGCACAGGCATGTCTGTGTCACAGTGTGTTTATTCCTGGATAAAACACATCGTGCCACAGAGCAGGCTGGTGTTTTCTGTTTGCAGTGTGTTGCAGGCTGGTCCTGACACCACTGACCCTTCCTGGCTGCCACCCCAGAAATCCCAGTATGAAAGCAGCTCTTGTGGCCGTCCTTAGCATTTTTCTTCCTGTTTCCTGTTTCACCCCCCTGTCTCACCCCAAACAATTTTGATTCCCCCATCATCCCTGGGATTCATTCTGCCGCAGCCCGCAAGGGTTTGTTGACAATGGGTTAAAATGAACTTCATAAAACACATGGCGCCACGGTTATTTTTATAAAGTGAACATCAGCTGAGTGAGGTCTGGAGACAGCGCTGTGAGCCAGGGAATGCTAACTCGGCAGGAACAACAAACAGTGCTTATCACCCTGGTCCCCTGCTAGGGTCGAGTCCATCTGAGGCTTTATGGGGAAAGGGGCTGGTTCTGGGGACATGGGCAGTGTCACACGCCCCCTGCATCATTGGTGATTAAAAATCCCAAAGCGTTACCCTGGACAGCCCCTGGTAGGGAGGTGGCTCGTAGTCCAGGTGGTTCACAGGCCTGGAGGCTGTGTCCACTGGGCAGCCCTGGCCACCAGGACCCTCTGAGGTGCTTCAAGTCTCAGTTTTTGGATATCAGATCTCAGAAATGCAGTCCCCTGCGGTGTGCTGTATCCTTGGGGTATCTCCATGCTCGTTAATGAAGCTGTGCTGGGGACATTTGCAGGCCAATGTCTCAAACTGCAGGAGAGATCAGAGAGATGCCTGTGGTTCAGGCCATCTACCACACTTCCAAAAATTTGCCAAGGACAGTTTGGGAATTAGCGTGGCCCTGGGGACATTCCTGCAGAGGATGTTTGACATGGCCACCCTGTTTTGGTGGCACAGAGGGGCAGAGCAATCTGATAGGGCTGCAGGGCTTGTGTCACTGTCCTGGGATTTGGAAGGCTGATGTGACTGTCCTTGACCTGAACAGACCATGGCTCTACCTTCCTGCAGAGAACATGTAACGAGCAATAGGACGAGAGGAAACAGCCTCAAATTGCAGCAGTGGGAATTAGGTTGGATGTTAGGAAAAAACTTCTTCACGGAAAGGGTTATCAAGAACAGGAACAGGCTGCCCAGGGAAGTGGTGGAGTCACCATCCTTGGAGGTATTTAAAAGTCTGGCAAACATGGTGCTGAGGGACATGTGTTAGTGGGAGACTTGGCAGTGCTGGGATAATAGTTGAACCTGATGATCTGAAAGGTCCCTTCCAACCCAGACCATTCTATGATACTGAGAAGTCCTATCCCAAACCCCAATGATCCCCCAGTGCAGTGGTACCATGTTCAGCCCAGGTTTAGTCACCTGGGCAGTGAGGGAATTAGGACCTGAGAGAGAGAAGGAGCCCTATGCCACTACCAGACACTCATGTCACCTTTTACACTGCCTTTTCTGACACATACAGGGATGGACAAAGGGCTCTCCCAGGCCATGACGAATAAACATCTAACCAAGGCTCAGGACACCTGACCTGGCTGACTGTGCCTCTCTGCCTCAAGCAATGGCTTTCTTCCTTCTAAATCTGCTTGAACTTTTGGTTTTTCTCCAGCTCTTCAGAGCAACCTTTCCATCAGGCAGAGACACAGTGTACTTGGCCATGGCCTTTCCAAAGGAAGGCATGGCCAAAAGAAAACCTAGTCAAGGATTTCACAGTAGCCACCCCACGGGAAAATTGTTGGCATGGTGTGAGCAGCAGGAGGCTGCTCCCGTGTGGGGTTGATGGAGAGCTCCACCCCAGGACTCGCTTAAAATAATTGGTTAGCTGACGGTCTCCAGAAATCTCTCCCTGCTGTTACACCACCTGTTGGTGATGCCTCCGGAGATCAAAGCTAGATGAGGAAAGGGGAAAGTGTCTCCTGAAACGTCCGTTGTGTGCCTCTGAAAAGAACCACAGTTATATCAAACCTTTCCATTATTGTAAATTAGAATTAATGAATCACATTAATTGAGTGTCACTTTTGAAAACCTGCAAATCAGAAGTCCTAGTTATGTTACGCGTAGTTGCAGGCTCCTGGGGACAGAACTGCAAGAATTCACTTCACCATTCTGGGGAACGCTTTCATTCATGATTTCCTTCAGTCAGTCATTCCCAGGCTCATCCAGGGTTAACAGCAGTACACTCAGGCAGTGTGAGAGCTGCTTATGGGAGGTCCGGCAGGTGATGAGGCTGAGCTCATCTCTCAGCCTTTGGCCTTGTGGCCAAAGAAAAGAAAAGCCTAAAGAAAAATCCAAAAAGGGTCTTCCTTGCATTCCCAGGTGAGCTGGGAGAGCGCTGAACCAAACGGACAAGACCATTAGCTGGAGGACTCTTTTTTCTTGGCTCTCATTAATTAATTCGTCCCGGAGGGCTTGTGGCTGAACACAGGGTGGTTGGACCCTGCTGAGCCCTGCCTGGGCTGCAGAGGAGAGGAACCCGTCAACTTTCAGAAGGAACTCCTCTCCTGGAATGCATGGTGCTGCCTGGACTTTAGTGCATTATGCAAGCAATCTGTGTAATTTCAGAATTACAACAAATACACGGTCCCCCATTTCCTCCCATTGATGAAGACCGTTCGTGTTTCTGTAAAGGGGACAGTCTGCCAGGAAGGAAGGCAGAGAGGTGACAATGGGACAGTACGGTATGGGAGGACATCTCCTTTCATTCCTTCCAGCTTCTTTTTCACCTGGTTAAAGCTAGCACCAAGCTTCTGCTGAAATTTCATATACTCTTGCCTCATGAGAACGGAGGCCAATTGCTCACAAATGGCAAGTAAACACTAAATAAAGCAGCTAGGAAGATGGTCAGAAAATTGTATTTTGTGCTGTAAGGGTTGGGGCTATTTGGATGGATGAGAAAATAACATAAAAATGGCAGAAAGGTGCATGAGAAATCAGAGATTATAGCTGTATCCTGCATCCCTGCTCTCAGAGCAGTGGATTGCAAAGAGCCTTCCCCTGTGTAACTAGAATGTCTTCTCACTTCTTAGCAAACAGGCTCAGAACAGAGCCTGGCAAGGACTATTTTAATAAAAATTAAAAAAACAAACAAACAAACAAACAAAAACACCAAAACCCCCAAAGATTACTATTTCCATGTGATGCAAACCAGCACAGGAAGAGTGCCATGCTTTCCTCTGGGGGCAGCCAGGGAGGGAGCAACAGTTCCTAAAACTCCCTGGATTATTTTGAACTAGAGTTGCATTTCACTTGATTGTTTTTATTTCTATTTAAAGGGCAGAAGAAAGTCAGCGGTGTTACTATAAAAGGAGATTGGAGTATAATTCTTCAACCCTGCATTGGTTTTGCTTGGTGTGATTGCAGCAGTTTGGTAGAATAACACATGTAATGAAATGCAGCCCCTCAGAAATAAGAGGTCAATGGGGCACATTTTCCCTTGCTTTCTCTCTCCTTCCTGCCTCCCTCTCTCCTTCCCTCTGTCTTCTCCTGACTTGCTCAGCAAAATGCATTTCAGTTGCAAGAAGGTCTGAGCTCTTTCTGCTGCAGGGAGGGTGTTGTGAGGCCAAAGTAATTCCCCTTTGGGCTCTCTCAGGACTCACTCGAATGTTTCTCTTGGTGGCAAATGCAAACAACTCCCCAGTGCGGAACTGGTTTCACATTTCCCTCACTCCACACTTCTCACCTCTCTCTCTGTCCTGACCAGCGCCTGTCTATTGTGTGTCTGGGGCCAAAAAGGAGACCACATGGAAAACAGACCTTGGAACCACACAGCACAGGCTGAGGCTGTAGCTGCCTCACCATCCTGAACCCCAGAGGTGTCAAACCCTGAGCCTTGAATGGGTCCAGAAGAGGTCACAGAGATGCTGCGAGGGCTGGACCCCATCTGCTGTGAGGACAGGCTGAGAGTTGGGGGGCTCACCCTGGGGGTTCAGAGAAAGCTCCATGGAGAACTTTGAACACCTTCCAGTCCCTAAAGGGGCTCCAGGAAAGCTGGGAAGGGACTTCTGATCAGGAAGAGGAGGGATAGGGTGAGGGGGAAGGGTTTGACTCTGAAAGAGGGGAGATGGAGATGAGATGTGGGGAGGAAGTTCTTTGGTGTGAGGGTGGTGAGAGCCTGGCCCAGGTTGCCCAGAGAAGCTGTGGCTGCCCCATCCCTGGAGGGGCTCAAGGCCAGGTTGGAGGAGGCTTGGAGCAACCTGGTGTGGTGGGAGGTGTCCCTGCCTGGGGCAGGGGGTGGCACTGGGTGGTCTTTAAGGTCCCTTCTAACCTGAACTATTCTGTCATTCTATGACCAGCTCATAACTCTATAGTGAAGTCCATTCCTTTTCCAAGCAAGAGATACGCACCCTTCACTCTACAGCTGGGAGAACTTGTCATTTGGAATAATGCTTGTTCTGAACTCATTTCCTCTGGGAATGTTACAAACAATCCATTATTGGATCCTGCATCCAGAAAATGCATCATTTATACTATCATTTCACAATGCAAGTCAGGCTCTTGGTGAAGAGATGCTGACTGCGGCTTGGTGCTGTATGAGATTTGGAGCAGGGCTCGCTTTATGGACTTTGAAACAGGGTGGGGTGCAAATGAAATGCATTTCAGGCTGAATCATGGATGGATAATCAGCCATGGTGAAACATGCCTTATTTCCCGGGTAATGCCAAATCCTTCATGAGCATTTACTAGAAAGACCTCATTGTTCAAAGGAAACAAAATTGGGCTTTTTATCCATAGATCAGAGTGACTTCTCACTGTGTGGTCATGTCCCCTTCTGCAAACCACCCTGTCTGCTGCAGGCAGGTGTGGTCCAGCCTCAGCCTTAGCGCTGTTTCATTTCCCCTCCGGCTTGTCCTGCTGACAGATGGCAGCTCCAAATGGAAAACCATTTCCATGTTCATCAGAGGAAGAGCAGTGTCCTAGGCTGAACTGACTGGGGACAGAATCCAGCAGTGCTGCAATTAACTGTCTGGCTTCACACGGGGGTCACAGCAGCATCCAGGTGCTTCTAAAGATGGGGACCATGCGTGTCCGATCATCTCAGTGCTTGGCACAGAGTCTGAGAAACTGGTAGGTATTATTTTATTAGCCCCTCCAGAGCAGTGGGGAATTGCAGGAAAGCCTCCTGACAGCCCAATTTTGTTGAGCTACAGTGACATCCAGTGGCTGTTCCCGATGGACCTCTTCAGGCTGAGCTTGCATTTCTGCCAGGGTCGCTGAACATCTGGCACAGGGAAAAATGCAGGTTTTTCTCAATGCGGAGCAGAGCAGTAGCTTAAGCAGCTGCAGTCAGTTTCAGAGCTTGGTACTGATCTCAGACAGCTTCTGCTGGCCCTTAAAGCAGAAGAGAGATGGAGTCTTTTTACCTGCAGATACATTTCAAATCCTTTAGATTTGTTTTTTGTATACTCCTCACTGTTTATAAGCTCTTACTAACACCACATTCCTGTCCAAGGCCTTCCACAGACAGCAACAAGCCTCTGCCACAAAGAAGCCTCTGCACTGTAGCTGAAATTTATCAAAATAAGGGAAAATCCACCAAGGTTCCTTCAACCCCTATTTTTGCTTTTGAATAAAAGTGCTGTCTTGCTGATGTTTAACTGTGGATGTAATGTAGGCAAGAAAAAGTCCCACATGTGAAGGATGGCAGCAGTCATACCAGCAACTTTCTCATATGTTGGCAGCTGTGGATATGTTGTAGGCACCACTGCAACAAATAGTCATAAAAAGCCCAGCAAAGGATGATAGTGCTAATGTTCTCCTCACCTGTTAAGAGCCTTTTTTGCATTTCCAGAGAAGGGCAGGCAGGGTGGAGGTGTGCAGCAGAAGCGGTGGCTCATGGCTGTGTGTGTTGACATAGCAATGGCTGGAACCAAAATTAGGGTAGGGATTCACTGGGATCTACTGGGGTCATCAGGAGTGGAGCTGGCACAGAGGGCAGGCTTCAAAGCCTGAGATGATGAGTTCCAGGAAATCACTGGGTCCTGTCTCCTTTTGTCCCCTTAGAACCTTTGAGCAGATTTAGCACAAAAATAGTCCTTGTATGTGTGTTTTACACTCTCTTGTTTTGTGTTTGCCCATCTCTTCAGGAACCAGTGAAGACCTATTCCAGGACTCTGAGGGGCGGGAGGGATCTGAGCCAATTGAGGAACACCAGTTTTCAGACCTAGAGGAATCTGACGATGATGATGACAATGAAGATGAGGAAGATGAAGAGGAAGAGGACGGCCAAGATGAGCCACTTTTAAAGTTGCCAGAAGGCAAACACACCACCCTCCCACTGCCCTCTTCAGGTGGCTCCCCATCTTCTCAAGAGGAAGGCACAGAAATAGCATTGTCCTTATCCCAAGAAACTGTTCCTAGCAGCCAAAAAGTAGGTGAAGGCCAGCAGGCCTCCTCCTCAGGGCTGGAAACAAAGTGGTCAGCAGACAGCAGTGACATTGCTGTGTGCCACAGCTTCTTGAGTCTCCACAGACCAGCTTTGACCTCCACTGAACAATTGGCTTCTGCCGAAAGAGAGTCTGTCACAAGGCCACAGATGTCCTTAGTTATGGACCTGTCAACCTCAAAAGACACCTCCCCAAGAAGAAGGCAGTCTCCAAGCCAGGACTCTGGCAGAGGTGGTGGCAGCAGCAGACCAATGCCAGGGAGAAAGCACCTACTAACCAAAAATGAAACTTCACCGAAACGTTTTTCACCAACTGGAGAACTGTCTTCTCTAAGGTGCCTGTCTCCGGGGAGAGGGTTGTCTCCTTGCCAGCGTGTCTCTCCCAGGAGGGAGGCATCTCCACTGAGATGTGTGTCACCAAGACTTGAGCTGTCACCCAGCAGGCATCTTTCCCCCAGAAGAGAGCTGTCCCCAAGAACGTACCTTCCACCAGAAGGAGAAGTGTCCCCTGTGAAGCATTCATCACCAAGCAGAGAGATGTCATCAGTCAGATATTTATCACTGAAGAAAGTCTTGTCTCCAGGCTGCTCAGAGTCACCAAGGTATCCATCCCCCGGGAAAGAGGACTTGCCTAGTACTAGCAAATCAGCAGCAGATGACAAAGTTCAAAGCTCATATCAAACCCAGCATGGGATATTATCTTCGATGCCTCTACCTCACAGGTTCTTTGGCAAAAATGTACAGCTCTACGAGTCCAAGCTGGTAAGTTCAAGACCCTCTTGCCTTCTAGTCCCTGCAGTACATTCTTTCTGATTTTTAATGAAGGTTGCAATGCTGGAGGGCACAGTGACTCTGACTGTGACCGATGTCGCAGGTAACCCAGCGAAAAGTGACAGTGTACAGCAATGGGTTTTGCACCCCTTTTGGTCCTGTCCATCTCAGCTGTCCCTTCTCCAAGGGTTTATTTACCCTCCTGACCCGACCAGTCTCCTGCTGAGTCAAGCAATAAGGATGACAGCTTAATAATGACTAGTTGTCACTAAGAGGCTTCTATTTTTCTGGTAATTTCATATTCATTTTTGAGATTTCACCAATGGGGGGAAGCTGTGATGATTTTTCACTGGTGAGTGACCTGAACCAGATCCAGACTAGCCATTGCACCCTATTGCTGGCTCCTGGGCTGCTGGCTCTGTTGGATCAACTGCTGAGAAATGTTTGTTTTGACATCTCTGATTTCATTTCACTTCTCTCTTCAGCATAGAGAGGTGTTTCCCACTGGTCCAGAAAATTATTTATTCTCTCTGCTGGACATATCAAATCCTACGGGTAAAGGAAAATTGCATGTTCCTCCCACTGCTCCAGGCAAATTAGATGTTGGGTTTGGTGGAACGTTTCCCATCTCCTGAGGTGCCTGTCTCTCCTGTAATTTACGCTGATGAACATGAGATTCAGTTGTTGGAGTTCCTCTGCTGTGAAACTGCTGTGAGGAAGGACTCGAGCCCTCAGAGACTGCACTAGGAAGAGAGAGTCCTTTATAGAGCCCCTGGAGAACCTGTCATGGCAGAGGCTGACCCAGCCCTTCTCCAGAAAAGCCATGCTGCCCAGTGTGTGTTTCTTCCTTCTCTATGATAACGGCCTTCCCTCTGCTTTCCACTGTGGGTGTTTGTCTCACCTTCTCAGAGACTGTCCTTCTTTTCAGGCTCAAACTTTTGCTTCCTATAATGCTGTTTCCCTTTCTTGTCAATTAACTTGTGGTGGATCTCAGGGCTGTGGAAACCCGGGTTCTTCAGCTGTAGTCAGGAGAGCTGCTCACTGCCACTTCTTGTAGCAAATCCCCCAAGCTCTGTAGTCCACAGTAGGAGACAATATTGTATACTCCTGCTTATCTGCCCATTCACACCTTTTTGCTCTATTTTTCTGCTCCTTTTATGCACCCAGACTCCCTACTGGTACTTTTCTCATGTGTCTCCCAAGCAACAATACAGACCTGAACAGGAAACTTCCTGTTTATCAGCCAGATGGACAGCTGGGTTTTCTTTGCAAAATTATGTTCCTGGTAAGGCTAGAAGAGACAGGTGAATTTATCAGATCCCAAACGGAGCTCTATGCTACAAACTGGTGCCCCGTGCATCGCTTAGGAACTTGGAGGTGATTTCAGCCCAGCTTCAGTCTAGACTTTCTGCTCAGTGTGTGCATCAGGCCTGACCGTGGCTATTTCTCTTCCCACTGGCTCTTGCAGTAGGTGGCCTCTCTTTCTGGTGGCTGTTGCACCACTGATGCGGCTTGTCTGGGGATTTCCCAGCACCCCTAGAGTGATTCTGCCAAGACTTCATGTGGATAAATGAGATTTAGCAAGTGTTTGGGCTTGTAACTGTTGACCAAGTATACACTATCTTCAGTGACTCTTGCTTTCTCTCTTTTTTCTTCTCTTCTGCTGCTTTCCTTTGTTGCCTTTCCATAGAGTTACAGCTCTCAAGGGTCAGGCAATTCTCCATAATCCTACAAAGAAATGTGCCCTCCAGTGAATCCTTAAATATTTTAGCTAGCCCCATCCTCATGGAAAGTTTTTTTCAGTTTCTGTTGCTTCCTCTTCTTGGGAGTCCTGCTTAGGGGTTTAGTTATTACCTCATCACTAATTAATCCATTTCTGTTTAGCCACATATCTCTCCATGATGTACATTAGGAAACTATGTGAAGCACCAAGAGAGAAAGAGGAAAAGGTAAAATGGCAGGGTCTTAACCCTTGATTTCTATAGGCCACACCATGAGGGTGGTGGTGGGGACCACACTGATGGGTGTGCTTTGTGTCAAATGAGAGTTAACGCTACCTTTCCCTCGATCCAAAACATCCCTGCAATTAGCATCTGCAAGGATATAATCCTGCTTTAAGAAAATACAGTAAAAATAAATAATGTTTTTTCTGGGCTTTCAGAAACCCCATGTACTGAAAGGGGTCCAAAGCAGCTCAGATGGCACGAAACACTGGCATACTCTGCCAGGGTCTCAGAGGCAACTCTGATAATAGGACACGGGGTAATGGTTTTAAACTAAAAGAGGGGAGATTTAGACTAGATATAAGGAAGAAGTTTTTTACGCCGAGGGTAGTGAGACACTGGCCCAGGTTGCCCCGAGAAGCTGTGGATGCCCCAACCTTGGAAACATTCCAGGTCAGGTTGGACGGAGCTCTGAGCGACCTGGTCTGGTTGAAGATGTCCCTGCTTATGGTAGGGGGTTGGACTAGATGGCCTTTAAAGGTCCCTTCCATCCCAAAGTATTCTATGATTTTTGTGATGATCCAAGCCTGAACCAAAGCCCTGGATCTTTGCCCTGACCATGGGCATATTTGTACCCAGGAGGAAAATGCTGCGGGTTGTGCTGCCCCTTACCTTAAAGGTTTGGGGGTCCAAATCTTCCTTGGTTGATTGATCTCCCTCAAATTAGAATAGTGTTAGCAACCCCAATCCTTAGAGTGAGCATTAATTATGCTAATGCTATAACTTCTGTGTTGCACTGAATCAGCTTTTTCATCCTTTTCCCTCTCTGCTGTGCAGAAGATAGAACCACGAAGCCCAACATGTTCACCTGGTGCCACGCAGCCTGTCTGCTCCCGACCCTTGCAGGCACCTCATGAAATACACGTCCACGCTGCCAGCCGAGGGGAGGAGAACATCTTCAGTCATCTCCCATTGCATTCGCAGCAACTCGCGAGGACCCCGTACCCTATGATTCCCATTGGGGGCATCCAGATGGTCCAGGCAAGGCCAAGCACCCATCCCAGCTTGGTGCCCAGCTCGGTCATGTCCCTGCAAGAAGGATATTTTGCCTCTGGTGGCAGCAGCTTCGCCGAGTTCAGCCGGGCTCCCAAGAGGGATGAGGAACCGCAGGTCCCATGGGAGCCCTCATCGGCATCCGTCTCCCCGGTTGCAAAGGTTTCCAAATACATGCTGTCCCCGGAGCATACGAGCAGCGGGTACTCAGAAGAGAAAATGAGGACTAGTGAGCTTCAGCAAAAGACAGACCAGGAGGAATACAGGGTAAAAACGTTGGCTGAGTCAAGCCATGTGGAGCAGGCTGGCTGCTCGGCATCACCAGCTGGCCCCAGCACAACTGATGAGCACTCTCCAAAGCCTTCGATGAGCGGGGAAGAAGCCTTGAAAAAAACGGGCAAGAAGCAATCTGGCAGCTCGAGCACTTCTTTCGAATCATCCTGCACTTTCATCTCAGATCTCCCCTCCCAGCCGCTGGACCGAAGCAGCAGCACCGGCTGCCTCGCAGAGCCCTCATCCAGCCACTCGCAAGCCCAGCCCTTCTCCCTCCGGAGGAGAAACCTCTCCGGAGAGCCCAGTCGCCACGGGGGAACCTCGAGGAAGAGCAGTCCACACCTCGAGCAGGCAGATTTAGGTCAAACTCAAAAAAAGGTGGATGAAAACACGGGAAGTTCTTAAGCCTCCACCATCCGTTCCACCTTTAGGCTTCCTCTGTAAAATCAACAGACATTTTCAACACTATTTCCTTTAGTATAATCATCGCTATATGAAGCACTCTAGTGAATGACCAAACCCATGGAAGATTCCTGGTTTTCTTTGTCCCAGTCTGGTATTATCTCCACATGTATGCAGTTACTTGTGCCTTTTTCTATACCTTTTGTTGCTTGAAATGTACAAAAATGTTTGAGGCTGTGAATATTTTTTTAGAGTTTTTTGGAAAGGGGTTTGTTAGACCTTGTCTTTTTTGCCATTTAGGTGTGCGTAATTATGGGTCTGAGAGATGCAGAAAGGAAAGGGTTAAGCATTTTAAGAGGAAGAAGATGCACTGAAAACAAAAAAAAAACAAACAAAAAAACAAAACAGAAAAACTTTTTTATATTGATTAAATGATTAAAAAAAAAAACCACCAAACCCTTGCTCCTGTGTACAGAAGTTTATGATTTGTATTTATTACATGCTTTATTTAATTCTCGCAAAGTGCTTGTTTTTTTTTCTTGCATCCCTCTGGTTGCCTATGGTTGTGCTTTAAACAGTTGAGACTGCTTTACATTTGAAAAACACGTTTACCCTGAACTTGTAAATGAAACTAGCACTTCCTTGAGTAGGGGGAGGTTCGTTAGGGAGAGAGAAATGATCACTCAAAAGAGAAAACAATGAATCTTGAGCGTCCCTCCCTCCTGCATAACCCATCAAAGCACTTTTTTTTAAAAAGGGACAAAAAAGAAGAAGAAAAAAAAAAAAAGGTTCTTCTTCAAAGATTTAACTTCAAGAACATAGGAATGTATCGCATGTATGTAGACTTGTGTGCTGGGAATGGTGTCTCTCGCTGGACGAGCCGGCCTCCTGCTTGCTTTACTCCTTCCGTCTGCTCCGTGGTGCCCGCCGCATTGCCCCGGCAAAGTCATGCCTGTGCCTGAGAGCCCCTCTTTTCTGGGGCTTGGAAAAGCCCTCTGTAAACACCCTCCCTCCGTTTTGAAAAATGGAAGTAAACTCAGCCTTGCAGCCTTTTTTTCCTCTGTACTTTTTCCGTTGTGGACAAGCTCCTTCCATCCCTTCCCCACTCGGTCCCGGCTGGTTTGGCTCCCTCCAGCTCTGGGGATGCAGGAGTAGTTTGCGCTCTGCTTGTTTGCACGCCTGTGGTTGGGTAACTCACCAGTGAGCCCTGCATCTTAGTTTAATTTTATTTATTTATTTAAGCGGAACGTCGCAAGACCGTGGTCCTTATTGTGCAGACGGGCCCCTTTTTCAGTGTTTTTGGAAGACAAAGATTACGATGCTGAGTGGTTGATGTTTGTGATCAGCTTGTTGTGCATGCACGCAGACTTTTTCCAGAGCAGATTTTTTAACTCCTACCATCCGTAGCAGAGCAATGGCCTCTACTGCCAAATAGATCCCATACCAAATACAGAGAGACCTGATGGAGCCGTCCCTCTCTGTCTTGTTAACACACTTTTTAACACACAAATCTTCAATACATGTTTGCCCAAGCGGACATCAGGCTCTTTACTACTTAAGAGGGTTTTCTTTAACAAAANNGCATTTGCCGTAAGCTTTGGGCTAGATCAAATTTGCTTGCCTTCTTTCTGGAACTGTATTTTGATCCTTGAC
>VXBJ01006048.1:657463-758258 GCA_013400055.1 Nycticryphes semicollaris
TTTGGATAAAGTGGGGTTAAGCTGCAGCCACCCCCTCCCTCCTTACCCCCACCCTCCAAGCAATTGCCCGGAAACACCCCCCTTGGGTGTAAAGTGTTACTGTAACAGAAATGCCAAAAACACTATTTTTTTAAAAAATTTTTCCAGTATTTTCACTGTCCGGGCAGAGGCAACGAAGCAAAGACACGTGGGCCAACGTGGCTCTGAGGCCGGACTGAGGTCAGTGCACTGACCAGAGACCATCCTCTGGGTGGGGTTTGTTACAGGGTGTCTTTCCTTGCTGGACTCCCCCAAACCTGGGACGCTGTTCAACATCCCTTGGTGGCCATGGATTCTCTTGGGGGTCTTGCCAGCCTTCCTGCTGCCAGAAAGCTGAGGGCTGCTCTCCTCATCCCTCCTTGCTGTGTCCCTCTGGAGCCTTCTCCCCCTCCAGAAACCCTCCGTGGTGTTTCTCCCCACCGTGTCCCTCCTCTGTCCCACCAGTCCGGGGTATCCCCACCACAGCCCAGGGAAAGCCAACCACAAGGGGGTATTTTGGAGCAGGGAGAGAGATTCTGCTCCTCCTCGTCCTGCTTTGTCCCTTGGGAGCAGCATCAGGGCTTGCTGTACCCCAGCAGCTCTGTGAACTCCAACCATTCCCACCACCTTCTCCAGAGAATGCAAGAGTTGGTGCAGAAGAGATCAGATCTTGGGAGCCAGGTCTGCCTGAGGCTGGTCTGTCACCAATATTAGTCCTGGAATGAGTGTGGCCACTAGGAAAAAAAAAGGAAAAAAAAAAAAAAAGACAAGTAAGAAAATAAGATAAAAAAGAAAAGAGAGGAAAGAAAGTAAATCAGGAAAACAGAAAAAGGAAAGGGAAGGGAAAGGGAAAGGTAAAGGGAAANAAGGAAAGAGGAAAGAGGAAAGGGTAAAGGAAAAGGAAAGAGGAAAGGGTAAAGGAAAAGGAAAGGGTAAAGGAAAGGAAAAGAGAAAAGGAAAGGGAAAGGGAAAGGGAAAGGGAAAGGGAAAGGGAAAGGGAAAGGGAAAGGAAAGGCAACAGAAAAAAGAAAAATGGGAAAGACAAAAGAAAAGGAAAAAGGAAAACCAAAAAGAGAAAAAAAGAAAAAATATGAAAAAAGAAAAAAGAGAAAAAGAGAAAAGAAGAAAGCAAAAAGAAAAGATTTTTCTTTTTAGAAAGAAAAAAGTGAGGGAAAAAAAACAAAGATAAAAAGTGAAGAAAAGGGAAAAAACAACAACAACAAAAAAAAGCATGTAATTTGCCCGCTGCTAATTGTCCTTCCAAGGAAGCCCATCAATTCCCTTTATGGCTCAGGAAACCCTTGTGGGCACCTTCCCACCTGCTTATCTTCCCCCATGTTCCCCCCCCAGCCTCTGATGGAGTCCACATGAGTCCAGCGGCTGAAGCGGGGGCCTGGGGGAGGGAGGATTTGCAAAATAGGTCAAGGAAAGGAATCTTTCCCCAGTTTATCTCTGGGAGTGTGGAGCTGGGGCTGCCTCAGCCAGCAGAACCAGCTGCTCCCTCACCAAACATTTGACCCTGCAGCCTGAAGAGTTGGCTCCTCCAGAGCTGGTTTCTGAGCACAGTAGCTATGCTGGAGGAGGAAGATGAGGGAAGGGAGAAGGAAGCTCAGCTGGTCTCCATTTCATCTCACAAAAACCACATTTCTGCATGTGGAGGAAGGAAAAAGGTGCTGGTGGCGGGGTCCAAACCTCCTGCCTTCCTTCTCTCTGAGACCTGGCTGGCTTTGCAGCAATTACCGTTTTCTTAGTCTATTCATCACTCACTCGGGAGGAAGGAGCATACCAGTCCCCAGCACTCAGCTGGGGCAACCAGTCCCTGCTCTGTGCCTCAGTTTCCCCATCTACAGCCAGCAGTTTTGGCCTCCTCACAGGGCTATGAGGAAACTCCAGCAGTTAAAAGCACACTCAACGGCAAGGCCTGAAGATGCACAGCTTTGGGTACATCTCCTCAGGGGTTCTCCTGTGCTGGGAAGGCTCAGAAATCTTTGGGCATTGCGTGCTGTGTTGTGCTCCAAGGGGCATTTCCCTGCTCCAAGTGTCTGCTGGGTGAAGTGAAACTGGATCTAGCACTTTGATCCAGGCATCTAAAGGACCTCTGTGGGCCAAGAGGTTGAGAGCCTGGGCCTGGGGTAGATCAGGTCCTTTACTACCCTACTTACCTTCAGCACAGGAAGGACATTGACCTGTTGGAGCAGGGCCAGATGAGGCCAGGGAGATGCTCTAAGGGCTGGAGCCCCTCTGCTGTGAGCACAGGCTGAGAGAGTTGGGGGGTTCAGCCCTGGGGAGAAAAGAAAGCTCCAGGGAGACCTTAGAACCCCTTCCAGTCCCTAAATGGGCTCCAAGAAAGCTGGGGAGGGACTCTGGAGCAGGGAGGGGGATCTTGATCCAGATGAGGGGGAAGGGTTTGACACTGAAAGGGGGGAGATGGAGAGGAGACGTGGGGAAGAACTTTGGTGTGAGCGTGGTAAGAGCCTGGCCCAGGTTGCCCAGAGAAGCTGTGGCTGCCCCATCCCTGGAGGGGTTCAAGGCCAGGTTGGAGGAGGCTTGGAGCAACCTGGTGTGGTGGGAGGTGTCCCTGCCCGGGGCAGGGGGTGGCACTGGATGGCCTTCAAGGTCATTTCTAACCCAAACCATCTCATGATTCTCTGATTCTACACCAATACCTTGTATTTTTCTTTACGCTGGTTGAAGGCAATGAGTCCTGGCTGGTGGCCACAGGCTGGTGACGTTTGTTCCAGATACACTGCCAGCCCCTCCAGCGTGTGCTTTAGCCACTGAATGGAGGAATGATTTTTCCTTTTTAAAAAAACAGTTTCTCCAATGTTTAAAAACAGAGACGCTTTAAAGGCAGCCAGAGCTGTCTGGAGAAGGCTGATGCTAAACCCTGCTAATCTCCCAAGCCTGGAACCAATTTAGTTTACAGAAATCTCCAGAGTGGCTTCAATTAATCAGGTGTCCCAAGAATTCCTTGCCCCTAAAGAGTCTTTGTTTTCTAGATGCAGAGACCAGACATTTCCTCCCCAGGGAAGCCAAATGTAGCATCAAAATATTAAGAATCCTTTGGCTGATGTTCCAGGCTGGTTCTCTCCTGGGAAACGCAGTTACCAATAGCCGTGTGAAGTGGGGAAGGTAGTCACGCTGCTGTGGGAAATTCAGACCAATGCCTCTCTCTGGGAGGCTGAAACTTCTTCTGTTCTTTTGAAATACCCCAGTCCTGGGGTTGAAATGATCTATCCTTCTCCCCAGATTCAGATTCAGCCTCCCAGCAGCTTGGGAGTTTGACTTGAGAACCTGGAAAGATGAGTTCCTCATAACCAAGTCGCTATGTGCATCACAGGCGTAAAAGCACCTTAAGAAAACCTCAGTCCCTGACCTCTACCAAGGCTTTTGGCTGAAGAAGGAGCCAAATTTCCCAGCTGAGGGGTGGGTTTTAGCTGGAATGTGTTGGAAGGTGTGGCCCAGCATTGCTGCAGGGAAGAGCTGATGAGATTGTGTGGAGAGGGAGCTGGATGGCTTTAATGAAGAAAAATATCAGTTTACCTGCATTCAGTCACTCCACAGTCTTGTGGAGAACTGCACCACAGGGAGCTGCTGGCATTGGAGGAATAACGCGGGGGGGGGGGGGGGGGGGGGAGGGAAGGACTGGGGATAGGGATGAAGTAAAACCTTGAGGGAGATGCAGCAGTTCTAAAGTCGAGACAGGCTGGAGGTGAGCACGGACAACACTCCACACCAGGGATCAGCCCCACCAGTGAGTTTTTGATTGGTTTCTGGTTTTGCATTTCCACACCAGCATCAGGGAAAAGGGCTGTGAAGGTTCCCCTAAGGGGAGGAGCTGGCAGAGCTTGCTAGAGAAGAGCTGGGAGAGAGATGCTGAGAGCCACCATGGAGGGCATTGGGTTTTGGTCCTGGTATAGTCCTGGTCGAGTGGAACTGGCACGAAGCTTGTGAGGGATGAAGAAGGAATAAGTAAACCTCAGATCTTCTCATGGCTTCATCTGGGTTCTCTGTTTCCTATATAGCTCTGGGTATAGCAGCATCCCCTTGCTGTGGACAGGCTGGTCTTGAGTGTTTTTTATCTGTTACTGGCCACAGACTCCAAGAAGGAGAAATGCCTTTGAGGCTTCGGATTTGATAGATTTGTTGGAACACAGGGTGGATGCCCAGTGCCTGCAGTGCCATCAGGAACATCTCTAGCTGTGCCTGTGGTCCTGGTCCACCTTGGAGAAACATGTCCTAAGACACAGGGAGCTCCTTAATCTGCACTGAGCAGGTCTTGTTTGATCCTGCCTGTGCCTCAGGAGATGCAGGGGCTGAAAGGGTCAGAGGACGCAGCTCTGGGGGTATTAGGACTCAAGTGAGCTGATGGGGAGGAGAGATAGCTGGGGCAGATCACAGATGTGCACCACAGAGGTGCTGCCTTGCTGTGGGGTGTTGGCCCTGTCTGCATCTGCCCCACATCCCCTTGCTGTGGCTCAGAGGGAGAGGGAAGGACAGGGGTAAGTGCAGGGGGACCAGGGCAGTGTCATCAAGCCAACAGATGAGATGAGGCTGTGTGTGCTGTAGAGATTGGTCAGGGGACAGCTTGTTACATGTGTCTGAGTGTCCAGCACCGAGTGCTGGGGGACACGACCCCAGGCAAAATGTGTGGGTGAGGGGAGGAAGTCCCCTGTCCTGGAGGGGAGCTCGGCCTCCTCCCCACCACAGCCAGATGGTTCAGGGCTGGGGGCTGGAGTGTTGTCCCCTGAGGAGGTGTTTTTGCTGGAAGAGCCGGCATGGCTGCCACGGGCTGATACTCGTTGTTATGACAACAGGAGGAGGCTGCTGTGTGCAGGGCAGAATGGTGAGGAAGAGAAGGGAAAAGGATCAAAGAAACATAGAACGGTTTGGGTTGCAAGGCACCTTGAAGGCCACCTCATCCCACCCCCTGCCCTGCGCAGGGACACCTCCCACAAGACCACTTTGCTCCAAGCCCCCTCCAACCTGGATTTGGACCCCTCCAGGGATGGGGCAGCCACAGCTTCTCAGGGCAACCTGGGCCAGGCTCTCAGCACCCTCACACCAAAGAACTTCTTCCCCACATCTCAGGTCTATTTCCCCTCTTTCAGGGTCAAACCCTTCCCCCTCATCCTATGGCTCCCCTCCCTGATCCAGAGTCCCTCGCCAGCTTTCCTGGAGCCCCTTTAGGAACTAGAAGTTCTCACCGGAGCCTTCTCTTCTCCAGGCTGAACCCCCCCAGCTCTCTCAGCCTGTCCTCACAGCAGAGGGGCTCCAGCCCTTGCAGCAACTCCATGATGTCCTCTGGCCACACTCCAACAGCTCCATGTCCTTCCTGTGCTAGCAGTGGAGAAGTTCTTAGCCAGCAAGGGGTCAGGCGGGTGCATGGTGCAGGGACAGAGACATCGCCAGGGATGGAGCATCATGAGGGGTTGGCATTTGTACCTTCTCCCAAGGCTCATGACACCACATGCACAAGGAGGGTCTGGGCACCCCTGAGCCCCCCAGCATCATGCATACAGCTGGTGAGACCTGTGCAGAGGGTTTAAACTGGGAAAATAATGCCCCATATAACAGACTGCTGATTATTGCAGCAGATCACTTGTGGGGAGCTCTGGCAGGCAAAGCATGACTTCATTCTCCTTACAGACTTTTCTTGGACTGCTAGCAAGACAAATAAAAAAAATCACCTAATAACCAACTTTGTGTCCTGCTGGAGTCACCAATCACAGCCTCTCCTACCCAAAGCAGGGTCGGCATAAAATCACGAGATGCAGGAAGATGTTGGGGTAAGTCCACGGTGCCAGCTTGTGCTTTTTGTTTTAAATCAGGTGCCCCGTAACATGCACTTCTCTGTAAAACCGCAGCTCCAGGGCCCAGAAGATTAAGTGCAAAACTTGGCTCTTATTATTAGACCAATACAAACAACTGTATCCTCTGGGTTCTGGAGGAATATTTGGACCCGTGGCCACTGTGTGCTTGCCAAGAGGGATTAACTCCCACATGAAATTCGTGACTCTGCCACTGCCTTCCCGTGAGACCTGGTCACATCCCTTAGGAATGTGGTCGTGACTTTTCTAAAGGGAGCATAAGCAAAGTTTTCAAGACCAGACGAGATAAAGGCCAGAGTATCCTGCTCTGACCTCCCAGCTGGCCCTACTCTCAGCTCCTTCCCAACTTTAATTACCCCGCAACCCTAAACGTGCACATCAATGTGTGAGGGATGGCTTAGAGCCTTCTGGGTGCTCAGAAGCTACGGTGAAGGCAGCACCAGCCAGACATTGCTCCTCCATCCCTGTGCACGGGAGCTTGGGGGGTCTCTAAGTCAGCCCCATTCCCCTCTCCAAGTCACAGCGTTGAAAGGTTACACAAGTAACTTGTCCTTATGGCACACCTTTAACCAGGTAACCAGGAATCACTTTAAACATTAAAAAAAAAAAAAAAAAAAGCCTGTGAGATGAGTCAGCTTCATTCTTCCTCAAATTACAGATCAACTACAGAAAGGATGTCTTTTCAGCAAGAGGTGGCTGTGGGTGGGTGCATATTCTATCTATTATTTATCTCAAAAGGTCTTTTCCTGTTTTACCCCCTAGTTGAAGGGCAGTTTAGGCCACAGATATATCCAGTCCTAAAGAAATGGAACGTTCCAGCTGAAACATTTGGGTCAGGAGATGAAATACAAAACTCCCAGAGAGAGCAGGGTTGAGTTCATGGGCTGAACATTTGGTTAAACCTTTGGTTCTACAAATGTGTGAGCCCTGGGAATTCCCAGGTGTGCATGGGCCAGTGCTAGCTCTGGATTGCTCAGTTCTGCAACATATTTCACTTACGGCTTTTTGCTGCTGGAATCAGTTTATTCTCTGAGAATCCAAATTTTCACTTTAAAAATAGATTTCTAAATATTGTGGCTGTGAAATAAAAAAAAAAAAGCTGGAAATCATGACTTTATATTTCCTAACACAAAGGCAAATATGAAGAATGCGAAATGTATTATTCTTTTCATGTCATAACTTTGCAGACTTCACTTAGGACTTGGAAATACATAGTGCCAACAGTGCCATGTCTGAACACTAAGCACCAGCAGAGGAGATCTCCCATTTTAAGATCTCTGTAACACATCAGGATACAAATTTATTAAAGGAGTCAGGATAGATAAAAAACCGGCAGTGTTTTAGGGTAAGCATTGTGCTCAAGGAAGGTCTTTTCACATATTTTGATAAGCTCTGTACCATGCCTTTTGGTCTGGGACAAGTGTCACCCAGCTGGTGGCTGAGCAATGGTGGCACATTGAGCATCCTGGCTGCTGGCCCGACACTCAGAGGGTGCTGGCTGGCAGGAGGTGAGGGTGAGGAGAAGATAAAGGTTGTGGGGAAGGTACGTAGTAGCTGCACAAGGAAGAGGACATCTAGGATGGATGGATGGACTGAGGTATGGGGGGACGCCTCCCAAGTGTGGGTCCCTGCTGCTGAGTGGAAGAGTGCGACTTCTTGTCGGAGACACTGCAGTGTCTACACGTTGATCCTGCTCTGGGACAGACAGATAGACCAGAAAGTCTCCTCCCAGCTCATTCTCTCTACCTTCCTGAATCTTTGTCTATGTTTGTATAATTATCACCCACTTTCTGAACTCCTTCACAAATGAAGGCCACAATCCTCAAACTCTCATGTGGCACTGGGAGCTGATGCTTTAAATCTTTCTCTCACAACCCAGCAAACAGCGTGAGACTCGCAGGCTGCACACAGCAGAAAACTGAATGGTTATTGCTAACAGCAAACCCATCTTACTGGTGCTTTTATATATCTGACTAGAGACCTAATAAGTGCTGAATTGGTGTGTGATTTAATGAGTCGAACTTCAAAGCTGCTGTTTCAACACCTAATTCGCTCATCTGGACTAATAACTGAAATGGGTGGTGCTTTCCTTTTTTTTTAATTTCCTTCTAGCTATTTATTATTTATCCAGTTGCTTTACAGCTCCTAATTTAATAAGTGCCAGTACCCAGGGGTACTGCTTCAGGAAGAAGGAGAAACCGGAATCCTACAGTCTCTCCTATGAACTGCTTTGGTGGACACCAGAGGTCCCATTATGTCATTTTAAGCCCTTTATGCCATTGGCAAGTAAGAGATGTGGAGCACTGTGCATTGTCAGGCAGCCTTCCTTCCCAAAATGCAGCAGCAGTGGCCGAAAGGGAAGGATGGCAGCACTGGGTCTTCTCCTGGGGCTTTGTGTCACAGCCTGGAGAGGAGATTAAGTCCAGCTGACGGTGCAGAGATGGACTGCTCCTCTGGACCAAGCCAAAAGGCACCTGAGGATGGCAACGTGCATCCCCTCCAGGCAGCCTGGCTCATTTCTGGCCTCTTCTCTCTCTCTGCCTCCCCTCACAGGGATGTGCAAGAGGGAGAAATGACCTTGCAGTGGCCCAGTTTCTTCTTATGGGGTAAAATTATGGCCACAAAACCCACTCTACCTTTCCAGCAAGGCTGAGGCATAAATCCCAGGGTGTGATGGTGACTTTTAGAGGTTTAGAGGACTTTTTGTTGGGAGAACGATCAAAGATGGATGTTTTCGGGATCCTTCCAGGGACGCACGGACAGCTCTGGGTGTGAGGGAGGGAGGTGAAAGCACATTACAGTTCTTAACCTCCATCCTCCCAGCAGGCAGGGTAAATAAGAGGTCTTGTTGGCCTTGCATTGCACTGACAGCTTCTGCGCTGGTGGCTAATCAAGAATTGCCTGTTTGCTTTTATTTGCTGGCTTCATCCTTCCTGAAGCATCCCTTAGGTCATGCAGCTCACTGGGTCTCCTTGGGTATTTCTCAGCTCTCTCAGTCAGGAGGAATCTGAGCCGAGCTGTTCTCACTGAGATACTCTTCAAGCGTGATTTCTTGGAGCTGCTGCACTCAGATACACTGGAAGCACAGTCTGCCGGGTTCATAACGACCATCGCCCTTCTACTTCCATATTTCTTGTCCCTGGGTTTCGAAGCACTCTTTGCAGACATTAAAGAGCTGTTCCCCAGAACCCCAGAGGCTGCAGCTAAACCGAGCTCGCTCGGAAATGTTCCCACTGTTGCTGTGATACCAGTAAGAACTCACACCAGCCACCAGCCTTTTTATTACAGCCCAAACGAGCTCAGAGGTTAGGTCATTTTACAGATAAAGAAACCCAGCTAGCGATGTGATTGTGCTAGGTTCTTACTCTTAGCCACTGGCAGAACAAGGGATGCTGCTTGGAATTCGTCATCTTTCAGCAAACTCATGTTCTCCTTTTCTGCTCTCACACCATCCTTCACCCCCCCACACCCTCCACCTTCCCCACCCACCCCGACTTATTCATCCTTCGGGCACTGGCAGTGCTTTTTTCAGTTGTGCAGTCTTGAAAGTATTGCAGTGTTTTGTAGCCTGTCCCTTGATTGGGTGATTCTGCAGAAGGGGAAAATCCTAATAAACCTGTAGCAGGTTCCCCGGCTGCTAATTAACATTTGATCTATTTTCCTCTAGTATTAAGTGGGAAAATAGAAGTGATCCTAGCTTCGTGCTCCAAGGAGCCACATTCCTGGTCCATGAGCTATTCCCAGAAAACAGCCCTGAGAGAATCCACGGCAAAAATGCTGCTCGGTTTTCCTGCCTGCAGTGCAAAATGAAAAGGGGCTGTGTTTCCCATTTTGGGCTGCTGATAACCAAAGCTAGCAAGAAATTGCAGCCAGACAGAGGTGGGCAGGCAGGGACCTGCCTGGGCTCCAGGCCACAGGGCTGGGCTAAGCCAGGTAGCCGTGCAAGCCACTGCTGATCCTGGGGTGCACGAAGGGGCCCGTGCTTGGGGTTCCAGATGCAAATAGAAGCCTCAGTCACTGACACCCCCTGCACAGAGTCATTGATGATCTACATTGGCTTGGAGGGCTCCGCGGGGCTGAGCTGTTGGTGCCGTGTCTGTGTCCCGATTTGAGTGACACAGGACTAATTTCTCTTCTAATGCTTGGGGAAACTGCACTTTTAGAAGACTCTAGTGTCTGAATTCATGAAAATATTTATTCTATACCCAGTGATGGGATGTGGGTTTCAAGGTCTCAGCATTTCTGAGCTCACCAGGTGCAGGAACAAGGAGAAGCAAGACTTGGGCACTTACCCCAAGCTGCCAACAGGATTATTTTACACCATGAACATCACATTCAATATAAATCAGAATGTTTGCTGAGGAGTTCTCTCTCTCCCTTGATGGCTGCCATCCTAAGAACTCCTTGCCCTGAGCCCTTCCCTTCCTCCTTAAGCAACAGTGCTCTCAGTGTCCCACAACTGGCTGTCCCTGATGGGAGGGCACAGCTTCCTGATGGGGAATGGGCAGGGCATGGTCCTTGTGTATTTTATAATGGTATCAAGGTCATTGTCATTGTCGGTTCTTCAGTGTTACTCATGTTAATTATCTAGTCTTGTTCTATTCAATCTGTTTATATTCCAACCCTTGGGTTTCCTTGTTTGTTTCTGATTCCCCTTCCCGGGTGGGGAGGTGTCACCATCAGATAGAATAATTTTCTAAATGACAATAAATTGTTGTGGGTTTCTCAAACCAAACTAGTTGACTTGCGGAAAAAGAGCACTCTCCTCCTTGGAGAGGACCAGGCTCAGCCTGTGCTGATACGTTCTCATCACGGTACGGTTTCATCACATCAGTCTTGAGCTGTGCTAGAGCCAGAGACGTCTGGGACACATTAGTGCAGCCTGAAGTCCTGGGCATGGTGGCAGATGATGAATTGTGATGGTATGCGGCTGTGTGCCCCACCAAGGTCCATCAGCACCACAATGAGACCAGAGTTCACAAGCAGTGCTTTGTAAGTTACAGAATCATAGAATCATTTAGGCTGGAAGAGACCTTTAAGATCCTCAAGTCCAACCATTAGTCCAACACTGCCCAAACCACCATTAGCCCATGTTGCTCATCACCACATCTGCCCAGCTTTTAAATACCTCCAGGGATGGTGACTCCACCACTTGCCTGAGCAGCCTCTTTCAATGCTTGACAACCCTTTTGGCAAAGACATTTGTTCCTTATATCCAATCTAAACTTCCCTTGGTGCAACTTGAGGCCATTTCCTCTTGTCCTATTGCCTGTTACCTGGGAGAAGAGACCATCCAGGATGTTCTAAGGAAGAGCTCCCCAACCCCTGGCCTGCAGCTGGAATGAGCACAAAGCTCATCCCTTTTTTGGCCCTCTGCTTTTCACCCATGGGCAGTAAAATCATGGAGCAAAGTGTCAAATCCCACAGCCAAACCCCTCCAGCTCTGTGGGGGCCTCCTGGAAGTGAAGGCAGAAACCAGGAGGCAGGCTGGGTCTGGAGAGGGAGGGACGTGGTCTCGCTGGCACAGGTCCCCACCCTCTGCTACCTGGCAGTGGAGTATGGAGGAGTGTTAACTGAAGGGTACCTGTTGTATGACTGTGGTGGGGTCTGCACACAGACAGAGCTGTTGTGAGTTGCATTTGGCTGCAGAGAGCCAGGGTGATGCCTGGCTGTGAGGACCTTTGTGTGACATCTCTGTCTGCATTTGATTTTAGGCATCATATCTAGCTCTGGGCCAGGGTGCACACAGGTTTATCACCTGCATCACTGCAAACCCTGTGGTGCCAGCTCAAGGGACCAGCACCACCCATAAGCAATCCTGGCCCATCATGGATGGTGTCACCATCTGCCCACGCTGGAGAGATCCACCTGCATTGCCCTCTGAGAGTGATGGGCTGGGAGATGAGCAAGGGGGGCTGCAGGTTTACCAACCACTTCGCTGGTGGGACAGACAGCTCTGTGGTGACAGGACAGGGCAGCATGAGAAGATCAAGCCACAGAAGCAGTGAGGCTACTACTGCAACAAGAATACTGCAGATGATGGAGGTGTTAGTGGCTATTTCATTAAGCCTGGATTTTCTTACAGGACATCTCCTCTGTGCTGCTTGGGAGTCCATCCATGGCTGTCTGGGGACCCATGGCTGACTCCTGAGACCTTTTCAGTTTGGGCTGCTGCTCCCACAGCCAGTCCCTTTGCTTTCATTTGGCTCTTGGCTGTTGTTGTGCCTACCTCAGGAGTGCCAGAGCATGGTAGCTGGGGTGGTGGTTTCAGTGACACGGCCACTGACAGAAGCCAGGCTGATTCCCCACAAAACATCCATCCAGCAGCAGCCTGACATTTCTGGAGATTTGAGTCACTGCTGAGGCAATGGGTGGGTTCCTGTGATGATGTACCAAGTCCCCAGTTGGCCATGGCACTCAGGCAAAAGGCACCTGCTCTTTGGTTTGACAGGCTAGGACCCACCCAGATCTGGGTCCCTGTCACAATCTTCCTTCATGCCCTTCATTCTCCTCCTTGCTTGACTGGAGATGATCACAACCCTTCCCGGTCACCCTCTATGGCCTTTGGCCTCTCAGTCCCAAACCCTGTGAGGTACCTGACCCACCAGCACCCTCAGCATTCCTGCTCTCACCTTCAGACAGCCCTTGAGGAACCTCTCCTTAGCAATAAATTACATTTTCCCACCAGCCCTGAACACAGAAGAGCTAAAACAAAACCAGTCATGGCCATCCCCAGTGCCACCCTCTACAGTGCTGGACATATTTGCCCCTGTTTCTGCAGAACATGGTAATGGTGTTGGAGTTGTTGTCACCTTGAAAGCCATTGCTTCCTGGGGCCGGTTGTTGTCCCAGGCACAACAATTCCTGGACTGCTCAGCAGAGCTTGCAGCCTGCGAGGAGCTGGCTGCCTGTACCCTCCGGCCACCTCATGGCTGCCAGTCTCATGGCTGGATGGTCTTACAGTGGCAATAAGAGGGGATGGGACTGCTGACAGATGGTATTAAAATGAGCTTGCGGGAATGAAAAATGAAAAGATTGGATTAGCATGGGTGTGAGTACTCATGCCAATTACTGCTGGAGTGCAGCCCCACTCTCCTCACAGCCCTGCATCGAGCAGGTATGTTCAGCAAAGATTTCTCTTTAAGAGAAATTAATGATTTCTCTTGAGCACTCTTGTCTCTTTAATTAAATTGCCTCAGGAGGCTGTCAGTCAAGCCGTGCAAGTTACAGTCCTGCTGCCAAGCAGCCATTCAGTCAAATGAGCGTTTTGCACTCGTGATGATGGTGAAGGAGCCAGAATCAGTCAGCCCCCCATGGGGGTGCCACCAAGAGCAAGGCTGCCTGGGGGTGTCCCTGTGCCTCATCAGTGGGGCTGGGAGCTGAGCCCATGATGAAGAGCATCACCCCAGAGAAGAAAAGACCTTGATGGGCTCAGCTGCTCCCACGGGCATCCCTGAGCCTGGCACACACAGAAGCAAAAGCCATATGGAAGAGAGGATTTGGTCTTGGGTTTCACTAGATGTTCCTCCAGCCCAAGCCACATCTTCACAGCATGCAGAGGTCTCCCTGGTAGGGTTTGGTCCCCCCATCTGCCCTTGTTCACAGCCCTGGCACTGTGCTCCTGAGTCAGGAAGCCCACAGGCCCTCTCCCAAATTATAATTATCTTGCTTGCAAGGAAAACCCTTTTCATCTCCCTTTATCCCAGCAGCAACCCAACTCTGGTCTTCCTCTGGCCAAGTGCCCTGTGGGAGTCACCTCAGCTGGTGGAGCAGGCCTGGAGCCCATGGGTGAGGGCATGAAAGGAGGGGGATGATTGCCCCTTTCAGCTGTCTCTGTCTTACAGCCACATCACAGGGAAGCTCACTGGCATGAGCTATCAATCGAAGGGATAAAGCAAATTTTCTATTGCCCCAACACAAGACTCTTTGACATTGGAGACACCGCTGTGATGCCATCCTTCCTGGCTGACTGAAGCACCTTGACCAGAGCAGGAGAGGCAGAAGTTGTGGTTTCAGGGACTTTCTCCCCAACATCCTTCCCCCATCATTTCAGCAAATCACTTCATTGTCTCGGGACTCAGTTTCCCACCCATGAAAAACAAATCACAGCACCCTTAGCTATGTAAGGGGATGTGGATCCCCTGAATGATTGACGTGGGGAGAAATGTGCAGGGATGGCCAGTTAGGGGCAGAGACAAGACTTAAGACAAGCACCCAGTAGGGATGCTGGGGACCATGCTGGGGACCATGCTGGTGGGGCATGCAGTGTCCCAGCTCCTTGCACTGCATCAGCCACGCCAGGCTGCCCAGCTCTGCGGCAAGTCTGCAGCCAGATTTCTTGGCAGAGGGCTCTGTGTGATTTGGGAAGTGAATTATGCGTGTCCAAGGGGTGCCATCTAGTGGGATTTTATTTTATCATCCATATTTCCTTAAAAAAAAAGCTGAGTTTCCTTAAAAAATCCAGTGTTGTGCATAGGTTTGATGTATGTCCGAGAGAAGAAAACAAACTCATTAATGCAAATTTTCCCTATCGCACCTTCTCCCAGCAGCTACTTTCCAATTGTGTCTTTGCATCTCCCTTTCCTTGCATAATGTCTGCATTTTTCTGGCACACCATCAATCTTGATTTATAGTGGAAGCTCCACAGGGGAAATATTGCATGTTTTCGCTTGTATTTAAAGGGCCCTGCAAGTGAGCAGTAGTACAGGGTGGGTTAGTATTTTAAGATCTAGATCTTCTTATGAGTGACACTACAGAAATGACTACATCATCTCTAGACCTGCTCATGCAGATATATGTACATCTCTGTACATTGATTATGTGTGACAGAGGCAAAGAGCAAGACTCTGTGTGTGTGTTTGTGCACTTAAGTGCACATTTGCATTTCTTTGAAAGCACAAAGTGTATCACAGCAAACACAGGTACGTGTGGGTGTCTGCACATATGTGTGTTTCTCCATGCTGGTGTCCTTCCAGTCCCACCCACCCAGCAACTGGTCTGACACCTGCACCTGACTGTGCCGTCTCTGGAGTCTGCTGGGCTCTGCGGGCAGGTACAGAGAAGCTGGAGGATGTTCCTTCAAAGAAATGTTGGAGAAATGACGTGGAGGATACACCTTCCAGGGATCAGCCCACAGGTCAGCTACCAGTGATGCTCTCTGCACCTGAGTGACCACCTAATTAGGTCACCTGTTCTAGGAACATAATGCAGTGCTTTCTTAAAACAAAATTTCATAGAGCAGTGGGGAGAGGCTTCATTTGCTGAAAAATCCTTGTGTTTGAAAAACATTTCTTTGAATGACAGAGATCAGAGATAGGAGATAGGAGCGCCAGAGACAGGAGGAGACGCCATTGTAGCTACAGTGTGTGTTTGCATTAAATAGAAAGTAGGGCATTGTGGTCTCAGCATATTTTTAAGTATATGTATACCCACACATATGGTATATACACATATATGTATGCCATATATATATATATATAAATATTATATTGTGTTTGAAAAACATTTCTTTTAATGACAGAGATCAGAGATAGGAGATAGGAGCGCCAGAGACAGGAGGAGACGCCATTGTAGCTACAGTGTGTGTTTGCATTAAATAGAAAGTAGGGCAGTGTGGTCTCAGCATATTTTTAAGTATATGTATACCCACACATATGGTATATACACATATATGTATGCCATATATATATATATATAAATATTATATATCTCACACAAACAGACACACACACATGGAGAGACTATTGCTTCTAATATTTTAAAAATATATAGCACATTAACTGCTACCCTGAATTATTCTGCCTGTTGTAGAAGTGTAGTGGATGGCTGATAGATTCTGGCTGTTGAGGGAGGTAAGAGTTGGCAAAAAGGGTGCTTCCCCTTCCACCCCCTATTTGTGCTCATAGTCTGGTTGATCAAAGTCCTGAAAATCAGAAGAAACTAATCAGTCCATCAACATCTATTGTTAACATTGACCTCAAATTGATATTTTCTTTTGAAATAAAAGGATAAAGGTGGGACTGTCAGGGTGGTGTTATGCCTTCTACCTTTTTTGGGTACAGTGAGTCCTTCTTTCAGTTGTAGATAACATTAATCATATTTTACTCATTCCTTACTCAAATCATCACCCACAGATGACTGGTCAGAAAAAGAGCTGAGTAAAGCCCTGAGAAGCTGACAGTGCAAAATGGTAAATACCTAGTTATGTCCCAGATTTACCTGCTTACTCATCATCTGCATATCCAAAAAAGACCACGTCTGCATCACCTCTATACCCAGGAATGCCTGCCTGCAGCGTCAGACCCGTGGTACGGCTTGTGGCAACAGCCTTGGAGGGCTGATCCAGGTCAACATGAGTTGTCTCCTCTGAGGCATTTCACCGTGTTGCCTCCTGCCCATCATGGCCCCATACAAGGGAGAAGAGAGAAAGGCTTCATTGAATCTCAAATGCAGCTGGAGATTTGGATTCCCAAATGTGGGATCATTGCGCTTGGAAACATTTAGCTTGGCTCTGGCTTTTGTCTCTGTAATTTTGGCTGGTAGCAGTCTCTCTTATTTGCTGTAATTCATCCTTAGATAGTCCTGGTGCCTGGAGGAACCTCACAATGAAAAGGCTCCGTGTTTATTCACTGGATCAGCCTCTTGCTCCACTCAGGCAGTTCCTGATCATGTTTCTCTTGCAGGGGAAGAAAAGAGCAGTTGTGTAATTTATTCCAAGTGAGTTCCCCTTCTCAATGAGGCTGATGATAACACCACTGTGGACTGGTGCTGATCGAGGAGTAAAGCCACGTACTGCTGGTGTGAGTCACCACCAACCTGTCACCACCCTTCCTTTGGGAGATGCCAGCAGTGTCTTCAAAGGTCATCACCTGAAATGATTCTGCATGTTCTTAAAATTACACCCAGGAGCAATTGGTCAGTGGGATACCACAATCAAAAGGAAAATATCCTGGCTACTGAGGTTCCTTTGGGGATTAAGGACTTCATGGTCTGTTCCATCCATGGTGGGTCTGTAGCCATTGTCATGGTCCATCGTTGTCTCCCCAGGGGAGCTAGACTTGCTGGTGGGGTTTGTATTCAGGGCTGCCTCAGTCTGTTGGGCACATGCCATAACCTGCCATACTGTTTATCTAAAATGTATTCCAAGTTGGACCAGTCTGCTCTCAAGAGACCTCGGCCACAGCCAACATGGAAGCAACATTCCTCCTTGGGAGTCTGGCCCAAACAGAATCAAAACTGTTGGTGGCAATCCAAGAATTTTAATTGATTCTGCCAACACACACACACCTTCCACACTCGAAGGGGCTCGATGTCGGCCTGCATATGCGAAATCTTGCCCTGGGGGACTGCTAATGCTGTGAGCTGTTGGCATGCACAGCACCCGACACCAGGGCTTTGATGGGACCATGGTGGAGGGGCCCTACCTGGCATCAGCTGCCAACGACCTGTCCCATGGGGAGACCATCTACAGAGTAGAGCCTCCAGAGAGGATCTCCAGAGAATTAACATTCCCTCTGTGCGAGTGGTGGCATATAACCTTCACTCACTTGTGGGACAACTGGTTGGGGAAAGCCGCTCCCAGACCTACAGAGAGCAAAATTACCAGAGGCAACTAATTATCATCTACAGCCCTTTGACACCAGCATCCTCAGGATCTTGTGAGTGCAAAGAAGTGTTGCAAATGGTGTGTGCAAGAGGGTCCTGGTATTCTGAACTCAGGAATTCTTTGCAGCCACTTTGCATTGGCACAGATGACCCAGAGAAAGATCAGCCCCCAGGCTACCTGGTATCATCTCCTAATTGAGGTGGGGATGAGGGAATAGGGCACCGGGCCCAGATTCCCTATCTCTAATTAACTTCCTTGACTCACCCCGGCTTGCTGATGTGGAGCTCCAGCTGCTGCTGTACTTGCTGCCCCTCAGAAAGCATAGGAAGAAACCACCTCCATCCAAGGGCTGTTTGGTTGAGGGAATGAAGCAGCTCAGAGGGAAAATAGATGTTGCTAATCTGTAAGAAATGGGCATGATTATAATGCGTTAGGACAAGCAGGCTCTGTGCAGAGGGTATTTTTCTCCAGTCTCCCCAGAGATCTGGTGAGCTCGATGGTGATATTTGAACAGACTTTATCATGTTGTTTCTGGTGCCAGTCCAGAATATAGAGAAATAAAAAAGAACAGGAAAATTAACCGAACTTCAGAAAAACCTCTGATTGATAAGCTCTTCCTTGATGGGGGCCATGGAAAAAAGTTTCACCATGTTCCCCCAGTGCAATTTTGCCCGTCTCCCACTGCTTCTCTTCTTGCACATGAACTGCTGCTGGACTAGAGAGATGGGGAAACAGCTTGGAAACTGCCCAGCTTTCCATGGAGGATTGCCTGGAGCTCTGCTCCCTGTCCTGAGGTGGTGGTACCCCAGAGTGCCAAGGCTGCAGGTAGCTCCTAACTGGAACATGTAGCTCTGGCATGTTGAAGCCGCGCAGCATCACAGCCTCTTTTAGCCTGCCTTACATCACCGCGACAGAGCAAGCAAACAAAATGTGTGTAATCAAGAGAGGTGAACGTGACAAGAGCGATAACTCACATGCCACTCTGCTTGCTCACCCAGGGTAAGTTCAGCAGAAGCTATATATAGAAGTGAGATTGCTAATAACTGGCACGGGAAAGCCTTCAGTGTCTCCATTCAGTTCATTTACACCTCCCACAAAGAAGACAAAGAAAGCCTCTTTGAAGGACTGCCAACCTCTTGCCATCTGAATCAGTCACTCTCAGCCCCAGCCTCTCGTGCAAGCCTCCACCACCCCGTGTTGTGCATGCTGAGGGCTGGATTCACAGCTTGGTTACCTCCTGGCGAACTGCTGAACCAAGGTCATGTTAGTGTTGCTAAAATGCCTCATCTGGCCTCCCCGACCCTCCTACCCTCTAAGAAGACCCCCAGATCCTCAGGCTCAGCCAGAAGCTGGCATGGGAGAAGATGGTTTACTTTTGATTTTGGAGCTCCCTTTGCTGGTTTGACTTTGCAGGCTTCTTGGTAAAGGTGACCAGCAGTGAGATAACCCCAGTGACAAGCTGCACGTTAACTAAATGCTGAGAATTTTTGCTGATGTCAGAAAAAGGAGCATGTTTTAATCATTTGGACGTTTTCTGCATGGCAGTGTCTTAGCTGGTGTGTAAGTAATAAATGTTGTATGTTATAATAGCTTTCTCTAGTTGATTGGTAGTGAATGAATGTTTGAGACAGGATGATTTAAGAATGAATAATCCCGTCTGAGTTTTACCCACACAACGTCCTCCATGGGACCTCTGGAAATGTCAGTGCAAGGCTCAAGCTGGGTTATCAAGTCAGGTATGACAAGGGTTTTGTATTATCCTGCCAATGTGCTTCTCCAGGCTCTTTGTCCTGGCTTTGACTGGTGCAGGAGAGCTTGGCTGAGGTTGTATGGCCAGCCCGTGACAGCTACAGTGTGCACCACAGCACTGACAGGCAAACCAAGCTGAGATGCCTGACTGCTGATCACCAGTCAGATGTGAATAATTTTCGATCCTTAAGAACAAGGCTGGGATTAAACCTGGTGACAGAAGAGCAGCAGGTCTATCCTGATAGCGCTGTGGCAGCCTCTGCCTTGCAAAGCAACAAGGATACAAATGTCAGTTATCTCCTCGTCCTGTGGCTAACAGGGAGACAATTAATATTGGAGCTGTGACGAGAGCTGGCCACACATGTAATGGTGATTGTAGACAAGTCACACAGGGCCTGAACTGCAAAGGGCTGTATGTAGTTTGCCTAATTTAGGTGTCTAATTCTGGAAATTTTGCATGCCTTGCCTCAGGGACAGTTGGGAGAGGTAGATGGCCTGGAGTGACTGTGTCAGCCAGAGGAGAGGTCATTGGCATGGGGAATCTGCAGAAAAGAAGCCAAGCAGCCTAATTTTGGTATGCCCCTCTCTGTGCACAGCGTATTGCCTAAGTGATTCCAGAAGTGTCCACCTCCCTACTGAGAAAATAAGGATGCTACTGGAAATGACAGTTGTCTGCATCAGCTGGGAGCTAGCCCTGCTCCTGGCTGAAGATGGTGGGCAGCGAGGGTGGGTACTGGCCACCTTGTGCATTGCATGAACTCCAGTCACACACTTGGGGGTAACAGACCTGCTGTTGCAGCCTTTCTTCTTGCCTCTCCCTTCCCCCCTCCGCTTTTTTTTTTTTTTTGCATGAAATAAAAAAAAACAAAATAAATATGTTTGCTGGAGCAGCTCTGACCCTGTGCAGAGGAGTGCCATAACCACAGGGCAGCCAGAGCCCTCTCCTCCTGCTCCAGTGCTTGCTGTTGAGTTCCCAGCAGCTCAGCAACACCCGGGTGAGGGCAAATGGGGAAAGCTCCCTCCACTGGGAGACCTTGAAATGCTGAGGAAGGGAAGGCACCTTCCCGCGGAAGTGCTCTTGTTACAGGGCTGTTACTCCAAACACTCTCAGACCGGATCCTTGGAGGATGAAGGTACCCAACTTTCCCCATTGGATTGTTGGTGGAAAGGTAGACAACCTGGAAGGAACCCATCAGTTCTTGGATGTGGTGGAAGCTGCGGGACAATGGGGTGCATGGAAACCCTGATTTATATCCTGAACTGCCCATTGGTTTCAGCGGGGAAGTGCATGCTTCAGTAGGAATTCAGTGCCTATTTGTGTGGCTCTGGACTACTACTTTTCACACCTTTTCTTCTCAGCGATGAAATGAAGGTGTTGGGCCTGCCCTCCTTCATAGTGTGTGAAGATGGATCCACCACTCCCCTTCAGACACGCAGATAGCGCAGAAAGTTTGCAGGAGTACTCTAGATAGGTCAGCTATGGTCTCCCTTATGTTAAATCTTGTTGGCATCTGTGGTATAGCTTTCATTTTGCGCATGAATGTCACTTGTGATGGAGAGCTGTGCTGGCTGGGTTGGGCTTATGGAAGACACCATTAAGATCTCGAGTTGGTGATGGTTAATCTGCTCCAAGCAGAGCTTGTTTACCAACTCCTACATGGAAAGACAAGGCAAGATGATGCAGTCCAACCACAAGACAAGTCATGGTTTAACCTCCTGAAAGGCAGCTGCCCAGGCTAGCTAGAGTCAAGGATGTGGGAGCAGTGTGTGTTGTGTAGGAGGTTGAAGACTCTCCTGCCCTACTGTTTTCCCCAGCAGTCCATGGTTCCATATAACCCCAAAGGAGTCACTCTGGCATCATTTGTGGATGCCAAGTGAAGGCACGTCATCCCTTCCCTGCAATACTATTCTGGGGGTGAACTGTGCTCACTCTACAAGCCCTGTACTTTGTTTACAGTCATGGCCATAACTTCTCTGAGGTGCTGATTTAGGGAATGGTTATGGTGCCAGCCCATGTACAGGTGAGAGGATATGCCGACAGTGATCGATTGAGGTGATGAGGGCAATGCTGGAGAGAAGGAAGTGTCGACAGAGACAAAACTGAAATCTCTCCAGAGCCTAACAAAAGTGTGAGGCTGGAGCCGCTCCAAGGAGCCATGGGAGAGGCCACTGGGTTGAACGTTGTTTTCTCTGACCCTTTGCCAATACATTTTCCAGATCGTGACAGATGATTTGGGGTTTTAGCTGCAGCATGCACTTTCTCCCTCCTGCCTGGTCCCTCACACTTCCACACCTGACTGACCAGACTGAGGACAGCGGTGTGCCGATCGGTATCTTGGCAAGGCGGCTCGCTTGAAGAGCAAAGTGTGACCACATTCCAAGACACAACAACTGTCCCAGCAGCAGACTGCAAATAGGAGCAAAGAAAACATTGGACATGCATTTATGAGACTCCCAGTGGGCTTCTGCCTCTTTTGGGCATCCCCTGGGGACTGATATTTATCTTCCTGAGATTCCTTCAACTACAGCTGCTGTTCTGAGCTTCTCATGACCCCAGGCGTTAATGAGGCTTGGACTCAAATGGTTCACATTTATCAGCCTTCAAAGAATTCCTCCCTACTCTAATTCAATGAGCTGAAGAGAAGCGGTGCATCAAGACAGCACGGCTGATTCATAGCGCACGGTTTGCATTCCAGCAGCCAGGGAAGACCCCACAGGGTGCCCATGTGAGGTAGAAATACCCGCAGGAAAATGGCTTTCATCTTGAAGTGGTTGTGGAAAGAAGAAAATCTGACATGTCCAGAGCATCTCTTGTGTCATGGCAGGAGCACAAGCCCACAAACACTTTCCTCCACAGCCAGGAGAGTTATTTGGTATGGGATTAATCTGCCTGAGCAGGTATTTTCGAAAATCATGGAATCATAGAATGGTCCAGGCCGGAAGGGACCTCTAGGGTCATCCCGTCCGGCCTCCTCGCAGTCAGCAGGAACACCCCCAACTACACCAGGTTGACCTCGGCCTTGTTGAGCCTCCCCTTGAATATCTCCAGGGAAGAGGCCTCAACCACCTCCCTGGGTAACCTGTTCAGTGCTCAACCACCCTCAGAGTAAAGAACCTATTCCTAATATCCAGTCTAAATCTGCTCTTCTCCAGCTTGAAGCCATTGCCCTTTGTCCTGTCACTGCAGGCCTTCAGATGTCTATGTCCAAGCTAGTCAGCCTTTGCTTTGGTGGTGGTGTGCAGGAGACATCATCAGATGGTGGAGGCAGGTCAGAGGAGAGCCTTTCAGAGGCACATATGCAGGGACTCAGCAGATGCAGTGACCTGATCTTGTGCTAAAGGGGATAATGCCCAACCTAACTGACCTTCACATTTTGATGCACTAATAAAGGTGATGGCTGCTGGACTGAGAGAACAGGAAAACATAAGAATTCTGGGCCTGGAAACCTTCTTACCAAGGTAGAACAGGTCCAGCAAAAGCAAACAACAAAGGTGCTTTCTGCACATGGCATTATCCACATTGAAAACAGGGAAAAGGTGCTGAATGAGAATAAGACCCAGGTTGAGATTTGCCACTCTGTGAGAGGCAAAAGCTGGAGAGTGATGAAAAAATGGTCCCCTCCAACATGAGTAAATGGGAATGGAGATCCCCATTCCCTTCCCCCTCCACTAAACTTTTACTGGGCTTGATCATGGATAGTTTATTGCTGGTGGTATTGCTTTTGTGCTCCATATCCTCATCTCCAGCAGACCCAGAGTAAGACTCTTGTATAATTTTTCACATAAATGAGTCATGTACTAAGCTGCTGAAGCCACTACTAGAGGTAGAAATGCTCACTGACACCCATGTATGAGAGGTGGAGGAGGAGGGTGGTTTGGGCTATTCCAGGTGGTGTGAATGGAAATGAGTTCAGAGGTGGCTTCCAGTGGCACAAGCTGAGAGGTGAGCATCCTACTGTCCCTGTTGGCACTGAGACTGGTCACAACAATTATCAAAGCTCAGTGTAGACAACAGATGAAAAACCCATAAAGGCATGCAGGCCAATGGCTACCCCTCTTTTGGTCACTTCTGCATCTGACAACCTCACTGCTCTGCCTTGTGTCCTGCTAGAAACCCTTCTCTGAAGCTAGAGAGCTGAAGCCACTCTCCAGCAGTGCTGTAGCAGACCAGAGAGGTGAAACTCAGTGCTCTGATTTCCTGGGCAATCTTTACTGATGTTAGCAGAGATAAGCGCGAATAAAACCCAGATATGTACATTCCCAGACCTGGAAGCTCATTTTACAGGGACTGCAGAGAACAGACTGTGGGGCATCAGCCACAAGTGATTAATACCCTTTTAGGAAACAAGCCTGATCTGTTACTCATTCTTTGTGAGAACAGCAAACAAAACCTTTAAGTCAGGGTGATAACAATAGTGTCCTGCCTTCCAGCCTCCCGGGCACCCATTGCTGTAGGGACATGACTCTTCATGTCCTTGTGTGCTGCCCATTGCACAGCAACAGAGGCAGGTCCTTCATGCAGTCACAGGCCCGTGCCTTCTGCAATCCACAGAGACCATCCTGGCCTTTGAGCAGTTACTGTTCCCAACCTTGCATTCACTTTCTGTTTGAAGTATTTAGGTTACAATGATTTCCAAAGACCTCTCAGTCTTTGACAGTCTTCACGGCCTGGTTTGGGAGTCTCCAGGTGCAATGTAGTGTCCTGGCTGAAGTGAGCAGACAGTTTTGTCTGTCATCATAAGGACCTGGCCAGGGAGGTCAGAGCCAGCAGAGCCCGTTTTCCTGTGCTCAGCAGATCTCTCAGGAGTGATGCACAGGACTCCAGATCCTTGCTCAGCAGGTAGGTGGAAGCTTTGCTCATGTATCAGTCATTCAGCTGGTCATCAAAAGCAGCACTATGTCAAGTAGATGACACATATATAATTAGTTGAACCTAATTAAGCCGCAAATTCATCTCCATGCCTCATTTCACAGCTCCATGCTATAACCCAACATCCCACAGCACACAGTGGTGCCAGGTCATCTTTCTTCTACCCCCTTGCATCCCACAGGGGTATTCGAGGCTCTTACAGAGGCAGGTCAATGATGGGCTTTAGGCTCTGTGTTGTAACCTCAAATATTTAGACTTACTGCCATGGTGGTTGAAGATTCTAGGAGAAAAACACTGGGGAAATGGAGACTGTGTCTCAAATCGTGCTGCTCACTGACCATAGGGATGCTGGAAGGCTACAGGGAAATTCCTCCTCCCAAAGGCACAGCTCTGCCCTGAAATTAGGCAGACACCATTCATTTCAAATACAGAACAAGCGCTGCTTTCGGACAGGACTTGGTGAAGAGCTATTTTCCAGCTTCAGGAAGTAACTCAGAGCTTCAAAGGCTCACTTAAGCATTTGGTGACCAGAGGAGGAATTCACATCTCATCCATTCCTAACAGCAGACTACAACCTGGCTTAAAACTAGTGTGGGGAAAGGGCACTGTGCTCCCTGCTCCTCCTGCACACCTTGCCTATCTGCAGACTTTGCCCCTTCAACAGCCTGTTTGCAAAACCCACCCTCAGGGCAGGCCTTCCTCCTCCTCTGAGCACCACAGAGGTGCTGGGGTTCCCCATCGAGCCCTGTGGTGGATTTGCTTCATTGCTGGGCCCCCATAAGCCCTGTTCATTCAACGTGCTGGGGAATCCATGCTGCCACAGGTGAGTGCAACACCACGGGTAATCAATTATCTCAGTTGCACATTGTTTTCATTCCTTGCCTATGCACACTTCCCAGAGAGCTGATTATGTCACTCATTAACCTTCCAGACCTCTTTATTTTCTTTATGCAATGAGCCGGCTTTTGTCAGGGCAGCACGTTCATATTTCGGCAGAGCTTCAAGAACAAAGAGTCCCCACTAATTCCTTTCTGCTTAGTCATACCCGAGTCACGTAGAAAGCTATTACCAAAATTGGTACAGAAAGGTTGCCAACCACAAAGCTCCAGCCCAGCTGCGTGTGGTGAGATTTGCATATCAGCGAGCTGGGGAGAAGGCTCAGTGCAGGCAGCACTTACCGCAAAAGATGTTTTTGTTCATTGAATGTTTGTAAAGTCAGAGCCTTTCCCAAAACAATGGAGATAATCCTCCCATCTTGCCTGTCCTCCCAGAAGCTTTTGTCCTCTTTTAGCACTTATGTCAAGGCCAAACTAAACTGGCACCTCCGTGGATTAAAATCCAGGTTTTTTTTGGGTTGACCACATGGAGGTATTTGTTTCTTGACAGCTGAGGAACGTGGCACCATGAAAGCATCCCACATCCCTTTTCACTCCTACGTGCTGCAAAGCATTGGATTGGAACATTGCTACTGTGCCATTGGCTGCTCAAGACCTGCTGCATGACTGCCCCATTCTAGCCAGCACGTATTACAGCAGCGGGGCTGTGAGCTGGGGAGATATTCACGTCTAATAGGTCATGAACCACCCCTGATTCACAATACATAGAGTGAATTTTCTGCAGTGGAGATTCCTAGCCAGGAACCACAGGTGCTCCTCCAGAAGAAAGTCAGGTCATCACCTTCTCCAGGCTGCATTCCCTGCCCTTTCTCTAAAGTCATGGGGAAAGCTCCTCCATGGAATTAGATTTTCCTGAGTTAAGATTTGTGCTTTCCAGTTTTACCTTAGAGCTACACAGGCTAAGAAGTCTCCTTTTAAACCATATAAGCTGAGATTCTCACAGCATCACACGAATCCCAAGCCTGGGCTTTTAAGGAAGGCTTTCATGAGATTTGCATTCATACTTTTACGGCTGGTGTTGGTGTATTTCTGAGGTGACTCAGTATTCCACAAAACAGTGCTCAGCCTGAGCCCTTGTTCTGCTTGCGCAAGGTAGCAGGTTAAAGAAGCTGAAGTGTTCCAGGTTACACCTGATGCTCATGACTAAATCCAGAAGACAGTAGTCTAAATCCATGGTGACACAGGATATAACTGAGTCTCCATGACTGCAGAAGTCATGACAAATGATCTCAAGGACAGAGTCATTCTCAACATTTGGTTTGGTGGAGAGAACATCATTATATTACCCTGGGACATCTTGCCTTCATCACCATGTATGTAGTCTGGCTGTGCTGGCAGCCCAGAATCCCCCTGCATCTTGGACTGTCTCCCCAGCAGCATGGCCAGCAGGGTGATGGAGGAGATTCTGCCCCTCTGCTCCGCTCTGGGTAGATCCCACCTGGAGTCCTTTGTCCCGCTCTGGAGCGCTCAAATCCAGAATAAGGTCATGGAGATGATCAGAGGATTAATCACCTCTCCTATGAAGACAGGAGGTGTCTTCACTGAGACCCTCTGAGACACTGTCACTGATACACCCCGAACTGAGAGAGTTCAGGGTGTTAAGCCTGGAGAAGAGAAGAAGATCTTAGAGCTCCTTCCAGTATCTAAGGGGACTTATAAGAAAGCTGGAGAGGAACTTTTTACGAGGTCATGTAGTGATAGGATGAGGAGTAATGACTTCAAACTGAAAGAGGGGAGATGGAGATGAGGTCTGGGGAAGAACTTCTTTGGTGTAAGGGTGGTGAGAACCTGGCCCAGGTTGCCCCGAGAAGCTGTGGCTGCCCCATCCCTGGAGGGGTTCAAGGCCAGGTTGGAGGGGGCTTGGAGCAACCTGGTGTGGTGGGAGGTGTCCCTGCCCAGGACAGGAGGTGGCACTGGATGGTCTTCAAGGTCTCTTCTAACCCAAACCATTCTATGATTCTATGATATTATTGCTGTGACATGGCCATGGAGGAAGTACCTCCAAGAGTGACATTGAGCTCACAGCTTCCCTTCTGGGTGCAATCACCTTTGAAACAGCCCAGGACACAACACACAGTGAAACAACGAAGGGCTGGGTGCAACATGCCCTTCTTGGGCAAGCCCTTGTGCTGGTGGAGGTTTGTGCCTTCAGGTAGCTCTGCAGAGCAGGGTGGGGTACTCTCCTGGTTGCAGCTTCTCTGCAGGAATGTGTGCTCTCCATGAACTGTCATCTGAATAGTTATTGTTAAAAGTGCCTAATGTTCACTCAGATTTGTGTTACATCATCTGTCTGTAGCACATATACCCCTTCCTTAGGTGGCATCTGTCACCACGTAGATAAATAAGATGCCTCCCAGGGCTGCCACGACTCATAATTTTCACACCTCTCTCATTATGCCATTAACCCAGGGCAGATCATTCTCAGTATTTCTGCTCATTCCTCTGACATAGCTAGACCAAGGCTCTGCTCTATCATGTCCAGACAACCAGAGCACAATGAGGCATCTGCCGCTGCCTGCAATTAGCTGTGCAAAGCAGCCTGTCTCGCGGCACTGAATTACAAAGATTTGAGCCTAAAAACATGGTGATTTGAACAACTGCAAAAGCAGGGCAGAGGATGACTGAGCCAGAGTTGAGCCTCCAAGCATTTTACAGCCCCTCTCAGTCATAACTTATCAGGGCAAATGTTAACAGCAGGTTCAAAAGCTATTCCTGATGGACTCCTTTTCTCTCTTGCCATGCATGGGCAGCAGCATTAGGTCTTGCTCAGAGTATGATGAGGATGCTCAGAGCTCTGCTGGAGGTTGCAAAGCTGTTGGTGAAAAGTTGACTTTCTCTGCTTTTCATACCAAGTCAGATCAAAGCTGAGGCTGGAAAGACTTTTCTGAAACTAAATTTGCCCAATGGACAGACTATGAAAGGCAAAAGACAACTTCTAATGTTTTGATTATTAGGAGTGCAGTATTTTAGAGGAACACAGGTTTGGAGAGTAATGACAGACCCCATCTACAGACAAGTCCCTCCAGCTCCCTGCCTCTGGACGCTCAGACCAATGTCAGCCAGACTCTTAACGCTGTAGATACTCTTTTGGACAGAGTTGTCTTGTCAGGACTCTTGGGCCCTTTTTGACACAGGCTCTTGAAAAAGTGTTGGATTCTGAAGAGCGATGAGTAATAGCACACATCACACTTCTCTCTACCCAATTTTCCCCCTTCCTTTCACAGGCATTAAAGCTCTAAATGACCCAAGGAACAAGGTGTCCTGCACATGTCAGGAAGGCCTTGGCTTTTAATTTCAACACACCCATCCCGTGGTGGGACTGCAAAGGGGAAGATGTGGCCATCTTTCCTCCAGAAATCAATCCTGAGGAGTGGCAACAGCCAGGTACCTTCAATTTCCAGCCCAGCCATGCATGGCCTTCTACAAACATCACCTTCACCTGAAGCATCTGCTTGTGTTTTCCCATGTATTCCCTCACAAGACTGATTTCTCCTTACTGTCTCCACAGGGTGTGGGAACAAGTTTGTAACCCATAACCAACCAGCTTTCCATTATACCTGCAAGCACCAGCCTCCTACTCTTTCTGCTGAAAAATTTTTTGAGGGCTCTGGAAGCAAATAATTGCTGTCATGTATGGAGCTCTGTATGTGTTATGACTGTCAGTGTCTACAGCAATGTTAGATTTCAATTTAGAGACAATTTAGGCAGCCAATTTATGTTCACTTCATTGCAGATTATTACAGAGGGCGCACACGCACACACACACTCACACGCTTCTCTCATGAAAACTACTTTTGTTCTTGCTTGTTTTGTTCTCTTACACAATAAAAAATCTTTCTGGCTCAAAGCACCTTTGCTCACCGTGTATAGAGAAACACACGTTTTGCCAACAACTCTCCTGAAGAGACACCCTGCAGGGATATCCTGTCTGCACTTTTCCTATCATTAAGCAGAGGGTGGAAGTCTGCATTTGGGGAGCTATCAAACACCCACTCTGTTTGCCACTTTGCCAATGTTATCAGTGTTTGTCCCTGCTCTGTTATGTGTCCTTCAATGTGCTGCTGAATTCCTTTCCAAAATGTCATAAAAAAGACGGGGACAACTCTGTTGTTTTAGGAAAGAGCAGAACAGTCTGAGTGCAGTGGAGAATGTTTACACCATGGAGATGTGCACGTACCTTGTGTGGGATGTCTGTCGTGCAGCAGCAGAAATATGAGTGTCAAAAGGCCTGGGGTGTAGACAGTTTTGTGTGCGCTCCTTTGGAGGAACGTCAGCACTGAGGAACCTAAAGCACCTACAGTGTTAGGTGGCAGCCCAGGTTTTAGGTTTCTCAAGGGTGCCTTCATGCTGGGCTTGAGCAGTTAATCCCCTCTGGATTTAGCTCTTTGGACATGGTGAGCTGCCTGTGCACAAGCCCTGGAGAGACTCTTAAACTAGGCGTTGCCCACTTTCTGTTTTTTTGGCAAGACCTGATCCATTAGGCATGTGCAGAGCTTGCCAAACCCACACAAAAGACAGCAGAGACGAGCCCTCAGACATGTGTGTTTACTGGGAGACTCAGCCCAGTGGTTACAGCACTGGACAGTGGGAGACGCCAAGTGTGAATAACTTTACCTGTTCTACACTGTGGCTACAAACCACAGAGTCCTCTTGGCAGGAGCCAGTGAGGTTATCTGGGATGGGATTGTCATGCTGTTCCTTTTTTTTACAATTAATTAAATACTGGATAAAGTAGAAGCTTGGAAGTTAAGTGGGCTTCTGGATAGAATGAGAAGGGAGGGAGAGACCTTTTTCTTTCAGGACCTTATTTATCATGGGAAAGTCCTGAACAGTTCTCATATTGAACTTCTGGGGAACGTTCACAGCTAATACACCTCCAGACTGCCTGACTCCCTGCTTTGTATTTCCCACTAATTTTGGCAGCTTTCTGCTCAAACTGGGTCTTCTTGGTGTCCTGATTCCTCGTTACACATGGCAGCACTTTGTGGATTTACCATATGAGACAAAACCTCCTTTGAAAATTCATGTTTCTAAAACATAATTGTCTTGCCATACTGGCAGGAGATTGCCTAAAATTTTAAAATCTGTATTTTGGCATTTCCTAGCAGGCTGCAGCAGAAAATTGGGACTGAACTCAGTATTCCAATATAGTGATTTTACAGCTTTTTATAGTCATTATTCATCAAGCTTTACAGCTTCTGTGGCAGACGGATGAAGAGTATTGCTGAGAGGGAAGTGAAGGCACATGGAAATTTCATCTGTGGGAGAGCAGTGAGGAGCACGTCAGACTTATGGCTGAGCCAAGCTAAATCTGAACCCACTGGAGAAAATGGTGAGGGATTGACTTTGGGCCATGCAGGAGGCAGAGATGCTTCCCTGAGAGAGGAAGGGGAAGTGGTGGTGGAAGGATGGGCCTTTCCCAGAACCTGGTGTGGTGGGCAGCTGTGGTGACATGGAGGAGTGCAGCCAAGGCCATGTGGAAGAGAGCTCAACAGAGGTTACTGGGGATTATGAAAGGGCTGGGTAGAGATATAGCTTAGGCCAGTTCGCTGGCTTGTTATTTGGTTTTTAGTGAAAGTATCCAGTCCTTTCCCCAGGAAAAACTGAGGCAGTGACCAACCAAGGACCACTGAACTTCCTGGCACCTCCTCAGGGTATGTCCCTAGTTGAAGGTGAAGATGGGATTTAAGCTGTTTCCTGCATCCAGCACTGTAATCTGCATTTGGGTTCAAAGAGTCCATCCTGATCAGATGCAAGATGCACCCTTGGGCCTCCTTGATGGGCTGGGACTAACCCATTCAGCCACTTGTTGGCATATCACTACAGACCACACTGAGAACTGGTGTCTATATTTGGGGCTGAGCTTTCTCTGCCAGAGGAGCTTCAGCACATGGTATCAGCTGGACCATAAGGGGACAGCGGATGAACCAATGTGGGTGGCAGCTTTGGGCTTACTCTCAACAGCCTCAGTAGTTGAAGACAGGAGTTTGCCTGGAAGTGGCTGAGAGGGTGTTTTGGGTGTCATTCCTCACAGCTCCATGAAACCCTCTATTCTCCAGCCTCCCCTAAGGCCTAGCTCCTCCATCAGCTGCTGGGATCCCTTGACCTGTGGGCAATGCTGAACAGGAGGAGTTTGTGTCTCCCCATGATTCAGGCCAAAGAAACTACCCCATAAACACAGCGGAGGCTATTTTGAAGGATTCTTGAAGTATAAATAGTAACAGCTCTGGAGGAGCTGAGTCCTCTCAACTCCTCCGTTACTCATCTGCCTTGTTTTCTCCTTGACTTTCTATTATCTCCAGTAACAAAGGAGATGGTTTGTGGCATCCAAGAGATGTCAGACATAACTAACATGTGGCCTTCAGAGCAAAACCACTCAATGGCCATGCTGTGCTACCTGCCCAGCAGCTCCCGTTGGAGACCTAGGCTCTGCACTGGTGTCAGAGAGCTCAGACCCATCAGACAGCCAAGGAGTTTGTAGAATAAATAGACAAAACAACCAGTGGAAAGAAAAAGGACAAGATTACCTCCCTGCTTCTCTTCTCCACCATTGGAGAACTGGGAAATTGAGACAGAGTACTAGAAATGCAGCTACTTTGGGTGAAACACAACCGCAGCTAGTATTGTTAAACAGCCTTCACCAACACACTTGATGTACTAAAACCAACAAATTACCAGCAAAGCTAACAAAATTCAGCAGTTATGGATTTGCAGTGTCTTAGGTCTATAGTGTTGGAACAGATTACTTTGCCTTTCTCTTTAAATTTTACTTTTCAAAGTGAAAACTTCTCTTTAAGAAACCAAACAATTGCAATTATTTGCTCTGAATAATCCTTTTCTGCAACCTGAGATAATATCGTGTATGGATTTTTTTTTAATATGAAATTCCTTATAGTTTTATGCAATTTCTTGTTGGAATATAAAACTGCAGTATTCCTAGTGAAGCAGAAAATCTGGTTGCTACCCTCAGCTCTGATCCCTCTGGACTTGAAGTCAGATACCAATAGTTATAGCATAAACCAGCCTGTAAGAATTTAGTTTCCTGGCGAGCTGGTTAACCAGTAACTGAAATTATGGTTACATCTGTCCAAGGGCAGAGACATACAGCAAAAAGACACTGCTAGCAAGACTGATCCCTTGCCAAGTTTGTGTTGTGATTCCTCAGCACCTAATTACTCCTACTTTAATTAAACTTTCTTGTAAAACTTTCGTTGTTTCCTTCCCTAAATGATCTGCTTCTGCAGACTGGAGTCTCTCATCTCCTACCAAAATTGCAAACAGAGCTGGATGGAAATTATGACCTTCTTAGTTTGCTGGAAATGTTTTTTGGTTGTTGTTGTCTTTTTTTTTCCCAAATCAAATATTTATTATTTCTTTTAAAAACAAGATGCTATAAAAAGTTTCAAGTCTGATTAAAATGTTGCATTTTGACGGGAGAATTTTTTTCCATTACCTGAACCCCTAGAGTAAAGAAAATGAAATCAGTTCAATGATTTTGCAATAAATAGCAAGACTGAAAGCTGCAATGATTTCACTGAATGCAACAAACTCTCCAATTTAAAAGCCTCTGGATTCAATTTCTTACTCTACTCATAATTTGGGGGGAAAACTGAGATATTCTCAATGTTCAAAATCGTATGTGTTCCCACATCAGCACTTCTCATTGGAAAACCCTTGTGAACTCATCAGGTACTGTCACGGATTTGCACATTGTTCAGAACAATGGGATCTGTCCTCTAGGTGGCATAAATCAATACACCAATACATCAATAAACCATATCAATAATTAATAATTAACCACATGTACAAGTGCTGAGGTTTAAAGGGCACACACTTGCATTTTCTTTGGTATTTTTTTATCTTGTTTTTCTTCAAACTATTGTTAACTTTTGCCTCATTCCATATGAATTTCTGTCTCCGACCAATCTCTGCAGTTTACTTACTCCAAATACTTACCCCAAATATCTCCCCCAGAAGAATGACCAGGAAAGAGAGATCTGCAATGGCTAGAAGCTGTTGGCCGAATGAAAACTAGTTGCTTTTAGGGGACATCAAGCATATGTGTCATCTGCTGGTACCTGAACTGGGTACCGAATATTGCTGTGTCGGCAGCCTGGAACACCTTGGCATTTGCAGAAAGCAGCTGCTGCAGAAAGGGATCTTCACGCCTGTCCGGGTGGTAGAAACCCCACAGAACTTGTCTCAGCTGGAAATAGTTATGTTACACAAGCTCTTCTCATGCACTTGCTGCAGAGGATTGGTATCATAAAGCCGTTAGCGATAGAAGACAGCTCTGAGGTGGTGATTAATTGCATTACACCTATTGTAATTATAAATTCCAGGTCACTCATCATTCTGGAAAGCTGAAGGAGTTCAACCATCAGGGTGGAGTAAACGCAGACATCCATATTAAAGTGTTCCAATGAACAACCAACGTACAAGGAATGTCTCCAAGGGGCTGTCTAAACACACACTGCGCTTTCTTTTCTTTTTTTGCCCTTTGGGCACAGAATGTATGGAATCAGACAGGCACACAGGACAGATTTGTAATTGTCATTCAGTTTAATGCTATAAAAAAAACTTTCTTGCCTGAAAATGTTTCCCTTTGGTGCAACTTTTCCATCCACAGAGAAAGGGTGAACATGCTTGTACTTCCCAGGTAGGGAGGAAGAAATCAGATGATTTCACAGCCTTTGGAGTCTCTACATTTTTGAAAGAAGGAATACCTTTTGCTGAAACAATTCAGCAAATTTCTTGGTGTGGGAGAGTTGAAAGTTTTCACCAGTGCCTCCCTCTGAGGGAGCCCCCACAGCAGCGTGGAAGGGTGTCATCAGGAGCACATTTATTATGGCTTCAAAACAACAATGGTAAAAGCAGACTAGAGTAGGTCTGTGGTGTGTGTCAGTAACTAGCAGAAGATGCTGAAGAGGAAGGTGGACAAGTCCTGCCACAAGGGATGAGGAATGGCCTGCTCCTGCTGTAGGTCTCATCCAGGCCTAATATGATAGGAAAGCCCTATATAAAAGGATACATGAAGTTGATTGTCCCTTCTGAAGGTGAAAACACATCCATATATTCACAATGTCCCCAGTTTAGCTAGTCCCTTCCTGGATTTAATTCCAGCTACTGTCTTCTTCTATTTCACTAAAGAATGTGTTACTTTGCTATAAAATTAAATATACTTGCGTAACAGAGTGATAATCATCTCAGACTACAGACAGACACCTCAGTACCTTTCAAAGGTCTCTGAGGCGTTCAACTCACTTTTCCCCCTTTGAAATCACCCGAGAAGCCACTTCTCACTCACTGCCCTTATGGTTTCATCATCAGCTTCACGTGATGAAGGGGTCTCCTTCCACTGGACAGGCATCCCAGGGCAGTCCATCATTGCCAAAACCCTGGTGATACCAAAATTACCCTGTTCAAATGACTACTGAGATCTCTAGTTAAATCAGAGAAGCACTGCTGAATGGGGAGCATGATTTTATTCGATGCCTGCCCTGCCCTTTTGCTGTCTCAGAGCCACTTGTGGCCAAATTTAAACCCTCAAGCCGGAAAGTGCTGTTGTGCCCTGCAGAGTGAACCTGATGTGTTTTTCTCCTCTGTGAGCAGTTTATGTCTGATATAATCCCTTCCTGTAGTTCATAGCCTTATTTTACCAGGCTGGCTCAAAGCACATGCAAAGTAGGAATAGGACAGCATCCTGCCAAGGGACAGGACTGCCATGGGGGCAGACACTCTCTGAGTGATGCTACAACCTGCCTGGCTCTCCCAGATATGAGAGGTGGTCCATCCATGGGCCAGCCCAGCTGCTGTCACCTGGTCCCTTCCCACCTGGCTGGAAAGGATGGAGAAAAAGCCCAGGATGGAGGCATGGTCCTCACCTTCCTGTCTGACCCTGCCTTCTCCTACCAGTTTCCTGATGGGATTTCTGCCTTCGCAACACAGAAGCCTTGTGTCTCTGGTACGGGGAGACGGGGGTCAGCTCTAACAGCTTCTGATGGCAGCCCCAGGGACTGGGGCCAGGCTACTTCTCCCCACTTCTGTGAGGGACACAAGGTTTCTCTGGAAATTCCTAGGAGGGGGAAAACACAAATATTTGGAAACTGGGAGCGGAGTAAACAACTCCTCATGGTATATTCAGGCATAGATATCTCAAACCACAGACAAACATAGAACAGGGACAAATTGGTTATCAGTAAACCATGCAAACACTCAGATCTTAATGCTTCTTTCCCTTGGAGCTGCCGTTTCATGATTGGCTTAGGCTCATTGAAGTTCTTTTTGCTGCTGAAAGAGTAATCCCATGTGCAGCTCAGCCAAACAGTCCCACCTCCCCATCGTACTAACATTAACTTCCACNGAACTCAAGAACTATTTCAGAGAATGCTGCAAGTGGACTTCAGGTCACTCTCCACAGAGCTGACTTCAAGCCAAAATAAGAAAGAGAGTCTGGGATATAGAGGATGCCTTCATATTGCTCATGTCATTCATTTAGTAGCCTTAAATTTGGTTGAAATTCTCCAAACACTGTGCAAGACCATGTCTCCTAAGCACCTTGCCATTCTCAGCACCTTTGAAGTGGTAAGGACAACACTCCATATGATGCTGTGCTCAAAGGACTGGCGGGCTAATGAGATTCCTGTCCTTTTCCCTTCACAGGGATTTGTGTGCATCCTTCTGCACTGTGTGAAGTATATTCTTCAGCCCTGTGCTCAGCCTCCTGGCACCACCACTGAATTTCCTCCTAGTCAGCAGAAAGCAGTGATTTACAATCACTGATGGTTTGATCTGGGGGTAGGGAGGGGGGACGGTGAATCTCCCAAAGGAAGCTTCGCTTGACAATGTCTCTTTCCTACACTTCCTAACAGGGACTCCATGGGGGATGACCAACTGTGGAAAAATTTTGCTAATGTCCCAGGACAAGAATTATGATTATTTGCTGGGCTTCCATCCACCATGGGGAATTCTGGCTCGTGACATCACTCCATTGTTCCCGCCGGTGCCAAGAACATGCTGGGATCCCGTCTTCTCAATGGTTAAAGCCCTTTCCTGTTTGCTTGTTCCTTGTTTCCAAACAGAGCAGTTCATGAATGCTGCATGGGACACCTCCTTTCTTGAGCTGTTTTGTCCCTTTCGTCATGTCTGCCTGGAACTCTGCACAATGAAGTGAACAATGTATTCCTACAGTCAGAAGCAAAAGGGAAAAAATAACTGCAGGAGGCAAAGCCCATCTCTGGCATTTCAAACCCTGCGTATGTCTTTGTTCCTTCTTTGGAAACCATGTTTGTGTAACATGGACCTGTCCCTCTGCTCCAGGTGGTTGTTCTTCTTCACGATTTTAGTGTGGTGATAATGCCAGGAGTGTTGGCCCTGTGAAGGGGAATGGGGACAGTTTCAGGAGCAGCGGAGCTTCTCTGTGTCTTGGAGGTCAAGGGGAACCACGACTCCCAGTCCAAGCTGTTCCTCCTGGGGGACTGAATTCAGCCTAAAATGAGTAGCTGCTCTTGAGACCACCAGTTAGATACCAGAATAATACTCCGTGGGGATGGCTGATGTCAAGACACATTTGTCACCTAAGACTGGATGCTCTTCTTCACAAGCCTAAAGGCAAATTACTTATTAAAAAGTCAACCTTTTTCCTTTTCTTTTCTTTTTTTTTCTTTTTTTTCTTTCTTTTCTTTCTTTTCTTTTCTTTTCTTTTCTTTTCTTTTCTTTTCTTTTCTTTTCTTTTCTTTTCTTTTCTTTTCTTTTCTTTTCTTTTCTTTTCTTTTCTTTTCTTTTCTTTTCTTTTCTTTTCCTTTTTTCTTTTTCTTATTTTTCTTTTCCTTTTTTCTGGACAAAGCCCTCAGAGCAGCTCAGCCCAAAGCAGTCTTGATCAATGCAACCCCAACCCCACCTCTTCTCTGCAACAAATGGAGACTTTCCTCCACAGCTCCACATCCTTTAAGATCTCTGAAACACTGGTGACAAAAATCCATACGAGTGCTGGTCAGGTTTGTGCCTGCTCAACACAGTAGGGTATTTCCTGGAGAAAAATAAATAGTCCAAACTCCAGTAGGTGTGTGTGAACATGAGGGTGCAACACTCACTCCATTTTCTGTGACAGTGTAAATCTCTTGGGATTTATGAGAAATGAAGAAAACAAGTGGGGAATCTTGGATGAAAGGTCTGTTTTTTAAAAGATGTTTTTGCCCCTGGCATTAAGGCCACATTCCTAAGAGGTATCTGGGCACTTTTCTTCTTGCAACTTAGTTACAGGTAGCATCAGGCACTTAATGGAAATGTAAGGTGAGTGGCAAAGGTATGGCCACTGAAAGAGTCTGGTAAAGAAAAGAGCGTGAACCCAGATCTCCAAAACCTCAGGTTAACTTGGGACCCTTCTTCCTTCCTGGAGACATGAGGGGTCTTCGTGTGCCAAAGGTCTCTGCTGATCCTTTCAGCAAGTGAATCCTGGAAAGCCATAATACTGTGACCTTGTCTCATGCTTCATGCAAACAACTGGTAACACCTTTTCTAAGAAAGAGCGCCTTCTTTAAGCAAAATGATGTCATTTATGGCCCAGCCTTTCCCCTGTGTGTGTAACTGCTGCTGCGTTACCTTCCCCACGTCGAGGATATCTTCTTTCACCCCGCAGTGACCAGAGTGAGGATCACAAAAGCTGGAGCCAAGGGAGATTTATTGTATCATCCAACTGGCATCTGGAATGTCACACGGTATCCAAGCTCTGACATAACTCTGAAACTTGGCACAGCTGGAGCATGGGCTGTAACAGGTAACGCCACTATTGTGTTTCCCTCTTTTCTTTAGAATGATTGTTGCATTGATACAGAAGTTAAAAACTTCCCTCTGCTTGTTTGCCTACCACACCAAAGCTTTAGTTTATCAACTGTATCTTTGTTTTCTTACTGTTTTAAACCAAATCTTGCACGATTCCTGATTTTCCCTGTATAGTGTCCTCTACCCTGCAAATTTAGCTCCATTCCCAGATGTACATTTTTCATCTTCTCTGGCCTCCCACGCCCCCTCACTTCATCCCCATTCAGCAGATGGATCTCTACAGTACCTGTGCTCTCGCATGCTGTCATCGGCAGAGTTGTTTGGTGAACAGAGCAATAATCTCCCCTGAGCTTGTTTTTTTGATCCAACTGTGGGTTTTCCCCCTCACACACCTTCTGCGTGCATCTTGCAGGAACACAGAGCAGGATTCACATCGCTGCTTGGTCTCAGTGCATGTTAAAGCTGCTTGTTCCATTTCAAGGATGCAATCACAACCCGAGCTGCAGAAGCTGTTGCTCAGATGAAAGCAGTTTTCCACATTCCGGCCCGCTGCAGGTTTTCCTAATTCTATTCCAATTCCCCATGCACATGTTACACTTTCCAGGAGACCTCACACTGATTCTCTCTTAATTGCCATAATCTTGCATCTCTTCATGACAACGGTGCAATAAAACCCGAAATTGTTCATTGTAAACAAATAAAAATACACCCCCTTTCCTAAGAAGCCTTTAAAAACATCTTGAGAAAGTCAGTCAGGTGTGGGAGTCCTTCTCTGGCTCGCACTCCTTGGCACACTCCACTCCTGAAATTTACCCCAGATTTGTGAATCTGGAATGCTTTCATCCATCTCCGTAGTGGTCAGTACCCAACATTGCCCTGGAGGACACTTTCCTGCTTCTGCACAACACACACAACAGGCAAGAGGAGGGCGCTTTGCCTCCTCGCACACACCAGGAGGTGACTTCTATATTTTTACTGTGTTTGTATCCTAAAAATGCGCAGATAGTGTCGATTATGCCATTGGTAGTTGTTGATTATACCCTCGTTAATATGGATGCAGAACCAGGCAGCGATCGGACGGTTTGATGGCAAGAAGTTTTAATTGCTCAACCTGGCAAAAGACTTGAAACTGATTTCATGAGGAGAAAAACGAACAAACAAAAAGAAAATAAAAAAGAAAAAAAAAGAGGAGAGAGAGTAAAAACTTTCATTTAACAGTTGGATTTTCTTTAATTGAGTAACAATTTCACTTGAAATTTAACTTGTCTTGAATCCTACCTACTTCACCTGGGTTAAACCCGTGTTCCGGTGCAGACTAAGTCACCCCGCTAAACTTTGTCATTTCAATTGTCTTGGGTTTCCCGCGGGTCCCTCCGCGGGANGGCGGGGCTATAAAGCACCTGCAGCGCCCGGCGGTTCCAGACGCACCGCGGCGGCTCCGGCAGTGTCCGGAGAAGAAGGGAGAGAGGAGAGAGGGCGGGAAGGGGGGAGAAAAACCAAACCAACCAAAAACCCAAACCAACCCCAAAACCTCTAGCTCTTCCATCCCAGCTTTATGCCTGCGAGACCCGCCATGCCCAGCCACCTCGCCGGCGCCCTCCTGCTGGTTTTCGCCGTATGCGTCCTCCTGGGAGATGGTGAGCCCCGGGTTGGAGGGGGCTTGGGACCTGCCCTGGTTGGGGGACCTCTCTTTTTCACCCCGCTTGGCCGGGGAGTGGGGCTGCGTGTGTGTGTGTGTGAGGGGCAGAGGGTGTGGGGGGCATTTTAGGGCGGCATTGCTCCAGGACTTGCCTCTGCAGCTGCCAGAGTGATAGAAATCCTTAATGAGCCTGAAGCCTGATTAGCAAGGCTGCACCTCCTGTGAAACTGCCTGCATGCTGAAACTGCCGTAGTGGATCCACCGCATGGAAGTGACAAACTGACGGGGCGCTCCAGTGCCCCGTGCCGAGCCCGCGGCTCATCTCTTCCTTCTCCAACTCATCCTTCCCTCCTTCTGCCGCAGGTATGGGCCATCCTCCACCCGAGTCCCACCTGGCTGCCCGCCCCAGGATCAAGCGATGCTCCTGCAACAGCTGGCTGGATAAGGAATGCATTTACTTCTGTCACCTGGACATCATCTGGGTCAACACCCCTGGGTGAGCATGAATGAGGCTTCTTGTGGGGGGTGGCTCTGCTGATAAGTAAGTGACTGTACTTTCAGGTGGAGGATGGGGGCAGGTTAGAGGAGATGAGAAAGGGTGAGTGCTGGGAGGCTCCGGTAGCACCTGCTCTGGGGAGCATTGCAAGTCCTGTCCTTTCCAACAACCAGAAAGGGACAAGCTGTGCTCCTGCTTGGGACTGGCAGTTTAACCTGCAGGGCAGGGGGGTAAAAGCATAGGGTGCTGCTTCCTCCTGGGCTTGGCTTTTTCTGAGATTTGTACCTCTGGAAGCCCAAAGCTACAACTGAGATGTTGTAGCTGCAAGTCAGAAAGTTCCTCTCCCAGCTTGCAAACTGGGAACCTGGCTGCTGGCTGCTAGGATCGTTAATGAGGCAGTGGTGGGTTGGCACTAAGGTCCTGTGGCTGCCAAGTCCTGCCCTCAGGAATGCTACAGCAGCTTTCCAGCAGTTTCAGACCAATGGCCAGCACACTGGAGCAAAACACATGTACTCAGGTGTGGTTATAATCATGCTCGCTAACGTGCAATTACAACTCGCTGCTTGCTCAGAGAATAGTTGCAGTCCTTGCCAATCCTAAACCCTCTGGGAGTGTAGATTGCGATCAAGGATGAAGTGGGAATGTGCTAACAGCTCTGAAAGCATGCTGCGATCAGAAGAACCTGATGTGGCCCCGAGACATCTTCATTTGTACTGTGTCCTGTGTGTTAAAACCCACGGAGTGGGGTGTAGGGGGAGCCCTGCTATCTCCATGGTTGAGCAACTGGCTGCTTGCTGCTGGTGGGACTGGTGGACTGGGGCAACCAGGCTCTTCCTGAGCTTTGCCAGCCAGGTGAGCTGCCAGCTCACCCAGCCCAAGCAGCGACCCTTGCACGGGCACCTGGGCTGCTGCAAGGGGAGAAAATTCCACTTGCAACCCAGCACATACTGGCACGGCAATCTCCCTGGGAGGGGTAGGGTGGGGAAAACAGGAGGGGGGGGGAGTTTAAAGGCTTAGATGTATCAGTGACCTTTTCACCTTAGGCCTATAGATGAGTCTTTTATTATCCTGGCACTAGCTTGGCTGCTTCCCAGGACTGTGTTATAAACGTGTTGGCTCATAAAATAAAAAAGTTAGCTGCATAGGTGATTTCTTTTGTTTTGAACAGCCACACCGCTCCCTATGGCTTGGGAAGCCCGCCAAGGCGGCGCAAGAGATCGTTGGGCAGGTGTGAGTGCTTGCATTCGAGGGACAGCATCTGTGCCACCTTCTGTCACAAGCCTGGGTAAGTTGAGGGGAGGGAGTGAGGGGCTGGGGATGTCCCTGGGGGCTGCTCAGTGGAGGTGCCAGCAGGCAGAGGACGCTTGGGAGCTGGAGTAACCATGCAGCTTCCCTGGGGAGGCCTGCACAGCTCTTGGCAAACAGCTGGAACTTGTCTAGTGGCTTTTATACCCCTCCCAAGAGGCCCTGGCAGAGCGTCACTGGGGTGTTTTTGTCATACAATAGCCTCTTTGCTTGCTGATATGAAGCAATGTTGCCTCCATCCCTCCTGCCAAGGAGGCTGAGGTGTGCTGGTGGGATATTATGAGCTGGTTGATGCTGGGAGAGGGACCATGGAAAGTGTGAAGCTGTGGGACACCAGCATCTCCTGCATGGCTTGGGTGGGAGAGGCTGCAGGAGAGCAGGGCTGCTGAGAGCTGTGGCTTGAAAGGCAAATATCTTCCAGAGCCAGCTCTTGTTATAGCACACGTGGGCTCTTGGTCGTCATGCTTCAGGCAGTGGCAGAGAGGGGTGCCTGCACTGGGGAGGTGGAGGGCAAAGTCATTGTAGAGAGCTGTCATTAATTTAACGTCAAGGCAATAGTTAAAATCCGCAATGATTAAATAAGTCTGAATAGAGCCAGGATAGAAGTAAAAGTGAGCTATGAATAGCTCTCAAATCGCTGCAATTAACCCTTCAAAAACATGAATTCAACTGTCTTAGTCTGTCAGTGATGACATTAGAGCAACACTCCCTGGCACTTACCGCAGCTCAGCTGGATGCAAGGGCTCACGAGTCTCCTCTTGTTCATTAGGTACCTCCAGAGTCTGAAGGTCCCAATAACAGGAATATCAATGAAGTCTCTGCAGAGTGGTGGTGTGAGACCTTTCCATCACAGCCTACTGAGAGCTCTCAGGTGAGACATTTAAACCCACACCCGGTGTTCCTCATAAGCACTTCAAAATCCAGGGTTGTAGCCCCTTTCTGTGGTTGCTACTTGGTTTTGACTCGACTTCTGCCTCTTGTCTCCCCTTAAAGGAAGAGACTTAGGAATATGGCAAAAAATGTAATTCTTGATTGGAGCAGGAAATTCCTCTGATATTTTTTGGGGGGGGAACAGGGGGGCAAAGGATGGCATCACCCAGGAAAATGATTGACTGGGCAGCAGCTTTGGACCAAAGAAAATAGCTTTTCTCACATCACAGAAATGTGGAACTTGTTGCCGAAAGGAGCCGTGTACTCCAGGAGTGTAAATGAGTTCAAAGGAATCGGCCAGTTGAAGGAAGGTTGGTCCATGGGTGGCAGTTAAATCGGCTGCACCGAGAACAGGTTCTGAAAGGCAGATCTGGGGAAGCATCCCTTGGATTGTGCCCTGATGCAGGACTCCTTGCCACTAGTGTAAAAACGGTATTGGATGTATCTCTGCTGTGGCTTTGTACAGCTGCTGCTGGAAATTCCCCCTCTTCCTTCCCCCATCAAATAAATCTTGGTGAGGGGTAGATGAATATATGGGCTGTTGCTGAGTAGTGGGAAAACAGACTGGAGAGTGAGCATCGTGTCTCTTTCCTTCACAGGGATGCGGCCGTCTCCAGCCTGCGGACTGGGGAGCAGCAGCACCGCTCTCGGAGGAACGCTCAGCCAACAGTTTTGCCTCGGAAGAAGAACATCTGGAAGAAGAAGAGATAAGGAAGGGGTGCATACCACGTTCACCAGAAGAAGTTGGAGTCCTGCGGGTGCCGCTAACTCCGCTGTTGGTAGTTAAAGCTGAAGGAAAGGCCATGACTGGAAGGGGGAAGAAGTGGAAGTCTCCATGCTCCTGTTGCGTGAACCAGTACTGCATGTGCTTCAGAGACTGTTGTAAAGGGAAAACTCTCTCTAAACAGTCGTAGATGTGTCGTGGAGCTGAATTCTGCCTTTTTGAATCAGGCAAGGGTCTTGCTGGGAGAGCACCAGCTTAGCTCTGTGCTGGAGCGCGAGGCAGAGGGCCAGCCCCTGCCAGGTGGTTGAATCACTTACAAACCATTCTGGAGTTGGTGGCACCGAGCCCTGTCACTGCTCTGCCCTTGGGCCACGTCTGAGTGGGTTCCAGCCTGGCCCTATTCAGAGGTGGTTTGGCTGGTTGTTGTAGATGGGGATAAACTGCCTCCCTTGTGAGCCCACCTTTGCACTTTGTTCTCTTACTTGCCAGATGGTGCCATGTGCATATGAATGAGACTCCCATGGTAAAAACAGCTCCCAGGTTTTATTAAAAAAAAAAAAATTATATCTATCATCTAGAAGCCTGAATGCCACCTGAGCAGTTAGTGGCATTCTTTGCCTGAGAAATTTACTGAAGGCCTGTCCTTAAGTGGCTCTGTTTTATGTGGAGGATAGTTTGCTTCCACCAGAGCTTGTGTCAAACCCAAGCAGCACCTCTGCCCTTGGGAGGGGAGGCTGGATGGGGCTGTGATTCTGCAGAAGCTCATCCCCCCCAGGGTCCAAGGCAGAGCTGAGTTGCTCCTCTGGATGGGCTCAGTGCTGGGAATCTGTCTCGCCTCCTTGGCCATGCCCTTAATGGGGTGTAGTACTTCCAGCTCTTAATGTAATATCCCAGCTTTCTTCCAGCTCTGCCTGAAAGGAAAGGCTGGGGACAGAGAAGGTGGGTGTTGGGAAAATAGCATGCAAAGGCTTGCTTGCTGCTTTGCTTACATCAATCAGGTCTCTGAGTTGCACTGTGTATTAAATAATTGACCAATATATCAATAGCATGTCAGGATGAGAGGAATGAGAATGCATTAAGCAAGGGGCAGCCAGGTGGGATTGATGTGAAGCAAAGGATCTCTAAAAGAGAGCACAGCATTGTCTGCACAGCTGTAGATTTATCTAAGTCACCAGGCCCGGAGCAGCCCAGAGGCAGGAAGGAATAATTTGGAAAAAAAACCACTGAGCCCAGGACCTAGAAACCAATCTTGTGGGCAAACACAATCTCAAGGCTCTGGGGCTGTATCACAAATGCTGTTTGCTTGGGCAGATTAACTTCTAGTATGAATTGTGGCTGCAGTTGTCATCTGGTTGGTGCAGATAAACAGTTGCTCTTCTGGAACCTCTGTTGGGTCCCCCTTGCTGCCCAATCCAGTATTGCACAGGAGCATTTGAAAGGGCTGCTTGAAGTTGGTGGTGGACCAAAGTCTGTGGCTGTTGCAAGTGTAATTCCAGTGGACGAACTAAATACTTCCTTGATTTTTTTTGCCTTATACCCTAAAGGTGGGAAAAATGAGACCAATTGATTGTATTGTAAATGAAACTTTTTTATGCTTGACCTTCTGAAGGTTTGAGTCATTCTAAAAAAAAAAATAAAAAAAAAAATCCTGAAAGGGTTTGTTCCAGAGGGAACTTTGCACATGGTTTAATGTGAGTGTAGTAATTTAAAACAAAATTACTTCTGTACTATGTATATCTCCTTGTGTGTATAATGTCTCACCTTTAAGTGACTTACTGCACACATGCCATATGTAGCATCCTGAAATCTGTATATTTATTTAAATCTATTGAGGGTTTTTTTTTAGACAGTAATTTGCAAAATTTAATTTTTAATAAATAATGACAAAATCAATTCCATGTTTCTTCCTTATTTGGTGACTGGGTGGTGGTCAATGAAGCAAAAGAAATTCAGATGGAGAAAGTGAGTGGGACAGCAAAGCCGGGTGAGAATGGGGAAACTCTGTAGTCTTGTCAACAGTCCTGAGCAATTTCAGCTCAAAGTGACTCCAATAATAACTCAAAATAAGTACCTTGGTCCTTTGCAGCTGTCTATGGGAATAGAGAAGTGAAATAATTCCCAGCCTGTTGCGCTGTGGATGCTGAGACTAATTTGAGTCCTTGTGCCAAGGGATCCTGCTAATGCTTTCCCATGGTTTAGCCCTTTGCCTCAAATTCTCTTATCAGCAGGGACGGAGCAACCACACACTCTCTCCTGGACCCACTAACTTTTAGATCTGAGTTTTGCTGGTTGATTTTAATTATTTATTTCCTTTTTTGATACAATTAAAAAGCTATAATCTATTTGATGGGTCTCTTTGCATGAAGACCATACTATAGTTTATTCTGGTCTAGTTAACTCAGTGGATCTCATGATGCAGCTGTGAGAAGGGAACGACAAAGAAATATTAATTTAATAGCCAGCACTGTCCTTGCTGCAGACGCAGAAATTGTAGCACTTCTTTTGTGGGTTTCCATGACTTCCTCAAAACTATAGCCCCATCTTTTCCTGTTGCTTGGCTTTCTTGGCTGAGCTGCATCACCCATGGCCAAGCCTCCATCCTGGATCTCGGTACTACTGTGCAAAAATCAGATTCCTTCACGCTTCTGTAACAGTATGTCATAGTTTCTATGACTTTAATGATAAAGGTCCATGACAAACAAAACCTTGAAGTACAGGAAAAAGGTGCCCTGAAACACTGCGAATTTCCTGTTTATAATATCCAAGGTGCAATTCCTCCCTCTTCTGCTGAAACATGCTCCTGAACAGGCCTGAAAGTTTTGCCTCTTTTAGGCAATTTCCACAGTGTCCAGCTTGAACTAATTTCAGGTGGTGTGAGTGAAGAAGCTGAGGTCTGTTGGAAATTCATTTCATTTTCCAGGGAAGATTTCCCCATCATATGGAATGTCTATTGAGCCAGCCTTGGGCCCACCCTTTTGTTTGTTTTTTGTAAGTCGCAGGGGAATTATGGCCTTAGTCAGGCCTTGGCCTACTTGCACCACTCATGGCCCAGCTACCTGCGAGAGTGACAGTACAAGGGGAGCATGGCATTTGCTGGAGGTATGACCATAAGAAGTCCTCTCCAACCCTGCTACAGAATGTAGGCTTGAAGCAAGACATTCAATCAGGGAGAATTTGAGCTAATTCATTTGTCAGTGGGTTGTGTTTTTTTTTTTAATGTCCCTAAGATCAATGAACAGAGGAAAAATTCCAGATTGGGCTGAATGATGGAAAATCTGTCAGGTCAGGCTCCCCACATTCACTTGGGAAAGTTTAGTCTCACTGTTGAGTACCACAGAGGAAATACTGGAAGTCTGGAAGTGTCTTGATAACCAAGTTAAAAATACCACAGGCCAGACATCCAGAAAAGTCCCCCAAGGCTCAGCAGACCTCCTTGGCTGGAACTTATTTAAGGCCCTCAGGTGTCCCACCCAGTGCTGAGGAGTGACCTGCTCCTGGCATTAACCCTATGGTGTTGCCTGGAACAACACCAACATCTGTGCAAAGCCCAGCCCTTCAGTACAGTTTTAATTACAAGAGCTCATTAGGTATCACCCAAGGGAAAAAGAGAAGGGAGATGCTTAAGAGCATCTTAATTAAAGTGAAAAGGGAGAATGAGCTTATTCAGAGGTTATTGAACTCAGTGATTCAATTCAGATTAGCAGAAGTAGGTTGAAGGAGATGTGTTTTATTAATTCTTACATGTAACAAGAAAGAATAGAATAAAAAATCTCTAGTAAAGAGGAAAATCCAGGAGAGCAAGCAACTTCCAAAGCCAGTTTTAAGTATAAATTCTGGCGTACCTTTCCTAAGATGCAACTTTTTGATTTAGCAGTCTGTCTTATGATTGACAATTCCCATAAAAGTGTACCTCTTGTGCCCAGTATGTGACTCTGGCATTTTTCTGCAGCAGGAGTTTCTGCAGAAGAGATTTTATAGATGGCACCACAGCAGGTGACTTTCTCTCTGTACCATGGGACAGTTCTGGCCTCATCAGGTCAGGCAATATTTTTTTCAGTGGGACTTTGTTCATGTCTCACATTTGTTGAACTGATGAATTCTGCTCAGAAAACATGTTGACATAAAAAAAAATAGAAGGATGCTTTGAGTGAGGGGTATTTGGGAGGATGCCTTTTCAAGGCCATCCTTTGATGCTTCCACAGAAGGAAGCGGATATTGTTCAAGGCAATATCTGCACAGGAGATTCCTCTGCATGGCATTTTATAAATTTGCCCTGCTTTGGTTTGGATCACCCTGCAGAAGAGCTGGGCCTCAAGAAGTAAGACCTATGGTGCAACAGGAGGGGAAGAGACACTGAATAATGAGCGTGGAGTGATACCTTGCCATAGGTCAGCAGCTGGTCCCTGTGCCTTTGGTTTTGGCACCTCTGGCCTGAGCTATAAGTCAGTTGCTCTGTGGAGGCTGAACTTGGTCCATTAGTATCGTTCCCTGAGACAGTACTGGTGGCTGACACAGGACCTGCTCTATCTATAAGATTCAGTCTGTTACAGAAATCTTTCATTCCTGCACAGGAATAAAGCCAAAGCTACAAGGCTCTGAGGCAGATATTCTGCAAAAGGTCTTCTTGCTGGGAAATACCTCCTCTGAACACATGTAATCTAGTGCAAATCTTACAATAATGTAGTTCAATGGAATGGAAGCTTCTCAGTGTCCTCCAGCACCAAGAGGTGCCCCAGTCATCCTGGCCATGGCCAGGGTACAGCCCAGTGGTTTGGTTTGCACGCACCCTTCAGACGATGGCAGGATATGGCATGTGTTAATGGGTAGTTCTAGCCAAGGAAATAGAGGGCTTGGTTTAACTTACATGTTTAAAGTTGTCAAATCGTGTCTTTAGACATATCTTCATAGCGAATCCTTGGCTATGAAGATAATTGACTTGACTAGGTGGAATGAGGAGCAAAAGTGGATCTACAGTAGATGTCAGCTCCATAATTCACACCTTCTGCCATGGGCTGGTGAGCTTTCTGTGATCAGCTGCATCCCACATCTTCAGGATCTCCTAGATGTGGAGCAGGGAAAGCCATGGGCTCTTTGGATGACATCACAGTAACCGATCACAGCCTGTCTTATCACATCTAGGCAACAGTGAAGTATAAAAGACTGAAACACTAGGGAACTAAGTATCAAGTTTAACCCTTACTCACTTTCTTTAAGAGGTGATTGGTGGGAAAGCTGAGCCAGGCAGAGCTGGCATAAGACTGTTGGGTGAAGAATGTCTCCACCTGTCACTCCTTCCTCTAGCACTCTGCAGGAGCGTTATACTGCTTATGAGCCTGCTTGAAGTCATTTCCTCAATCTCAGACATGCTCACTGGTGAGTAGCCAGGTGTCTCTCACTCATCTAATTTCTGCAAGACCTTTGGGAAGACCTTACAGCCACTCCCCTGTTGAAAGGAAATGGTGTGTTCCTCTTCAAAGTGCTGCTTCATCAGGTTGCCCTGCAAGGGTGAGATGGTTTCATTGACCTCCCTGAGGGAAAGTGAAGTGGCAAGGTTAACTTAGCAACCTGTAACAGGTCAACCCTGCACACTTCAGTCCTCATCTCCTCTTTCCCCCCTAGCACTGACTGATGGTAAACTAAATCCTACTGGGCAAACTGAGCTGATGGAAATCCAGCTCAAGAGAAGCAAGGGAGGAGGTTTCTGATGGTTTAGTGTCCTCAGCTGGGTCAGATGCATCTGGATCTGAAAGATGAAGCCCCAATCTTTATTTGATCAGCCAAATTTGATCAATTTAATAAAGTCTAAAAAGTAGGCCGAGACTCTGAAATGTGGGACGGCACCAGGACCATTGAGCTTCTGCAGGTGTAATTTTCCATAGAAATGGCTTCGGTTTCTCCTCTCAGCTGATAGCAGGAGGCTTGTGAGAGGGTGGAAGCCGAAGCAGAAAATTTAAATGGGCAGTCAGAATAAGTAACCACATAATTTAAAACTGTATTCGTTAGCTGTTGTGGGTAATGAACACAAGCTCATACCCCACCCTGGCAAGGAGCTCCAGGCAAGTGTATCCTTGATCCCACAAGGAGCTTGGTGAAGTGTGGGAGGTGGGAGCAGCATCAGCAACACATGGTCCCTGCAGCTGAAGTGAGCATCAGCAGGGCCATATCCCATCACTGGATGGGCACCCTCTCCAGGAGCATCGGGCTGGTGGCTGAGTTCCCAGGCTCACTGTGGGGTTTTGTTTTGAAGCCATGAAGCAGAGGGGTAACCTCCCTTTCTACCTTCTTCTGTGATACCAGAGGGTGGATGCTACTGAGATGATGAGCCCAGAGGCTTGTTTTCTGATTAAAACAAACTCTCTTTCACCAGTTGTGTTGGTGAAGCGGAGGGAGAATCTGCATTGCAAATCATCATTCCTGTAGTACATTTGGAGCATGTTGGAAGTATAGCTCGATGTGTAGATGGTATAGTCTGGAGGACAGGGTATGAACACCTTGCTGAGCAGCTTTCCCTTTTGAATTATTGGGGAATCACCTGAAGAGCTGCTTTCCAAAGGGAAGAATATCAAGGCTGATCAGAAAGACTTCCATGAACTCCAGGATCTCTTGTTGGTGATGGGGTTGTTCTTTCAATACATCTAGTAACTATGAGAGTCTACCAGAGGATAGAAAATAATTTTTTCCCTATCAGAGACCTCCCTTCAGCATCTCCATGCATTCATTTTTTTATGACTCTAATAGCACATTATTTGCAATATGTGTTAATCAATTCAACAATTCACCCTGATGGCTTTTTTTATTTTTTTTGGTAGTTTTCAATACATTTGCCATGAAAGTCTCCAAGACTTCATTTCAGCAGCAAGACCATAACAGTTTAGACAAGATCTTAAATAGTGAATAACCCTCTCCCTGGAGATTTGATGGCAAATACGAGGTATGCCTCTGTGACTTTATTATTAAAACAGAATGATCTCCCTCCAGCTCTGTTGGAGGGGGGGAGGAAGGGAGAACACATGGAGCAATTAAGAAAAATGTCTTTGACCTTCAGCAACTTAATCAGCTGCTAGTGTTCTTTCTAATAGTGTGCTAATGGTTAAGTTCTTCTGGATGCCATAAAAAGTGCTATAACTGGAGGCTACAATAAAGTGCTGATCAACCCATCAAGTGAGTCAATCCAAAAGTAATATCTATCTTTGTAATGACTATAATAAAAACTATGCCAAAGCCAGGAGATGACGTGAATAAGAATGCTGCTTAATTATGCTGGGCTGCAACCCTGGGTGAGTTTGCCACACTTCTGCTAACTTGCTCTTGGGTGACATTCCCACCCATTTCCTGCCTAGGAAAGCCCATAAAGATATTTGTATGGCCAGTCCTAAGAGGTTTGGGCAGGTGACATCTCCATCCAAGCTGACTAGAGTTTCGGTGCAGAAAAAGATGTTGAGTTTTGTTTATCCCAGCAGTAACTGCACTGACTAAAAGCAGGGTGGAAGCATGGCTGCAATTCCTTGTTGACAGGTTGGGGCTGGGAAGAGGAGAAAAGATGTTTATAAATTTTATAAGTTTTATGTGTTAAAGTTAGCCTAAAAATGCCATGGTATTAAAAGTGTGTGAAAGTTCACCGGAGAACCCAGCGCAGGCCCAAGGGGTAGGGTGGTAGAGTGCTGTCCGAAAGAAGCAGAGATGTGATGAAGGAGGAAGCTCCCCTGGCAGATGGGAAAGGCTTGAATGAATCACAGAGACCTTTCCTTAGCGCTGGGAATGGAGCCGAGGAGCTGACAGAGACTGAACACTGACCCTGGGTATTTACCTTGAAGGTAGCAATGATGAAGTACCCTTCAAAGATACCTCATGGGATAACAGGAGCAGAGGGAGTGGAGGATCCCCCCATGCAGGCTGGCTTTTCTTGACCTCCCTGAGAGCAGAGGGCACTCAGCATCCCTGGGGAATGGCTCATGTTGTGCAGGACGGAGCAATCCCACACTGGGACTTCTCTCTCACCTCCAATCCCTTTACAAACCAGGTTTTGCCTGTCTTGCCCTTTGCAAAGGCGCAGGTGAAAAGTGGGGTGAGTGGGCGGTGAGGAAACCAACACGGGGATCTCAAATCTCCCTGCTTCAGGAATTGTCTGTCTGTACACAGGCTGGGGGAGAATCGGATGGAGCACGAAGGGAAAGAACCAAGGCACCTGCTACTGCTGATGGAAGGACGGCAGCTCTTTTCCTACAAAAGAGAGACGGTACTTTGGGATCCCTTTGAGCACAAAGCTGCTCTCCAGGATGCTGAGAAGCAGGAACCTAATTCAAAAACCCAGCATGGAGCTGGTGGAAAACATGCTGCAGCCTTTCAAGGAATCACGGAGCGGATTCCTCCCCCATCGGTAAAGAAAACAGGATGCAGGCCACATTCCTGCTTACATAGACAAGGCTCTCCACACCAGCACAAACACATTTTCTCCGTTCCAATTAAACCCTGGCTTTATATCACCTTGCTGCTGATAAGGGTCTGATTAATGGAAGAATTGTCTTTTATTTTTTTTTTTTTTAATAAAGTCTCTAGTGCTAATTGTTTTTTCCCTCTCCCATTTCTTGTTTAAAGGGCGCTTTCGAGGAGGGCTGCTGATTGTGCTGGAAGTTGTATGGGAACACTTAGTCTCTTCCTGGTTTTGTTTTTGGGGCTAACTGCTGCCACCAAGACTAGCAGGTCCAACAGACAAATCACCTCTGCGGATAACCAGTGAAATCCTGACCTTGTGCCTCCCGATAAACAAGTGCAGATTCATGTGTTTGTTCATGAAACAGAAAGCAGACAGAACAATGATTTGGTGACTTTTTGCCAGTGTTGTTTCCTCTAGAGAGCTGACTTCCCTTGCAGAACCTCAGGTACATAGCAACAGCTCAGAAAAACAAAAGCCAACCACTGCAAGGCATTAGAAGGATATTATCCTGGTCTGAAGGGTGGGGCTCACCTTCCCATGGGCACCCCAGTGCTGGGACCAGCCTCAGGGCCAAACCTTCCTGCCAAACCATGCAGCTGTGAGCGTGCCACGCTAATTAGCAAACATTTCTTCTCCCCAAGAAAGCTGCCACGAGAGGTGGCTTCTGCTCCAAGCCCATGGGGGACGGAGCAGTGATGTGCACATGTGTCACAGTTTAAGAGAAGGGCCAGTGTCTTAATTTAAAAATGTGGTTTCTTCTTCTGTCATCAAAATACCTTCAATCTCTCTCCTCCATGGAGTAACGTCAGGTGGGAATAGCTCTATCACCACGTTTCTACTCCAGCCTCTAAGGTCATAGAATCATAGAATGGTTTGGGTTGGAAGGGACCTTAAAGACCATCCAGTGCCACCCCCTGTCGGGGGCAGGGACACCCTCCACCACACCAGGTTGCTCCAAGCCCCCTCCAGCCTGGCCTTGAACCCCTCCAGGGATGGGGCAGCCGCAGCTTCTCTGGGCAACCTGGGCCAGGCTCTCACCACCCTCACACCAAAGAATTTCTTCCCCACATCTCATTTCCATCTCCCCTCTTTCAGTGTCAAACCCTTCAAGACCCTTGTCTTATGGCTTCCCTCCCTGATTGAGAGTCTCTCCCGAGCTTTTCTGGAGCCCCTTTAGGGACTGGAAGGGGCTCGAAGGTCTCCCCAGAGCCTTCTCTTCTCCAGGATAAACAACACTAACTCTCTCAGCCTGTCCTCATAGCAGAGGGGGTCAAGCCCTTGCAGCATCTTTGTGGCCTTCTCTGGACCCATTCTAAGAGGTCCATGTCTTTCCTGTGCTGAGGACTCCAAAGCTGGACACAATATTCCAGGTGGGGTCTCACCAGGGCAAAGTAGAAGGGTAGATAGAATGACCTCCCTTGACCTGCTGTCCTCAGGTGTCCTGAGCAGAGATGTGACCAGGGAGCCCCGCTTTTGCTCATGCCTCAGCCCTGGTGCAGAAGCATCTACGGACTCTGGGTGCTGCAGAGCTGACACCACATCCTAGCAAGGACATGTGGCACTCAGCCTCAGAAGTGTCCTTAAGCATCATTCTTGCTTGTGCTGGAGCCGCTCAGCTCTGCATTCCCACTGTGTCCCTGGGGAAGCTTGCTAGGAAATGGTGTTAAAATGACTGATAGAGAAGCACAGAGAAGACCCTGCACGTCTCTCTGAGACATGTCAGTGAGGGGAAGTGCAGCGAAGGAGCTCAGAGGGACAGGGTGGGAAGGAGACCAGCAAAATCAGTGACTGATAAAGCAAATGGAAATTGTAAACAAAGAAGGGATCATCCAGTCCAGGGCAGTGGGGCTGAAGGTGCCTGAGTTAATTGGAAAATGCTCTTCTAAGAAGTCTCATCTAGTGCACAGCAGGCACCTCTCATGCTCTCCAGGCTGGTCTCACTGGTAGGAAGCTTTCAGAGCTCCCCAAGCTGCTGTGCGCACCTGGACACCTCCTGCTAGGTGAGGCATTAGCTGTGTCCTTGCTGTGACCCAGTCCATACCACTGCATCTTCTGAAGCTGTGCGGTACTGCCCTGCTGATTGGTCCCCGTTGCTGACTGCCCTTCCCCAGTCAACATGGCCTTTTCCTTTCTTCTCTCTCCACATTTCCCTGACCAGAGTTTTCCACATTTTCTCTGCACATCCTTCCCCATCTCCATGCTACAGCTGTGGTTCCCTGCTCTGCTTTTCCTTCCCCTTTTTTTATCCTTCTAACTTTTCTTTTGCTGTTATGACTATGCCATGATTTGTTCCATTATTTTTCTTTCACATTTGTCTCTCCGCTCTTCCCTGCTCTTCTGTTTTGCTTTCCACAGTAGGTGTATTTTCAGACTTAAGTCAAAAAGAGGACCTCAGGGCAATAAAAGGTGAGACGTCAAGAAAAGAGACACAGAACAATGAAAGAAAGAGAAGCAGCATGAAAGCTCAGTGTCAGCTCACGCTTATGGGTTAAACAGAGAAATGAATTTGTCACAGCATCTACATCCACACTGCTAAGGATACCCACCCCACAGATTCTCATCCACTGCCCCAGTGGGGCTGAGCAGCTCATGTCCCACTGCTTAGGGGGGTTCTTCCAGGGCACAGTGCCTCAGTCCAAACAGCTCTCAGTGTGGGTCTCCTCTGATCTTTTTTGAAATATTATTGGTTTTGTAGTGGTTTCTCAGGTCACAATGATGGTTTTGTCACAGCATGATGTTTCTGCAGCACAATGCTGAGTCCACGTTGCTGTGTTGTTTAACACGCAGCAGGAGGGCATTGGGGAGAGCCCGTAGGTACCCAGTCTGCTGGGAAAATGGGTTGGAGAACAGCCTGATCCATGCTGCCTGGGGTGAGCCATCTCTGGAGCACATTGTCTCCAGAACCACATCTGCTTTGCTTCAGAGAGGGTGATCTGATGCAGCCAACAGCACAGACACAGCTGAAGTCAGCAGTGGAGGGATGGTCCAAGGACGACCAAGTAAACAGGAGTCCCCTGAGCAGTCAGGAGAGGTGACACCAAGCCTGTCAGCAGCCATGCCCAGCTCTGGGTGGTGTGCTGTGCTCCGGGAAGGGACATCCCATCATAGATACAGCCTCCCTGTTTGTCTGTCTTTCCCTCTTTCCACCTAAGCAATCATGGGATTGCATTGCTGTTGCTTCTCCATAGTTGGATGCTATTGTTAAGCCAATGCACAGAGATGGACACCCCATCTGCTCTTCTTGCAGGATCACATCTAAATGCTGAATGCTGGAAGAACATTCCGTATGGGATGGTGGATACAAAGGCAGAGATGGATGTGACAGACACTTAAAAGTCCCTTGGACAGAGGGGTATGCATTGTAAGTGTTGGACAGTCAGATTCTGCCCCTTGAGGACTTACTCCCTCACAGTGTGTTGCAGGATGTGTCAAGTCCCAAAGTCAACGGTGTTAAGAAAATACAGAACACTCCTGCACCTCCTAAATGCGGAGAGGGAATGTCCCTCTATTGCTGTGAGATTGTGCCAGTTCTTAGGCCAGACAAGGCAGTGCAGGTGGGACCAAACACTCCCTGAAGGGCATGTGAAGCTTTGGTGTGTCACCTGCAGCTTGCTTTCCTTGGAGATGTTGGTGGGAACAAAATTGTGCCCTGACTGTGCCATTCCTTGTAAAAAAAGAAGCCAAAGCAACTAAGGCTGTTATCCCTTTGCCATCCTCTTTTTGTCTTTCTCCTCATCTATGCTTTAAGTTTCTCTTGAAAACTCACATCTGATAAATGAGCAATGGGACGGGGAGCTTTTGGGGACACGAATCAATGGCACACACCATAAAACTTGAGAAAAGGTATGGAAATTGGGAAAAATAATGAAGTGCAGTCTACTTAGGTAAAGGACACTGCAGAAGCTTTAGGTACTAAGAAGTAGTTCAACCACTATTTTATTGGTCATATCCCTAGAGGGGTTAGTAGGACACTTTTTCACTAAGCTCAGAAATTTAAAGGATGACGAATCTGTATAAAATTGACTTCAGTATAACACTGACTTCAACATCTGGCTGAATAGAAGAATGTCTGTGCGGGTCTTCTTTAATTGCTTTTTTGATGTTGAGCCAGCAAATGTCATGATTGAAGTGTACTTTTCAACAGTGGGGCTAGGAACATACTTTAATCTTTGTGAAAAGAACAGTCTCACATCACACCATGACTCTAGGAGCTGGGGATTTAAGGAAGATGTCAAATACAAGTTATAACACCGATCACTACACCGCAGTCATGGGGAGGGATTTCACTTTCCCGTTAGATACCTGGAGCCCTCGTCCAATGGGACAACTATTTGTATTGATCTCGAATAGAAACACGATTTTCTCACTTGTGAAGACCTTCAGCCTTGGATCTGTGTTTTGATACTGGATGCCCAGTTCTGCACTGCCTGGACTGAGATTGATCTTCCTTCATGGTTCAGGGGTATCAGAAGAGCATGGGCAAGTTGGAACAACACCTCTACATCTGATGCTTTCTTCAAGGGCTGCTCTCTCTGTGTCACCTTTGAATTTTAGCCAATTAGCCTCCAGAGAGTGATTTAAATATTGTTGCTAATGTTAATGTAGGGTGCGTATGTTTTGATATTTACAGCTTGCCTGCAGGCTAGGCATAACACTTGTCATCCAGAGAGGAGAAGGAGCAACCAGGCCTGGAGACCTGGCAATGAAGGGTAGATGTTTGCTACTCATCAGAGATGTTCAGTCCTCCCTGGGATCCTGCTTATGGCACTTAATCACCAGACTTGATAACTCTGTATCTCTCTTTCTGCAGAATGCCTTGATCAAGGGTGGCAGCACAGAATATCATCTCACAACCTGCCCTGAGGTAGCCTCTGCTAGAGAATGAGCACAAGACAGACCCTCTTGGTCCTGCTGTCCTTTCTGTCCTGGTCTTTGAAGAAGCTGCGTGTAGCTGGCATCAGGAAGGAGATTTCTTTAGATCATTCCACACCACACAGCTCTCAGTAAAAGGTTTAAATGAGCCTCCAAACCCAGCACATGTAAAAAGCCTTCCAAAGGCTGAGTGGGGTGGGAGGGTGAAGGATGGTGGAGTCTGCAGCATATGCAGGGTGAAATACCTGACTTGTTTGTGGGTCTTGACACTGGTCCAACAGATGACATTAGTTATCATGAGGTTGAGTGCAGAACTGCCTAAACAGGGGTGGAAAACATGAACCCTGTCTGGTCCCTTGGTCCCTGACTCGGTGAAGGAGAGAGGCACCTTGGACTGACAATAACCAGGTTCAGAGCCTGGTCTGGAGGAGATGCCCAGGTGGGGAGAGTGCGAGTGTTCTGCATGAGCCAGGGTCAGGGGTGCTCAGAGAAGCCTCTCAGAGGACCCTGAAATGGCTGTCTGTGATTCTTTTCTGAGCCTATGGCTCCTCCTTTTGTCTTCTACAGCACAAGACCCTGGTTAGATCACTGCCTGACTGGGAGAGGTGAGTCCCCTGAACTACTAGGCACTCCAGTATGCGAAGATGTTTAAACCTGCCTCTCCAAAGGGCAAGACCAACAGTCTGGGAAATGTTCTAGGTGGAAGGGTTTCCCACCTCTCCTGTGAAGATGTGACTCTGCAGGATTCAAGCACTGAGTGATCCTGCTTTCACGGTGAGTGCTGTAATGACCACTAGTTGCCACAGACTGGAGTACCAGAGACCATTTTGCCTGTTGCCTTTTTTTGCCTGTTTTCTTCAAATGGCCTTGAGTTGTGAAGATACAGGAAAGCTGTAGATCGTAGGCAGGAGGCGTGGAGGGAGATTTCTACCTGAAACCTTTGTCCTCTAGGATATCTCAAGGAGCTAATATCAAGCAAAGCTTTCCTGGATCACGTTCCACATTTCCCTACCTATAACCACCCGTTAGGTCCTGCCCATCAACACCTGCACAACCTGGATTCTGCTTGTTGTCTTTATCCAGGAGGAGGAGGTTGTTAAAAGCCTGGCTGGGCATCCTACATCAGAACAGCTCAGCCTCCCAGGTAGATCCATCAGCTGGTTTTGCTCAACTTCCTCTTGTGTCCATGTCTTCAGAGGCAGAAGAAGGATGGATTCTGTTGCTGGCAGCACATGAAAGCCCAGTGCTGCTGTGTTGGAGGCAATTCTGAAACTGATAGCACAGTTTGAAACCATGTTTTGTTTATGGCTGTAATCATCCAGGAATGAAGCAACAGTCAGCAGTATCCTTCTGTTGACCTACCTACGACACTGATTTAGCAAATTGTCTGGCATTTAAAGAAGTAATTCTGAAAGGCAGGTTTCAAGGAAATTTGTTATGGTTTATCGTCAGTCAAGCATTGTAACTCTTGTCCTGCTTTGAGACAGTGAATGATTAACTTGGTTTGTTTCACTGTAGCATGAATAAGTTTTATGCATTTTTTTTAACCCACATTTGTTACTTGAAAAGCTATGCACCTGCTTCTTGGAGTGTAGCCACCTACTGCTGCTGACAGCAAGCTGAGTTGGACCTTTAACTCAACTCATCAGCCTTGGCTTCTCAGCTTTCGCTTTTATTGCAGAAGGTCTCAGATTGAACAAGATTTGCAAGCAGTAGTGAACTATTTGTGGTGGAAAGCAGAACTCTGACATCTTTGAGTCCTCATCACTGACATCTACAGCATTCAGACCAGGTTGAGACAGTCCTCCTTCACAAATGAAAAAGCACTTGAATTTTACTTGAAAAGTTTCAAATGTGTTTAATGAGTCTTTCTATTACTCTCTTAAAACCTGTGCAATCACCAGGGAAGGAGACATCAGAGGCTGTTCCCACTAATGCTCTTCATGGCTTGACTTACTCAGATGTAACATAAAAAAATCATGTTGTTTTCTACATGGCTATTTAGAAAGTGGTATTTGGAGATCTAACTGTTCTGGGTCTAGTACTTCCACTCTAATTTATACACTCATAAAAACATATATATAAAACATAGACTCCCGATATATGGATTATCCCAGTGCCAAGATTATCCCAAGTGCATTTATTCTGTCCTGACCACTTGTTTTATTAGTTTTTGTCCACATGATTTAAAAAAAAAAAATCACTGAAGTACTTTAAAGTAGTTTCAATGTAGACTGTGAAACTGCCATGTTAATATGAAACTGGCCATGTTAATATGTGTATGATAGTGAAAGAGAAGGAAGGGAAAACAGAAGAAAATGACAGTCTTTAAAAGGCTGCAGCAGCTTAGAACGTCATGGCCTGGCTGTCCCACCCCTCAGCAAGTGGTTCAGAAGCAGCAGTGCTTCCATGAGACATGGGCTTGAGACACTTTGGGCTTCAACTCTGCTCTCTAGAAGAGCCTCTTGACATTCTACCAGCCCAAGAAATGGGTAAAAATGGAATAACTTCTGCAGGGAGCAGCTCATCAGAGGCATCTGCTCTCAGGACAAGGAAAACATTCACAATGATCCCCAGTCCTCTTCTTGGTCTGACATGAAATCATGCTCTTACACCACGAATACCAGATCTGCCTTGGAAGGCAGATTGGTGGTGGTGAGGAGGTGGCAAGGACATAAGAAATGCATTCCCAGCAAACAGGTTTGTGCAATATTGAGCTTTAATCCTTTCCCAGAGGAATGGAAATGTGTCGGTCATGGAATTAAAAGCAAAATGCCAAGGTTCTGGGTAAGCCATTTGGAGAAGAGGAGGTATCTGAAGGTAATATCTTAGGTAATATCTTAGGTAGTACCAAAGGGATCACTTTGATAATATATTATATTAACTAGGCAACTATCTGAAACCTGAGATTTAAGGAGCAGTCCAAACAGTGCTGAGGTTGCTGCCTGAGGCCAGCACGATGGTTTGAGGTTGGAAAACCCCAATAAAATACAGCTGTAATTTTGGACCAGACCCACCTGAGTGGCAAGGTTTGTTGGCAGGAAGGAAACGAGCCTAGCATTGGAAAAAGGAATTTTCTCTTTGATAATCCAAGATTGGCAGGTTTATGTGGTGCCATGAGCAGGTCCTTGGACACAAGGAGGTGTTTTACAGGAACAGCTTTTCACCCTTGTTGACAAAACACACTAGCATTTTGTCTTCAGTTCACGTGTTTAAAGACAGGGTGGAGATAGGCAACCCCTCCTGGAGGAAATGGGTTTTCTTGCTTTGTCTCTGGTAAAACAGTGGTTCTGATCTAATCTCATGCCTCACGGCTGATCCGTAACTTGACTTCTGCTTGTGGATTATGAATCCTGTTTTACCTCCTCTGAAGCATCCCAAATGAGATAGGATTTTGCACAAAGAGGGGACAGAGACCCTCTAGCACCTCCTTATGTGCACAGGGCCCCATATTATCAACAGGTTGGGGGTAAGAAAACTTTTCTAAGAATAGATCGGTGGGTTTACAGCTTTCTGTCACTTCTTCTGAAACATGAGGAGACACATCAGTTTCTGGGATCATCTCTCACCCAAGTTATGTCTTACTGTCAGAGAGGCATCAGGATCTGGCCCTTAGTCTTCCTAGTCTTTTCTGTGTCAGTCAGATGTGCTTAACACAGAAATCTGGAATCTTTGAGTTTACTAGCTGCTCTTATTTAGGAAATGTTGATTGGACCCTCTCAGGAATTAGCATTACTCAGGGCAGCGCTGCTTTGAAGTGGTTACCAGCTAGTTAGAAGTAAGTGCTGGGTGTGGTACGTATCTGCAAGGCAATCGTGTTGTTATGTTTCCTGGGGACTGAGCCTGTAATAAGTGGAGTTTCCCTTGTTGCAGGGGGCAGGTGTGAGGCAGCTGCTGGTTTGGGTAGCCAAGTGAGATGCAGAGTTTGGAGAATGTGGTAAATTCTGCTTTCTGTTAAGGACAACTTCACACGTATTCACTGCCACGAGGCCAGAGGGGCCCTGCAACTCAGTAGGAGACAGTAGAGTTGAGTGATTTGAACACAGTTTTCCTGTTATGATTTAGGACTGAACCATACTTGCAAAATCATCCCCGGTTCCTGTTTGTAAATGGTTTTCAGTGATGCTCATGTGTCTCTTTAGGTCTTACAAGGGTCCTGTGATGTTGGGTAAACACCTCACATGAAGCTGAAAAGTGCACTGATGGTTTGTGCGCAGAAATATGCATAACTCCATTGACAAGGTTTGACTATGGGAACATAGAAATATCCCTGATTTCTTTTTTTCAGCCTTGCCTCACCAGTACTGTACTTAGTAAAACAGCTGTCACCAGAGGCAGATCTCCACCTCATCCCTGTTGCAAAACACCATACTGTAATGTCTAAGAGGTGCTCTCAATCTGTTCTGGAGGGGGTGCTTACTCATTTTCTTGAGTGCAAAATTGGTCTCTGGGCATTTGTGTTGGCAGTAATGCCGTAACACCTTGCCTTTTGGCATCAGGTATGTAAGGATCTAAATATGCTGGAGTGACTCACCTGGCCATCAGAACAGAGCTGTTCCAACAAGAACAACGCTGTGAGTTACCCCAGCAATGGGTGCGGAGGAATCCCAGCAGCAAGCCCTTGGTGTCTGCTTCTGTTGAAGATGCCTTTGCTGTGCATGGGACTCATCTTTCCTCTTCTCTGTGCTGCTATTAGTCAAATGATGTTAGACTTCCTCCAAAGCTGTGACACTGAATCCTCTAACAATGGGCTGGGTCTTTACCTGCCTTTTTGTCTCTAGGAAACCTGCATCCCATCTCCTTTTGTTTTCCTTCTCCCTTTCCATTTTCCTGCTCTCTTTCTAAAGAAAGCTTCAATCCAGAAGCCTCTGCAGGGAAGGGAGGCTGGACGCAGGTTATATTCCTTCATTGCTGCGTGTGCAATCTCTTACTACAGACACTTGTGGACACTATGGTTCTTAGCTCTTTCATCCTTCTTCACTCAACCTAGTCCTTGCTTCATCTGTCTCAGAAGCTTGTGCCCCTCTATGAAGCAGACTCTGGAAGTATCTCCTATCATCTTTCATTAACTATTTTTTACTGATTTTTTGCCCACATCTTAGTACTTCACCAGATACAAGATAGATCTCTGCCAAATTGGCAAGTTTGTGCTTCCTGTACCTTCTGTGAACAGTAGCTGTTTCTCACTGTGCCACTGCAAAAGTTTTGTACCACTGCCTCAAAAAGAGTTTAATTTTCTAATAAATTATGGGGACTCATAATAGAATCAATACTGTATTTACCTTAAAGCTTTCAGCCCATTGTACTTCACAAACCTGAACTCCAGCGTTGCCATCTTCACACTCAGAAGTAAGTTAGGGAGCAGGAGTGGTCCCTGTTCCTGCTTTGGTCCCTGCTCCTGCTTCTTCCTTTCTGGTTGCGCTTTGCTGCTGGATGCGTACATGCCCATTCCAACAAAATGGGTGGGGAGAGACCTCACCTCACCCACAACGGAGCCAGGAGGTGGAAAGAACTTCAGTTGGCTTGAAATGAGAATGATACTGCAGATGAGAAGCCTAAGCTCCAGAGGGAGCTCCAAACGCTACCTGCTGGTTGACAGAGGCAAATATCCATAGTCCTTCTCAGCAATTGCACACTGGAGAGGAGACAGCCAGTTGTCCACTCTTTGTGTCCCTCTTGGCTTGTATCACAACACAATAAGGTCCCAGTCCCAGTCTCTAGGCATTCTCCTCCAGCGAGACTGTGACAATGATGCCCAAAGGGATTTCCTCTCCTGGGAAATTTCTGCTTCTCAGTTAATGATCTCCAAACTCTTCTGTGTGTGGAAGGGCTACAGAATCGTTTCTGGATGGAGGCACTCTAGCAGAAATTTTAGTTTACTGATTCCACCAAGCTTGATTTTCTTAGCGACCCTTTGAAGTAGCCAGTAGATAGAGTATAATCCATGCTAAAAGTGCGGGCATGGAGCACAAGATGTCACTCACTATTTCTGGACACCAGGACATTGAATCTGGGATGCAGATCTAGCAACAGCTCAAATATCCCTGACTTCTAGTGGTTTCAATGGATGAGTTCCTGCACAGCACAACATAAGCTTCAGCTTTCACAATGGTGAATTGAGCAATGTCCAAATACCTTGAAATTTGGGCTGTAGGACTGGGAATTGTTTTACCTTGTCAGGAAGAAAGCAGAAGCATTGTCCACACTGTAGAGGCATGGATTTCTCTCAAGGAAAACATAAAAACCCCAATCCAGCCACCCTACTGAAGTGCTGGTTACAGATTAAAGAGAGAAGGAGGCAGCTTGGAGGAAAGGTCAGGCACAGTGGATTAAAAAAAAAAAAAGAACACAAAGCAGTACATGCAAGATGAAAACTTGGAAAATTTCCTGAGAATGGAGACACTTGATTTACCTCACAACAAAAGCTGTAGACATTCCTTATAAGGAGAGAAAGTCTTGTTTCTAAAAACCTAAAAGCTTGCTAAGTAATTGTTTTCTTTTTTATTGATATTTTTTGAAGTTTAAAAAAACTAAAATGGACACTTTGGAATGAAGCAAATGTTTACTTCAGGTGAAAAGAATGGATAAAAATTCTGGTTATTCAACCATTTTTACGTATTTTGATTCTGTAATTTATGCAATAGTCTGCACACACACACACACAAAAGTTTGAAGCCGGATTCACCAAATACATTTTTATTCATGTTTTGAGAGCTCTTTCTTCCCATTCCTGTGTAAACAATTTGTGAGGTAAGGATGAAATCACAATTGCCTCTTGGAGAGCCAGGTCAGTGGGCTTACAGCCACCTGATGATGTAAGGGGAAGACTTGACATAGAAGTCACTGGGTAAAGTCTGTTTGCTCCTGTGCAGGACATGAGAGGAGTGTGTCAAAACACTCCCTCTGGATTTTAAAAGTCTGGCTCCATTAATAAATCTCACAAATTTAAATATGGCAAGCAAGTAAAAGAGAGGTATGAATAATCAATCATTCAAGCCCTGAATAATAGCTTGAAACTACTGAATGCTCTGGTCACTCAGAGACCATAATAGGGTGATCGTTTAAGGGTATTCTTGAAGGTAACGGTTCACGAGCTTGGCCTATGAAAAATTTTGGACAAGGCTGATGGACTAGGAGGGAGGAGAAGCAACTGGACCTGGAGAAAGGATGTGATGGAGATTTTCATTAACAGGGCAATAGGCATGACTGGGAAAGTAGGGCAGGATTTCATTTGGGCAGATATTGAAGAAGCACACAGAGTGGACAAAGGGTGGCAGAAGAGAAGCTAACCCTACTGTCATGTAGATAGGCATCTAGTGTAGAGAGAAGGTTTCCGAAGCATCTGGATGAGAAGCTTTGGGTTAAAGAGAAATGTAAAAATGAGGGCCAGGTTTTGTTGAAGGTAAAAGCAGCACCTGCTCAGTGGGGTCTGGTCATTACTTAATTCAAAGAGTTATATATAAATCCCTCTAAATCATTACGCAGTAACACAAATTCTGACACATAAGCCCACACAACACAAAGTCCTCAAAGTGTAAGGTTGAAGAAAAAAAAAAAAAGCCAGGCCTTTCACTCTCTTCCACTGCTCACTTTTTCCCTTGCTTTTGATCCACAAGAAAATACATTCCTGCATCCATAGTATTTGGACATCACTTGTCCCACCAAAACCACAAACTTAGGACCCGCTCCAGTGATTCATTAATTGTCTAAAGCCAGGGTAATAAATCATTGGAGAAAGAAACAAAAGCTTTTTTTTTCTGGAATGACTGTAGAGCCCCACAAAAGCAATACTAGAACAGCTCTCTGCAAATGCCCTCTGTCTAACATGGTACGTATGGGATGAAAGTGATGCCCATGGTACAATTCTCCAATGATCAAAATGAGACAAGGCAATGAGAAGAATAGCAGCAGGAATGGGATGAGGAGGGGATGTCTCCCCTACCAGGAACACTGGACCCCGTAGTATACTCAATACTTTGACATTGTGCAGAACTTTTTTGGTTCAACAGACCTCACAACTTTCTGTTCTGGACTCTTGATCATTTTCAGGAGGGATTGTGCTCACAGCTCTGTGCTCTGTAGCTCACTCTTATGTGCAGGAAAGCTGAAGCTGCAGAAGGGTTTGGAGACAGTGAGTGGCACAGGCATCTGCAGAAGGGAAGTTTTGAATTCAGTAGCTTCACACCCTGAGATTTTTCTGTTGCTATGACTTGTGCAGTGCTACCAGCTCCACTTCATCAGCAAGTGTTCACAAGCTCTTTGGGTCAGAAACCTCGTATTTTTTCCTGTATTAATCCAAAGGTTGCTGGCCTGGCTTCTACTCCCCTACTCCTTACTATATCTCAGGAAAGGGAGCAGGTGTGAAGACAGGAAAAAAAATGGGAAAGAATATAGCTAGGAAATGAGCCTCCCCATTACCCTGCCCAGAAACAATCCCACAGGATGCCTTGCCCAAAGCTGCTCGCTCTCAGGCAGTCCTGCCAAAGTAGTCTCTATCTACTCTTAGCTTACCACATCTGTGTCCTTGTTCTTCTTCTGGACTCCCTTCCTCTCCATTTCTCTTGTGATGTACTGTGTTTGCGGCTTCAGATGGAATGGCCATGGAAGTCAAACAGGAAGCATCATCTGATGACTTCCTTGTGGATAAGTCCTAGCAGCACCAATAGCACTCACTGGTGTGAGTGCTCCCCACCAGCAGCAGGCAAATTTATGCAGGCTCAGGTCTGGCTGATCATTTACAAGAGCTCAAAGCACAGATTCCTGAGAATCATAGCATCATAGAATTGTCTAGGTTGGAAGGGACTTTTCAGATCATCTATTCCAACCATCAACCTAACTGATAAAAGCCATCACTTAACCATGTCTCTGAGCAATATGTCAACCTGTCCTTTAAACGCCTCCAGGGATGGTGCCTCAATCACTCCCCCAGGCAGCCCATTCCAATGCTTCATAACCCTTTTGTAGCCAGCAGGAGCAGGGAGGTGACCATCCCCCTGTGCTCAGCTCTGGTGAGGCTGCACTTCGAGTGCTGTGTTTGGTTTTGGGCCCCTCACTACAAGAAAGACATCAAGGCCCTGGAACGTGTCCAGAGAAGGGCAACCAAACTGGTGAGGGGTTTGGAGCACAAGCCTTATGAGGAAGGGCTGAGGGAGCTGGAATTGTTCAGTCTGGAGAAGAGGAGGCTCAGGGGAGACCTCATCACACTCTACAACTTCCTGAAGGGAGGTTGTGAAGAGGAGGGGGTCGGCCTCTTCTCCCAGATAACTAATGATAGGACTCGAGGGAATGGCCACGAGTTGCTCCAGGGGAGATTTAGATTAGATGTCAGGAAAATCTTTCTCTCCCAAAAAGTGGTCAGGCACTGGAATGGGCCACCCAGGGAGGTGGTGGAGACACTGTCCCTGATGGTGTTCATGAAGCATCTGGACGAGGTGCTACGAGACATGATATAGTAGCTGAGTGGGTGGTATTGGTGATAGAAGGACGGTTGGACTACGTGATTTTGTAGGCCTTTCCAACCTTGTGTTTCTACGATTCTATGATTCTTTCTGTGTAAAATTTTTTCCTAATATCCAAACTGAACCTTCTCTGGTGCAACTTGAGGCCATTTCCTTTTGTCCTATCACCTGTGACCTGGGAGAAGAGACCAACTCTCGCTTCTCTACACCATCCTTTCAGGTAGTTGTAGAGAGCGATAAGGCCTTCCCTCAGCTTCCTCTTCTCCAGACTGAACTCTTCCAGCTCCCTCAGCAGCTCCTCATAAGGCTTACTCTCCCGACCCCTCACCAGCTTTGTTGCCCTTCTCTGGACCCGCTCCAGCACTTTAATGTCTTTTTTTTTGTGGTAAGGGGCCCAAAACTGGAGACAGTACTCAAGATGGGGCCTCACCAGCACCGAGCAGAGGGGGGCAATCTCTTGTCTGAAGTCACCTGGTGAGGCTCATTATTGGCGAAGGTCTCCAATAATGTGAGATGCAGCTGCCTGTAAAACATATCTATATAAACAGCAATGAAAGTGAGCCTAGGCCAAGTATCAGGGTTGCAATTGGAGCACATGTGCATGCCCAGGAGCTGCTGAGAGGGTACCACAGCCATCCTTTTGCTCCTGGAAGTCCTGGGAACCATGTGAGCAGACATGCACCATGATCTGCTCCCTCCAGAGCGGATCAACAAGGCTGTCATGTTGGTTAGCCTGTCTCCATCCCACCCTGCCTCTCCACCCAGGCTCTGCTCAGGGCTGTCATTTCCCTGGGACCTGTCCTGTGCACTTGGAAACAGTTCTTCTGGGTTTCATCTACCCCTTTCCAGAACATCTGAAGTAGTTGTCATTGCGTGTCTTACAGCTGAGTCTGTCTCAAATTTGGGAAATTTAGTATCTCCAAAGTTCTGTGTGGATGCATTTTTTAAAATTTTCAATGTTAATATTTTTCTTTCCCTTTTCAAGTTTGTTAAACTTGAATTTAGCCTTTTTCAGTGCTATAAAATGTGTCATAATCGTAGGAAGACCATGCACATAGGAATCAAAGGCAGGCAAACACCTCCTGTTCAAAGGAAGTTAATTTTCATAAATAAATATGTTATTATTTTGGGAGGTTTACAATGTATTTTAGGGGGAAAAAAATAAAAGAATAAAAAAAAAATTACAATACACAATGTATTTGCACACTTTAACAAGTGCACAGTTCTGGAGCCTTTACAAGCTCCACAGAAACCTGCCAGAACTGCTCCAGAGAACTGTCAGGAGGAGTTCCCAACGGTGGTGAAAATGGCTCAAGGACACTAGAGCAAGGACATCCCTCCATGAATGTGCTGACTCTGCTCTGCCATGGCACAATGTCACCTCTGTCTTGGTCTATGCAGCTCCATTAAAGTAGTGCTAATGCAACTCTTTTATATGCTGATATTCTTCCATGTTCAGGGAATAAAGTAAACCATTAACCAAAAGACCCCTAAATAATTGGTAAAATAAAGGATGACTGTTTTATTTAATTCAGACACATGCTTTTATTTTTAAGCTTCCTATGTTGGCTCTATATGTGGACATAATTTATGTTTTGGGTGAATGCCATTTCACATTTGCCTCATGGGTCTGACACCGTCCTAGGCGGCATAGCGTATGATCTTGAAAAGAAAGTGAACAATGAAAGATTTTCAGATCACACAGAATTATTTAGGTCAGTCAAGACCTCTGAAGAATGGGAAAAAGTCCAGGTGGACCTGCCAAAGGCAGGTGAATGAGTAGATTGGTGTCAGATGGAATGTAAGATGGATAACCACCGGATTTGGAGGAATAACTTGAGCTTTTTATGTATGTGGCTGGGCAAGGGAACTCTGCGTGTGGTCAGTTATGACACACCTCAACCGAAAGCTTGATGGTAGCAGAAGAGAAAGAATGAATGTGATGATGTGCTGTATAAAGAATGAGATGGAAAAATGATACTGAATATATGCTAATATTATTGGATAAATCAATGCTGCTTTCTCACTGGCAACATGCCGTGCAGTTTGTCACCTTATTTAAGGAGGAAAAAAAAAAAAAAAGTAGTGATTTCAGAGACAAGCAATGAAGATAAGTGACCTGAAGAAATTTGTGCAAGAGGAAATGTTGAAAAGCCCCTTCCCTACCTCTCTCTGATATGTGCCACAGTCTCCATTTATCTTTTTCCTTTGCCTGCAAGTAATTTTGTTTTCCTTCTGCTTTCCATTATTTTGATTAAGCACTTTTGGGGACTCTGATGTATGAAAGATTATATGTGAAGTGCACTGGACCAGTATTGCCCCTTCAGTTCCTGCTTTGCCTTAATTGTACTCTTAGCCCTTTGTTTGGGTATCCACTTATTTCATTTATCAGGATGTTGGAAAGCAGCCTTTTCTTTGAAAATTTTTTTTCAGCTAATTTTAGTTTGTTTTATTACATGCACATCGTCCAAGAAAGTGATTTATAATAGTTCATTGCCTTCATGGCTTGCTGAAAACCTTTGGCTGAAAGTTTTTTTGACAAAATAATGAGTCGTTGAGTTTATGAAACCTTTCCCAGAAGTAGTAGCTTTCTTCAAAACTTTGATTTTTTATTTTTTTTTAATTTAAAACCAAAGTGTCTGAATACTGCGAGTTTTCTTTTAATTTGGAAATACTATTATTTTGATACCTTAAATAAATTGTAACTTGGCCTTATCGTATCTCTGGTGTTTTCTGTCCACAGACAGGTTTTGAATCCTATAAAATTAAAAATAATCACCGACTGTTTAATCCAAGCCATTTGCAGCTCCCTCCAGCTGATGCAGCCATGCGGTGACACTGCTGCATCCCCTGTCCCTGTCAAAGGATTTCACATGCTCCAGGTACAGTAGTGACCATCCGCTTCCATCACACTCACAATGAATTCTTCTTACCTCCAGGGTAGTTTCCAGGTGGCTCTAATGAACTCTTTTAGAGCACTCCAGCACTTCTCAATTCCTCATTTTGCTGTGTCATTTGAAGGATATGAAGAACTTTAAGGATTCACTATGTTTTAAGTCCATGAAGATAAAAATCATCTAGGTCCCTAGAAAATGGATCACTGGACCTCATCTTGTAGCTCCTGCAGTCTGTGGCTGAATGACTGTAGGGTCTCTCTTCAGTTGTCCATCTGAGGTCTCTTAGGGCAAGTGAACACTTGCCCAGTGCTGGTGAATCTAAGATAGGGTAGGTCATAGTCTGCCAGGCTGGAGCAGCCGCTCAGCACCTGATGTGACAGTGGCCTCTATCTCAAGTAGTAGAGGACATTGTGTGTAGTGACTGAAATAGGCTTTGAAGTGGGATCCAGGTTGCATATTAAAATATGAGTGCCTCCATGTGAGAGGAGAGCAGACCAGTACGGATGGTGGAATCTGGAGAGCAATCACACCCATATCATGGAGGGATCTGCTGAAGGTGTGCCAGGCCCCTTTCTAGGTTTCTGCTGACTGATCAGATATTCAGTGACTGGAATGGGAACTAAGATACCCACATACAGACATGTGGCTTGCTTAATCTGTACCTGGATCTCCTTCTCAGTGAATTAGAATTTACCATATCTCTGGTACCTGTTTGATCTAATGCAGGTTTTCTCCTACATTGCAATGCATATGTCCCATTTTCTTTCTTTGATTGTTTGTATATTTAGCTGGAGGGCAAAATTGTCCTCTCTGTGGGGCATAATGGATAGGATGATGGGAGAAAAGTGTTCAGTTCCAACTTGGTCTGTAAACTTTCTACTCAAAGTTGATTCATTTTTCACTGCAAAGATAAGTCTTTTCACTGTTTCCCATCACTGAGTTGGCCAAAGTCACACAGGGTCAGCAGTGGAAGCAGACATCTTGATGTACACATCAATTGATACCTCTCAATTGCAGCTCTCAAAACAGGTAATAAGATTTGGGATCAAACTGAAAACAGCAGTTACTTGTGCTGCTATTTCCCCAGTGAGGACCAAGGTAAGAGAATGGAGAATGAGGCTGGTACGTGGTGGGCAGGGCAGGGATCCATGTTTATTTACGTGTCACTTAGTCTCAGAGGTCAGATCACTCCCTGTTGGTGTTTCAGTTTACCTTTCTATAAAAAAGCAAAGGATGGTGATAGTGAAAAAAACAAATGCATCATAAATAATGACCTAGAGTCAGGCACAATGAGAACAGGGGCAAAGTACATTTATTATTTCCCCTAAGGGCAATTTTGATCTTTAGTGATGTTCACTGCTTGGGATCTTGAGACGACCTATCCTGAGCCTGGTTTCAGTGTTGTCCTCACTAAGCTTTTGGTCTGGTTACTGTAGAAGGGCTACAGACCCACCGTGAACAGTGACTGAGACCTCCCTGTTGCCTATGGCATATGTTGCAGCTGGTTGCTGGCCCAGGGAATGCAAAGTATGTCTGATGCTGTGCCCTGAACTCAACCTGCCCTAGGGTTTGTTTCCTTCTCACTTGCCTCAGTTCTGGCCTTTTCAGTTCTTTAACGCAGAGGCATGGAGGGGACCAAGTGGGCAGATCTACATGCAGCTCTTGTCATCACGAGGAAAGTCACTCAGGAAAAAAATACTGAAAAATGCAAAGGCCTTTCAGAAGGCATCAGCTCCACAAAACCATCCTTGCTCCACCTGCTCTCCCTCATACTGTAGCAAGAGCATACCATGCGACCCAGAACCTCAACTTGAACAGCAGCCAGCATCAGGCTTCAAAGAAAGGCCCAAGAACCTCTCAGAAGAGGATAATCTGCTCCCCTTGTCCTCATATCCATATGAGTGGTCCAAACATCTGAACCTGACAGCAGGTTTTGGCCTTGCAGGAGCTCGCAGAAGTTCCTTTGACAGCAGTCTTTACCCCAACAGAAGGAATCTGCAGTCAATACAAGAGTATTTTTTGCCAGCACTGTTTGTCCTCTGCCAGGAAGTGAGGAGTCTCCATGACCATGGCTCCACAGGCTCCACAGTCTTGGTCAAGCCTTGTTGGGAAGGTTACCTGCATGTCCCTTCTGCTGGAGGGAGGTGGTAATGCCACCCCGAGACGTCACACCTGGCCTGTCACCGTCTGCATTTTCCCTGCCTTGCAAAGTGTCTTTCTACTGATTCCATCAAACCTGGCCCAACAAAGTCCACAGCTTCAGGTGAACTTGCTCCAAACTGGTGGCAGGTCCCAGGTGTCCCGGGACACATACTGCTTTTTTTGGATGCATTCTCTCAGAAAAGGTAATGCTGATCCAGATTTCACAGCGCCACCGATACTTGCCTTTAATACTAGACATGCTTAAGGGTGAAAACAAGTTTATTCTGGCAAAATAAGAGTTCAAATTCCTAATGTTGAAGCTTGAAAGAAGATTACAAAAGGGAAAATAAACCGCAATTCTAGATCCTACTAAAAACCAGGATTCTTCCTCACCCCTGGTATCGCTCACCTGAGATTTTTTTAGGTGTGTTGCAGCTGTAAGAGTGCACAGGGCAGAGTGGCTTTGGCTTTTGGACAGGGTTTGGGAGAGATGTGGGTTGAGATTTGAGGCTGGATAACAGCAAAAGCTACTGGTTTTTTTTGTTTGTTTTGTTTTGCTTTGTTTTGTTTTTTTAATGGTAGTTTTTCTGACAGGCTGCCACATTAATGGAAAAATTCAGCACTTGAGAGGCCAGAAGTGGTATAATAAGTGAAACTGTTGAAATCCAAATTGGTTCAGTGGTGCTGGGAGGAAGGAGGGTAAACCAGAGGAATCTGAAGTCACAGTGACTGATCTGACAGCAAAGGCAGTGAGAGTCCACAAGTCGGAGCAGAGGCAGGGAGAGCAAAGGCTTGCTTGGGAGAGGCAGACAAGGGGAACAGAAGTACTCTTTAGAAAAGCAATAGCCCATAGGCTTGTTCAAAACCCAACAAAAGTTAAAGGAAGGTTTGTATAATGTGTTTGGATGGAAATAAGAGACAAGTAACAAATGTCTATTCATAGGAGACAGTTTGTAGGAGCACAAGTTAATGAGGAGTTTGGGGACGTCTAGGCAGGTAACAGAAGAAAGAAACCGTCTTAAAGACAAAGGGCAAAATCCTTGTACAGAAGGAATACAGAAGCAACAAGATTATCATTATGGAATCCTTTAAACAAATATGAAAGTAAAAAAAAAAAAAACAAAAAAAACAAAAAACCCAAAACATTAAGAGAGACAAATCATTAACAAGGCGTGAGTGTAAAGCACATGGGGATAATGTCAGAAACCCTTAGACCAAGGTGTGATATCGCTAGCTAGAGGCAAGTGGTCTTGTTCCTTGCTTAGCACAATGTCTTATCCACAGAAAAGATAATTTGGGGAGGCTTCAGCAGTCAATTCTTTCTTTGCTTCTGCCCTTATGAAAATCCTGTGAACGTTATTAGTTGTAAGAGCAGTCAGATGGGCAGATTAGAACAGGGAAGGAAGAAGCCTGAGAATATCTAGGAAAATGAATGACTCAGGGCTCTGAGATGTTGGGAGGTTCAGCACAAGGTACACCAGGGACTAGTTCAGGGCGGTCCCTGAAACCAGTTCTCTTCAAGGAGTGTCAGAGGATGCTTATGGTCCAAGAGGACTGAAAAATGGGAAACAGAGAAGTACTACCTTTAAAAGGAGGAAAGGAGGACCTTGAGAGCTGCACATGAAAATAATCTAACTTGTGCAGTAGAAGGATACAAGAAAAAATTATTAAATAATCAGTTTAAAGGTGCCAAGAGGATAATAAGGTGATAAAGAAAAACAGACATGGATTTATGAAGAATAAATCTTGTCTAACTACCTTTATGTATTTCTTCCATTTAGTGGATATGAGAAAAGCAATAAGTAAAATAAATCTTTGGCAAAGCCTTTGAGTTTTCTTTGACAGGAACAGCAGTTTGATCACCATCGTCCAGCTCATAGATCTTGTTATGGAGAAGGCAGTGATGAACTGTTTTTCATCTCTCATGGGGAAATAAAAACCGAAATCTGATTAATTTGCAATAAAGGGGATTTAGGTTAGATGCTAAGACAAAAGTTCTTAGCTAAAAAAGATGTGGAGTACTGGGAGAAGCCACACAGGGAAGCTCTGGAGCCTCCATCCTTAGAAGATTCAATGAACATCTAATGGGGATGGTCTTGGAACTCCTCAGACACTATCTCTTTGAGGAACAGTCTGTGGGACTCTGGCATCTCTTCCCACCTTCTCCTTTTCACCCAAAGGCAAAGAGCATTGCACCACATGGTAAGGCCTTGCAGGGGATATTTCAGGTGTCACTTTTGACCTGTACATTTTCCTCATCTGTTGGTGGCTCTGCTGTAGCTGGGACATACAGCTTGTATGTGTTTTGCAGCTTGTCCGAATAGGATACAGACACTTCTCATTCTGGTTGCAAATGTTTATTGCCTTCCAACTGTCTCTACTGGACTGCTACTCTGTTTCTTGAAAGTCTGTCTCCTGAGTGTGCTCTCCAGAGTATTTGATCTAGCTGAGCTTTTAAGAAGTGTTAAGAGGTGACTGTTGAGGCTTGTGAGTGGGACACAAGGTATCAAAAGAGCAGTATTTCCATCTCATAATAGAGATGGAACAGGTAGAAAGGCTGGAATGTGTCAGGAGACCACTTTATTTTGGCAACCACACAGAAGCCATCTCTGCCAAGGTCTGTGTAAATGATGTAGACAGCCGTGGTAGCAACAGCTAACACAGGTACATCTTCCAGTGTCATATATGAATCTGAAAGATGGTTACAACATTTGCTTGGCCAATATGACAATTTCCACTGATGTGGAATTGTTCCAAGAAGCAGTGTTCCAAGAAGGACTAACCATGACCTTGGGTCACCCTGGGCTGAGCTGTGTAGAAACAAGAGAACAAAAAGATGTACCCCAGAACCCTTGTGGCTTGGCTGTGCCAGTCTCTCTGCTGGGAGATCAAATGTGGAGATTCCCAACCACACTGGGTGAGTATATAGCTGTGGATGTCTGTGTCAGCATGAACAGACAGGGAAACCCTGGTCAGGCTCCTCTTGCCTTGTTTCACACAAGTGCAATGTGCTGCCAGAGTCTTTCCACAGTAGACCTCATGGGTATAGCTGGAAAACAACAGCTGAACTCTGTGGGAAAGTAACCTCCTGTGACCACATTTTGTACCCTTCTAGTGACAGAGCTACTTTTTTGTACATGTATGTATTCAGGAGCAACAGCCAATCTGAGGGGACTGTTGTCTCACATCATATAATCAAAGCATGGTTAGAGTTGGAAGGCACCTTAAAAATCACCTAGTTCCAACCCCCTGCCCTGGAGAAGGACACCTCCCACCAGACCAGGTTGCTCCAAGCTTCCTCCAACCTGACCTTCAACCCCTCCAGGGATAGGGCAGCCACAGCTTCTCTGGGCAACCTGGGCCAGTGTCTCACCACTCTCACAACTAAGTTCTTCCCCATGTCTCATCTCCATCTCCCCTCTTTCTGTCTCAAACCTTTCCCCCTCATCCTGTGGCTCCCCTTATGAGGCTCCAGCTCCCTCCCTGGAGTCCCTTTAGGGACTGGAAGGGGCTCTAACGTCTTCCCAGAGCCTTCTTTTCTCCAGGATGAATAACGCCAACTGTCTCAGCCTGTCCTCACAGCAGAGGGGCTCCAGCCCTTGCAGGGTCTTGTTCTGGTTATTACTGTGTCCCTGACACCTTGGAAAGATTGCCAGTGAGGTTTTTGAGGTCCCGGAGGGTCTAGCACTGTGTTCTTAGATCACCCCACTGTCATCCATCACCAGACTGCATGCATGAGGTCAAAATCTCCTTTCTGAATAAAGGGGAGGGCAGGCAGGAGTCTTCATGTACAGGCAGTTTGCAGGCAGAGGTGTGGTGTAGCTGGTAGATCCATGCCACTCCATGCAGACTCCCCAGCTGGTATAAAGCCTTCCCAAAGGGACAGCCAGACCCAGGCTGGGTGCTCAAACACAGCAGACGTCACTGGGCATAAATATTGCCATTTGCCTCCACCTTTAATTTCCCCTAGACCAGAAATCAGGACATTTATGCAGTATATGTTTTTAAATGTGAAATGCGTGGTGTCAAGCTGAGCTGTTTGGATGATGATTCTTGTAAGATCTGTATGAAAATATCCCAACTTAGCTGTCACTGCCTGGGAGTTTGCAGGTAACTCGATATGACTGTCATATATTGCAAGACCAGCTCTCAGCACCATGTATTGAACTGTCTAGCAAAAGAGATTGATTCTCTGTGCGCTGCATATTTAAATGCTGGTGGCAGTAATATCACTGGAGAACAGCCATTGCAAGCTAATTCCAGTGAGCTTTGCTGTGGAGGACATACACCCAGTGCACTCTCTCCTAGGGAGACCTTATTTTCTTGCATGTTTGTTCCTTTGCTTTGAAGCGAAGCTTGAAGTTTGCAGGTTCTACTTCATCTCTGACAGGCGTGTGTGGTGTGTCTGCGTCTTCCTACTCTACCAGTTTGTCCCAGCTAAGGACTGCACCTGCCTCCACCACTTTTTTCAGACAAAGAATGATGCTGCCTTTCTTCCACAAATGCCAACCTGTCCAGCCCTCAGTACTGGACTTACACTTAAAGGTCTCCTGGTCATATCTTTATCAAAGACCTTTGCAGACATTTGGACATGGCCAAAGAAGGCATAACTCAGGTACCTGCCCATCAACCAAAGCGTGTTGTTGAATATAATTGCTGTGGCTGTATTTCTGTGCTGATCAGTGTCCAGCACCATCCCAGCAACAAACAGGTCACTGAGGCGAACTGCGTGCTCTCAGTGATTTTTCAAGATTGTCTTTACAAACTCTTGGTCCTGGCTGTGAAATGAGAAGCAATTACTGGAGGAGCATGCACTGCAGAGCTGAAAGTGTCTTCCTAATCTTGGAAAAAAAAGCCAAGATTATTTTCTACAGGACTCTAAGTTCCCACTTACCTCCTGTTTTATCCATGCCTTAGCTTCCTCTACCTACCTTCTTTTATTTTGTTTCAGCAAGTCTGGGAAAAGATTTCACTTGGACTTCTGCGCTGAAATGTTCTTGTTCCATGCCTTTCCAGTATGCAAATAACAAGAATTTCTAGCATCTTCCTGAATAATTCCATAAGGCCTACACAACTATACAATATTTTTCATGAATATTTTACAAGACTGTTTAATTGCCATTTGGCACCCATGAGACAGGAAATGTGGTCATCAGCTGAAATTCTGCCAACAGAGACTGAGCTGACCACTCTGAACTCAAGCTTTGCATTGAAATGTGGTCTCTTTTACCAATCAGCTGCAGGTCTGGGGCACAATCAGCTTCACCCGGTTCCAGTTCATCCCTGCGCTGGAAAGTGTAAACCAACATCTCCAGAGGAAGATGCTCCATTTGCAAATGCACATTTCCAGCCTGAGGACAGGAAGAATCTCTAAAGAAGCAGAAAACCCCTAAAGGAATCTACTTACTTGACCCTGGACTCTTTCAGGCATATCTTGGTCCTCACTTGCTTGTGATGGGCTTCCCTGGTCACTGGGACAGCAGTGGGGAAGGCAGTGGCTGTGTTGCCTGGTCCTGGACACCCTGTTGGATACAGGTGTGTTCTCTTTCCTATGTGACACTCAGTCTACACTTTGCCATAAGATCCTCTCTTTCTACATATGACATCCTTAAAAAATGCTAAGAGCAAAAGGTATTTTCATAGTTATCAACTGCAGGCTGGGGGACACAAATCAGCTTCACCCCAGCTCCAGCTCATCCCTGCTCTGGAAAGTGTAAATCAACATCTCCAGAGGAAGATGCTCCATTTGCAAACCAATCTGAGGGCATGAGGGATCTCTAAAGAAGGAAACTCCTGAAGGAATCGAATTCTTCAACACTGAACTCTTTCAGGCACATCTCGGTCCACACTTGCGATGGGGGAAGGTGATGGGGCTGGACGTGCTCAGCTGTGCACATCATTATTGATGACCAACACCTGGTCCTGGACACCCTGCTGGATGCAGGTGTCCTCTTTCCTACGTGCCACTCAGTCTGCACTTTTCCATCAGATCCTCTGTGTCTACATACGACATCCTTAAAAAACGCCAAGAGTACAAGCTATTTCCGTGGCTGGCAGCAAACACAAAGAATTGTTCATTACATCTATTGGCTACTTAAAAACAGGAAATGTTCTTTCCTTAGCGCTGCTTTCTAGTAGGGGTGATTTGCACAGCACTGTGCCTGTTCTCCTCACTAAGGCGAGCTTTTGTCACGGCACACACTGTCTCATTTGCATGAAGTATACAGCATGTCTCGAGGTAACCGATGTAAACAGAAAGAGTAAGTACAGTATGGAGATCAGTGGGGTGTTTTATCTCAGCTGCTGGAAACAGCCGAGATCAGTCACTGCAAAAGACAAGCAGTGAGTTGGGTATAATTTTTTTAAGCTCCAGTGCCAGAAAACATTCCTCAGTTTGGAGCTTTATCTTCAAGGAAGAGGCAGAGGAAACACTTTCTGGGGTCTCTTAACTTTCTTTTGCTCTGACTTTTGATTCCCACCTTTAGACACGTCTGCGTGTGTTTTGTCTTTGATCACAGGCAGCTGTATGTGTGTGTCTGACTCTTGTAATGCAGAAGATTTGAAAAAGAGCACTTGCAAGGATAGCGCTGGTTTGTAACCAGTCAACGGGGGCATTTCATCCACAGGCAATAGCTTTTTTGGAAGCAGTGGGAGAGGAATCAATGCATAATTTTCTTGTTTTCTTAATCATGCTCCTATTGTATCTTTCCTGGGAGATTTATGAGCCTCCAAATGTTGGACAAACACCAATAATAGTTACACATTTTTAGCATCTGAATGCTTTGCTTTACCTGGCTTCATATGGAAAGACAAGCTCAGACAAGTTGGTCCTCCAGAAAATGGTTTATTGGGACAGCATTCTGGCCTGCAGCCATGGCACTTTGGGCAGTGATCTTATCAGACCTCCTAAACAGAGCAGGGTTGGGCCTGTTTGTTACTGCAGTGGAAGACCTCCGAGGAGAACGTAGGTGTTGCAAGACGTAGTATCAATTGTTCTCTGGGCATTGCTTTCTCTGGAGAGGACTGAACCAGCACTGCGGGCTACTGTGCTGATGAAATGGCATCGAATCAGGGAGATGCAAAGCCCAGCTGAACTGAGGATGAAAAGCAGAGGGAATAAACAAAATCAGATCTGTATTCTCAGTGGTATTCAAGGAAGTTAGGGAGGAACTGGCCATTGATTTCCAAGGAGATCTGGGTAGCTAAATACCGTGGGTTCCTTTGGGATTCCCAGTCCAGCTGTGTGACTTTGAAGTGTACAGTTGCTTTGGCAGAGATATCAGCAAGGCTCTGCTTGTTTCTTATTTTAGCCAGCTTTGATATGTGGGCTGAACTTTACCTTAACTTACAGTCTTCTGGAAGTGCTCTCATTCCATTTTCTCTTGAGTACTGACTTGCCTGGCAGGTTTGATGTGATTTCAGATAACCTTCTGCTGAAAACAACCACATCCATAATTATGACACTTTTGGCCTTGACATGACTGTACCTTTGGACTTGATTAAGGTGCCTAAACATAGACTTCTAGTGACCTTTGAGACACCTTAGGGTATCTGAGATATCTGTATAGGGTAACAGATATGACAGGTCTACAGAAGACCCTTTCTCTTCTTAGCTGGCAGCTGGTAGGTGGGTGGGCTGCCCCTACCTTCTTGAGTGGGGTCAGATTCCTGAGTGTAGGTTACTGTGTTGAACTGCCCATGTCCATAGTTTTTACGGCCAGAGTGGACTAGCATGTCTTCAGGATGATTGAGAGAGATGAGGCAACTAAATGAAGGTGTCTGCATCTAAGATGCTATAGCTCATCTAGGGGTCTAAGATCTGGTTACAGCCAGTGGAGAGCTAGTAAGTCAGTCAGCTGAGTCCAGAGTGATGAAGGCACCAGATGTTCAGCTGGGTTGCTCTTTAAGCTCTGTTGACCAAGGGCTCAATTCATTCACTTACATGTTAAGTCATTGGTGACATTTCAAATTACCTGTTTATCTCATCCAGCCTGCAGCCCTCACTGTGAAAATGCAGTTACTCAAGGCTTCTATGACATATTTGCTCCTTGTGGATGTTTGGGATACCTTAAGACATCTCATGTGACAGTTGATGTCTGTGTAAAGTGAAGAGCACTCCACATGGCCACTGACTTCAGTGTAAGCTTAGAGCTACAGTGCACGTGGATTCACTGGATTTTAGATGTCTTAGTTGCAGACTGTATCCCACCCTTTTCTGGCCTTCTGTATAACCCAGAACAGACACCTTTTCTGGTGAATACTGCATTAGATTTTATAACTTCTGGAGTAAGAAAATGGCCTTTATAATTTTGGTTTTATTCACAACAGGCTGTTATATTGCTGCAACAAAAGCTATTGCCATTAGTGCTTCTGGCCATCTCTTGGGTGAAAAGGTAAAGAAACTAGAAGGAAATGGAACTTGTTAGAATGATGTCTAATATAAATGGTCCTATAAGACAGAGATGCTGTCACTGTTATTTATTAAGCTTTTTTTTTCCTATTTTGAAGGGAAATATTTTGGGGTAAGGTCTTTTCTTACCAAGTGTACGCACAGATTTCATTGGTTGATGTGGCCTCAATTGTTGTGTTGTACAACTAACAAATACTAAATTTTGCTGTGTGTTTTCCAGCTCACTACATAAAAGACTAAATGGTTGGTTCTTTCTGCCTCTTCCCTTAGGAGACTATTGCATATTCTGTTTTGCTCTCACTTGATATATAATTCTGGCTGATTATTCTTGATGGTGTTGCGTGACTAATTACCAGTATCGTAACTTGTTTTCTAGCATCATAACATTTTTTTCTATTTGTGTCTTTGTGTCTGATAAAAAGCCATTATCACCCTAAGAAATGATACCATCATTAGAGTATGATGTAGTGGGACAGAGAAGAAGTTTTTGTTTGCTGGTAGTAACATTAGATTTTTCTTTCTTTCCTTACAAAGCACTCAGCCTAAAGCCCATTGTTGTTGACTAGCATCTTTCCTTTGGCTTCAGTGAGCTCTGCACTGGGCATAAATCCAAGATCATCATTAGGGATGTAAGTCCTAAATGGACCTTATTTACAGACCTGGCTCCAGCCCCTTAAACACAAGTTATGGGGAAAAAAAAACAGCACACAGAAAAATATGGAAAATTCTAGGACTTCTCTTCAGTGTCCTGTTACTGGGCTCCCTCTGCTTGGGAATTATCTGTCTGGGAGTTCTTCCTAAGTTTCTTGCAGCATGCTCCTGAAAACTGGCATAGTTAGGAATAAAGGTGGAACTGAATCTTAACATAGCCTCTGTCATACGGAAAACATGCTTGTCTTCAGCCTGTTATCTTTAGCCTGAACACCTTGTATTTTATATGCTTCTGCAGATGACAGGGGTTCGTTCTGTAGATGCCATCAGAAATCAATGCTCATGAGCAGATGTGGGAGTAATGAGACCAGGATAATAAAGTTTTCTTGAAGGAGAATTTGCTCAAAGTGTATTTGCAGTGGATCTGAAAAGATTTTTGCATTCAGAATGGATTCATCTAATAATTTTGATAAAATAATGGCAAGGTATCAAAAAAAAAATATTAAATAGATTAACAGTAGAATTGTGGTGCTAAGGTAATAATGTTTTGCTCATTCCAGCCATCTCAAGCCATTGGTGCTCAACCTTACTCATATTTTGGGGGTGGATTAGTGAGATGTATACTAAAGTGAATTTTTCTGGATCACCAAATGAAACAGTAGAAGAAATGTGCCTAGAAACTCACCTCAATCTCACTGTACTAAGTCATTACAGGTTGTGTTGTTCACCTCCTTCCAGAACCTGACAGATATTTGTGTGTCTGTTACGAGAAGGAAATGGTAATATGTACCAAAGTCTATCACTGGGACAATTCTGACTACAGGAAAGAGGAACACCACTTTATTTCCTAGAAGGCATTTGGAACAAATGCTGTCTGTGCCTTTCCAGTGAATTTCAGTTATCAAAGAGTTCCTTTGCTCCTGCTTCTATTCAAGGCCATCTTTCAGAATACATCTCTCTTCTGTTTATGTTTCTGCTGTTTTTGAGGTTTCTTTTTGTGTGTAGTTGACTAGACAAATAATTTCCTAGCCCCTGCATTTGCCAACATATTGCACTAATGCTTAATGCTGCTCAGATCCCACCATGCAATCAGTTAGTTTTGATGACTTTCTCTCCATCTCCTTGGATTGATCCCCGCAAAAAGAGGGGTTGATGAGGTCACTGATTTAACTTGATCTTTGATTGACAATAGCAGAGTCATGCTCTGGCATAACAGGGTGTAAATATGAAAATAAATGAGTTAATTTTATGTGGAGTCTAAGCTATGATCGTTATTGCTCAAACCTCTTCCATCAGGACTCCTGCTTAGAGTCACTGAGGTAACACTAAACCTTAAAGACAGGTAAGAAATACCCTCTGGAAGTTGAGAAGGAGTGACGGTGAGATAGTAAGAGGGTATCCTTTATGTCTTGATATCAAGACAGATAAAAGCATTTTTTGTCATGTCCTTAAAATAACCCTTTATCATGATGATGTAGCTAGAATAATCGTCATGAAAAATAGGCCCACCCTGGACAGAAATGGGGCATTTTATTGTGCATATTTTGAAGGGATATTTATCTACGTCATTGCAAGGTCACAGGAAAATACAGAACATTTTCCTTATAAAGCAGAAAGCCTTGTTGGAAGCAATTTGGTGAACTTCATTTGAGTCTCAACAGGGTCTGCTTATGTGACCTTTCTGGCCACTCTCTTTTCTTAAGCCCTTCTTGCTCCAGAGAATTCTGACTGGGTGTGGAGAGTTGTAAAAACCCATTTCCAAGTGCAGGTCCTGAACACTTGGTCACCTGGCTATAAACTCTTGGGAAGTTTTGGTCACCAGAATGATGTAATCACTTTGGAGGTATCACCTGGATTTTATCATCTCTATGGTCCTATTTGAGAGTCTCTGATAATGTCATAGATTCTTTTAATAGTGAGGCAGAGGGAGGGGATGCAGTATGTGTCCAAAGAGTACCATTTAACTGGAAAGGAAAGTTTTCTTTCTTATCTGTGATTAGACTAAGGAATGTACATAGCCCCAGGTGGAGTGCACTCCCACCCTGTACCTTGCTCTGCTGGTGCTATAAATAGGCACTTAATTTCCATTTTGCTGGTGTTCAGACATGGAGGTCTTTCTGTGGGAACACAAGGCACAGAGGTAGATATTTTGCAGTGGTAGTTTGAGTGTGCTGGTCTGGTTTGTTCTGAGTGTGGCCTAAAACCCAGAAAGTCTGACTGAGAGGTGTGGGAGAGGTTGGCCAGAAAGATCTTCAGTAGAAGATCCTGCAGGGAATGATCAAGCTGGATCCTGGAGCCAGGCTCCATGGGTTCCCCAGTCATCCTGCAGTTCCTGTCCTTCTCAAGCATCTGAATGCTCCAGACAGCAAGGAGATGTCTCTGCTTTGTGTCACTGGGGTTAAGGACAGAGAAGGATGTTGCACACTGAACGGAGCAGCTCTCCACTTTTTAGATATGGTGTCCCACTGTCACAGCTGAGTGGTCAGTGTCAGTATCGAGACCTCCTTCTCCTTAGTTCTTCTTGCATTCTCCCATTCCCTTTCCTCTGTAGGATGCAGATAATAAAGGAGGGATCACTCCCATGGGACAGGAAATTTTAGGAGCTTTACCACAGCTGGGGCATGGAGCAGGGAGCTCAGTATCAGGGATCTCCTAGAATCTTACCCCTTTTATTTCTTTTCTTGAGTGACAGTCAATGTATGAAAAGTAAAAATGCTGCCAGGTTTGGCATAGTTTCTTTTTTGTTCTTTCGTTCTGCTAAAGCTTTGAACTCGCTAGCTAGGGAAACAGTGTGAGTAAAGAGGTGATAATAATTAGTGCAGGTAGGCAGGTAGTGACAAAGATGAACGGATGGATGCACTTGCAGGATACAGAAGGCAAACAAAACATTAGGGATTTGCAGCTTCACAAGATCAAAAATATGCTGATAGGAAAGTTGGTTAGTACTTCTGAAAAGCCACGGTTAGGAAATGAATGAATTACCAAAGGTTTAACTGGGTCAGTGGGGGGAAGTTGGCCTGATAAGGTACTCCTCATACAGGCGTGTTTTGATACATCTGTTTATTTTCATGAGCAGTATAGATAAGATAACTTCAGGCTGTATTGTAAAGCAGGTTAAAACAGTTTAGTAAACAGAGTTATTTATATGCATGAACATACTTGCATAGAAACATACATATGGTAACACGTATATTAGCATACACTCAATTCGGGAGATTTTTCAATCATGATTACAGTCTTTCTCATTAGAGAAGTCTTTTATCACTGAAAGCCAAATTTTCCAGACAAATAGCTGTAATTATACCTGTGAGATAAAATAATGTTTTTTAGCCAAAGCAGGTCCCTTGACCTCTGTCTCACTAGTTTGAGGGAGTCCAGCCAAACTGCTGAGGCAGCCAGAAGGCTAAAAAGGAATTGGATAGGAAATCAAATTAGTCATCTCTGAGGGCTGGACAGGCTCTGTCCAGGTAGAAAATTCCAGGATCAGACAGAGGCGGCTCTGTGTTGCAGCCCCATCTGGAAGGGAGAAACAAGCCAAAGCTGCAGTGAGAAGACAACAACTTGAGTGGGGAGAAGATCCCACAACCCACCCAAAGACATACCCGCCACAAGGTTGTATCTAGGCAGGGTGTGAAAATGGGACAGAGACCGAATATGGAGAAACAGAAACTGGTCCGCGTGGATCCAAACAGAGGACTGTGCTGGAGAGACGGTTCAGGGTTCAGATGAGACTGGAGAATGTGTCCTCAATCTGTCCTGAAGAAGGAGAGTGTGGGTTTCCATAGTGGCAGACTAACTTCCCAGACAAAAGCAACGGGCTACAAAATGAACAAATTTATTATCTGTGAGACTCTCTTGCATGGCAAAACCTGTCTTTGTTCATTGGTGTCCAAGAGCCAAGTAAAAAGATCAGTGCACTGTGCCAAGGAGCACTCCAGATCTTCATTGCTCACCGTCTGGAGCTCTGTGGCTGCAGAAGGGACAATGCCCCCAAGCTAAGGTTTTTTGACCAGCTGTCTCCTACTGATGGTACCCCCACCCTCTTCCACACTGCACCAGCTAATGCACACATCCTACCCTGGATCCCCTCCCCACCGCAGAGGCACAGCATGGTGCCCTATCCAGGAAATGTTTCACCACTTGCTGGAGCTCTCCTCCTGCCTTGCCTGACCCTCCTCAGGGCTGAGTTACTGTTGAGCCACCTCCACTGTCAAAGCCATGTCAGAAGGAGCTGGGGTGGTCCCTGCAGAAGTTGATATAACAGTGTCAAGTGTCATGGTCCCAGTCTTTTCCCAGGTACCTGAATTGGGTGTCCTCTGGGAGAGGGCTGGGTCTATCACATTCATGCTTCCAGTTGTTGACCAGACTTGCTCTTCCCATCTTTGCAGAGTTGCTCATGGCTGTGGCTGGGGCCCACTGTGACCAGTACATGGGCAGCAATGTGATGGACCTGGCTACATTCATGGAAGAAAGGATGTCTCTGGGTGAACAGGGAAGGGTGGAGGGAGGTATCTTCTGCACATCAGGGCTGTGTTTGCCATTGACAGCCTCCCAGCAATGTGTGTTACATGGATGAAGTGAAAGGAGGTCAGAAATTTGGATCTCAATGTGGACATGGTTTGGGAACAGAGAAGTGAAGGTTTCTCCCAGCCTGAGCCCCAGGGCAGTGGTCAGGCTGTGGAGCTGATGCTGGGCTCCTGCTGTCCTTGTCTGGTCTGTCCGAAGGAACTATATCAACAGGGAAGTCCTGGCGATTTTGGATATCTGTGTTCACCTTCTCCAGATTTGATGTTGGATGAAAATCATATATATGATGCCTACGCTGTTTATTCCTTTTTTCACTTTCTTTATTCTTTCTGATGGAGGAAAATTTCCAGTTCAGGTGAACTGTACCAATTTTTCTTTCTTTTCTGGATAAAAAAAAAAAAGACCTAAGTAGAGAAAATGGGAAGCAAAATCATCATGCTTTTTACTAGCTCTCTCAATGAGCCTTTTTATCCTCCTCTATGTGAGTGTGAGGATATTAACTCTACTGGGGCCTCAATACAGCCTCTGCCCATGGGCCTATGGGCCCATCTGAGCTCAGCCCTGGGCCTTCAGATCATTCCTGAGCTACATTGGATGAGTGTTGTTTTCCAGATCAGCTACAGCAATGCCCTTGTCTTGTCATGGACCCTCTGGATCACAATCGCGTCCTGCAGGCTGACTTCCCCGCTTGACCTGGGAAGTCCCTCATCACCAGGATCTTGTTCAGTGATCTGGAAACTTGGTTGAACTTGACCATGGCCTCTTGTTCTGCCCTTCAGAGTTTTATGTAGGGGTAAAACAAAAAGAGCACATCATCTCTTTTCCCTTTCTCTGCTGTGTACCATGGGTCTGTCTTATCTTCTGCTTGGTCTCTAGGCTTGCAACATCACGCCAATTGAGTGAGTAGAGGCTACACTTCCAACAGCATCTCATTGCAGAATCAAACAAGTCTGGTGAGCAGTATCATTAATTGCTGGGCAGATGTGTGGTGATGATCAAAATACCTAGATCTAAATTCCTTTTGGAATCTGCAGGACTGTTGTATGCTGCAGAGCTTCAGCAAAAAAGACTGGCCCACTTCATCAGTAAAGATGGGACAGAGGAGATGGCTGTATCCAAGGCTGGGAAGAGAGAAGGGACACAAGAAAAAGAGTCAGGAATTCCAACCCAACTACACTGAAGGCACAGCATCCGCAGACCCAAGCCTGTGCACATGCAGCAATTCCACAGAGGAACGTGTTTGCTCAGTGCCTGTTAGAGCAGAAGGAAGCAGCAGATTTACATGTGATTCAAACAAAACCAGAAGCTGAAGTTCCCTGTACCACCAGTCATCGGGAGGTAGGTGAGTCCAAGGGTTTTCATAGAATCGAAGTCAAATACCACCTCTCTTCCAAGCCAGTGTGTTAGCTGAAGTAGGGGAGATTCAAGATTCTACAGAACCATTAACATATACAAATGTGGGCTTTTCCCCTAGCTTTTCTGAAAATTGAAGACTTGTCAAGCTCTGGAATCTTTCTGACAACACTTCTCGGGATACACCTGGTCGTCTTGTTTTCCTGTGTTAGGTAACCAAGAATAAATCACTTGTGGCTTTTGAAGAGTGGTAGCCGAAATCCAGGGTGAATTTGGAATTGAAATCCACAGCAAAATGAGGAAGAGGCAAATCTACACTAATGGAAGTTGCGGGCACAATCTTGCATGTGTCATTTTTAATTTAGGTGGAGGACTGGTGAATTCCCACCTGCTTTCCAAGGCTGCTTTCCAAGGCTGTTGCAAGGCTGGTTGCAAGCTTATCAGAAGTTCTGCATATTTGTATCTGTATTTACTAATTGACTTTAGCACTGATGGTCTAATCTCAGCCCCTTTTTTCTTTTTCTTTCTTCCTTTATACGTTTCAATTACATCTTCTGCTGGAAACCTTTTCCATCTGATTTCTCTGAAAGTAGGAGAATCAGTTAGCACAGAGCCCTTGATCTTGCAGGCACTCTTGAGGATAAGAGAGATAGGTGTGTAGACCCCAACCTGACAGCAGATCACGAACTAGGTGGTCTTAAAGAGGAGGACGTAACATTTGCCCTCTCTCTCATATGTTGTGCTGTCAGCTCTGTGTCCCCAGCCTATATGGGAAGAGAGTTCTAGATGTAGGTCTCCATGTCCAGGTAGAAAGCCAAAAGTCACTGCAAGCGTGGAAGAGTGCACGTGATGGTGGTGTAGATGGGGAACGGGACACGTAAGCACCTGCTTGCACCATGAGGTATCACACCCCTGTGGGATCACGCCAGCTCTTACGGAGGTGGGGACTGGTGGCTGCGCTGCCCTGCACTCCCTGACCCTCTGTGTTTTCCTGCAGGCTCACAGCAACTGGGTAGATTACATGTGTTTGGGTGAGTTTTCTAGATCAATGCTCTGCTGTCCACGCTTGGCTGCAGGCATTGTAAGTCTGTTTGCATGTTCTAATAGCGTCTTCCCAGAGTCTGGGCTGAGCTGTGGGAGAACTGCCCTGCACTCACTTACCAGCGTGTCTTGTGGGTTGCTGAGTACATTCCAGGGTGTTCGGGGCTGCTTTTTTTCTCCAGTTTGTTTTCCTTGCAAAGCAAACTTAGGCTTTGAGCACCATTAGCCTCGTGCCTGAGAGCAAAAGGAAAATGACAGTTCTCATGAAAAAACTCGCTCCTTGGCAGAGCATGAAGGCCAATAACACCATCAGTGCCAGGAAGTTTAAGGAACAGACGTATTTCCCTGGACACGGCATTCAGGTACTGGGGAGGGGGGAGGTAAAGAAGGAGAGTGTTCCTGCCCCTTCCATACTGACAGAACATCTTGTTCCTCCTTCTCCATCTTACACAAAAGTAAATTGAGAACTGAGAATTTTTGACTAATGTCACCCTTCTGCTGCTACAGTGGTGATGGGCTGAGGATGTTTCTTTCCCAAGCCTCATGCCCTGGACTCTAATAGTTAATGCTCTGCAGTGCTTTCAAAGGTTTCCTTTATTTCCTGCCTGACAGACAGGGGGGAGGAACTTGGTCTGCCACTGAAGGAGAAAGATGTTTTCCTACAGTGCTCACATCCAGCTCCATCCACACCCTCTGCTCAGAAGGACAATTGTTTCCAGGAGCAGCACAAAAACACACCATCTGCAGGAAAATAAGAAAAATAAGGAAAATCGTTCTCCTGTTTCTCTCCACCAGCAGAAGTCAGCAAAGAAACTGTTGCCTTATGTACCAGTAGAGAAGCCTGTGGTGAAGCTTGGCTTCAGGAGAGTTGTCCATTGGAGGGGTCATTCTTTAGCATCACTGCAGAATATGTTGGTCAGCACAACATGCCCATTGCCACAGCATTGAGCTCTGGAGATCTCTCACTTGGGGCAGGTGAAAGAAGGGCTTAGTTGTCCCTAGCTTTCCCCAGTACATCAGGAATAAGGTTGGAGTGGAAGGGTCTCCTGATTGTGTGCTTGTGACCTTCAGCTGCTCCAGAGCCGAGAGAACAGGAGCTCATGTACCTGCAGTCACAGAGCTCAGCCCAAACTAGCATGTAACCTGTTTTTCTCCTGCTACTTTCAAACTGCAGCCTCTGAAGTAGATGCCAAATTTCTTGTCCAGAACTTGCCAACCTGCTATGATCATCCTCATTTCAGCCTGCTGTCCTCTGACAGCCTTTCCTGAGGGTATCCCTTGTATCTGTTCTGCAATTCCTAGGAGCTGATAAAAACTAGAAGTATTTTGTGGACAAAATACTATAAGGAGACACAGCTCTAAAGAGTGCTGGTCCTTAGGAGTCCTGGGCTGCAGCAGAGAATAATGAGTTGTACAATGCTAACCATTCTTCCCCAGTTGGATGTTTTCCCTCCAGTGCTTGTTGCTCTCTCCGCTTACTAAGACTTATCTCTAAGAGCTCACCCAGATTTCTCCATTGGTTGTCACCTAGGAACTCAGCCAAGTGTGAACATCAGACTCCTGTGGGAGTTGGGGCTGGCTGACCTCCCACCACCTTCATCCTCTGAGAGTCACAGAGAGGATGCAGTGCTGCCCTCTCCCAGAAGGAGCTTCGCCACCATGATGGTGCCTCCTGAAACACATCTCCAGGGGACTGCAGTACAGAGTCTATACTTCACCAAGCTACCTCTGAGCCTTGCTAGCAACTAGCACTGGTCAGATCCCAGGTAAAGCCAGCTCTGCGGCAGCCCTTCTGCAGTGGTCAGTCCCAGTGGTGTGTGAGGAGAGTCAGAAGGATGCACAGTCAGAAGGATGTATCTGCATCTTCCATGGGATGGCAAGTGGGAGAAGAAGGCTCCAGGGACTTACCAATTTGGCAAGCTTGGATGGAATCTGCTTCTTAAATTTCATTAAATCAGATGTGTGATAATGCCCCGGGGGCAGACACTGCAAATTCCTGGGATCAGGACTTTGGGAAGCAGCGGTGCAATGCAACCAGATGTTGCATGCCACGGGTCTTTTCACCACCTGCCTTGGACACTAAAGCAAGCAACATGTCCATCCCTGCCAGAGAACGTCAGCCGTGTGCTCGTGCTTTGTACACATGACCCAGCAGTAACATTCATGCTGTCAGACTATCAATCAGGAGACCTTTTTTTTTTTTTTAATAAAAAAAAGAAAAATAAAACAATAGCCTTGTGTTTTCTTTGGAGTTTCTAATCAGGAGCACAAGCTGTGGCTGGCAGCAAGGGCTGCCTGCTCACCCTCCTCTCCTTCCCCAGTAACAGCCTGAGTCATGGCTGTGGTCACAGACGGTGACACAATGCCATTGTCATCCAAAGAATGCAGTGTTTTCCTGCTCTGCAAAAAATATTTTGTACAGTGCATTTTCCGAGCTCTCCAGAGGAGACACTGCCCGGATTCCTGCTGTAAGTGCCCCCACAGAGCGCTGCTGACTAATGCTCCCACTTCTCCTCGTGTTCCCCCAAGGTCCCAGACTTATTTACACTCCGCACAAAGAACTCCGAGTCAAGGTTGGTGAAGTGGATTTCCTCAGAACAGCACATGCACTGAAATGTGAGGAAATCGTGAATTTAGTCTCTTGAGGTACAATTCATTGAGTTCACGTCACTGGAGCCAGCTCGTGGTTAAGAGTCTGGTGTGGAGGAGTCAGCTTGGACATATATAGGCAAAAGTATGGCAGGTAGACAATTCAGCCCTGCGACTCCAGAGGTGGACATGGGGTGACTCGTCTGCTGGAGGTTCCTCTCTTGCTGTGTCCTCCTGAAGCAACAGGAGATACAGCTCAGACAACGGCCACACTGCAGGAACACGAACCTCTGCAAAGGCCTCTGTTAATCACCAGCCACATTCCTGCCCTCTGTGCACACCTCGGGGGACTGCAGCCTCGTAACCTCTACAGACCTGCCCACTCTACTTGGCTTGGAAATGAAATTGCAATTGCTTCCTAATGCTGCAGCCCTTCTGCCTTTCTCGTGTTGCAGGGCAGATAGTGAAGGACAAGACTGGCACTTTCTGTTTCTGCCAGGTAGTTATCAGGGTGATTTAAAATCAAATTGCCTGGGAATATATAGGATGAACAAATTCAAATGCAGATCTCAGGACATTGACAAGACCCCAAGTGTCTTTGGTTTATGTTTCTGAAGGACAGATGATGAAGCTGCAGAAAGGCTGCTCTTTGTGGTGAGCTCTTCAACCCCTTAAATTAGCACCAAGGACTGGTGCGGTGCTGGTGCACGTGTAACTGAACACACTCAATGGGTGAAAAGTGTGTCTTCAACATGACAGCATGCAGGGCCTTGCTGGAGTAGGGTTGTGGGATGGGATGTAGTGTAGCCATGGTGTTTCAGTGCCTTTTGGGATGCAACACAGTTTTGGAGGGTTGTAATGTGCAGAGTGGGACCTGTCAGATCAGCTCTGAAAGATGGTTGTTACCTCCGGGCTTCTGTATGCGTAGGACAGATGACTGGCTGTGACATAGTGGTTGCAGGTTCCCATTACGCAGATGTAAATTTACTCTGTGTCTTTGGGGGAAATGTGTTTGTGGGAGAAATTAATTTGGAAAATGAGGTGTTTGATTTTGAAAAAATGTGTTGGCTAGACCCTGGGTTTCCTCAGCTGGGGATAGAAGGAAGAGTCAACATCACTCATATCATAATAGTCTACACAAAGGGCATTTCCTCCCCACATGGACCATTCATATGTGTCACTGGCAGGGTAAGCCAGGCTGGGTCTGACCAGCCAGCCTGGTGAAAGCAACTGGTGGATGCTGCTGAACTTGAGCCTTCAGTGGATGGAGAAAATCCTGCACGTTGCACAAAGCCGTTTGTGAAACAACGGATGTTTTGGAGCAGATAGGTGATGCAGAAGACTTCCTTCCTCAAGTCAGAAGGCAAATAATTTGTATCCTGATTACAAATTATGAGGTTTTGTAGATTGCAAGGTCAGAAGGGACCATTATAATTATGTCATCTGACCCTCCCAAGTAGTGCAATCTTGGAATGACGCTTGGTGATTCCCACACCGAGACCAATGGTCGATGGCTGACCTACAGTTGGTTTTTTTCTTAAAGACTCAGACACAGAGAGTTATTTGTCACTGACTCCATGGCCTGTGAGGTTATTCAAAAACATAATGTTTTTTTTTTCTACTCAAAATACACAGCTCATTTCCAGTTAGTATTTTGCCTGCAAAACCTTTGTCTAGAGAGATCACGTCAGATTTTTAATTTACGATTTATCAAGTAAGCAACACTGGGATTGTGCTATGTCCTCCTGTTTCTATAACACTTCTTTCCACCTCATAACTAACAACCTGGCAGGAGGAAAAGAGGAGACCCCTTAAGAAACCTAGGAAGTCTTGTAGACCTGGGGTATCACACTCCCACTAGAACTGTGCAGGTGTCACATGGGAAGGCCATTTATGAGACAAAAACTGAACCTTTGACCTCTGTGGGATGTAAACACCTTTGAAACTTGTGTCCAATGTTTTTTTTTTGGTTTTTTTTTTCACTGTTTAAATGCTGAAACTCTCTGGAGGCTGCAGACCACAGAGATCTGTATCAGTGCAGAGTATGCCAACCCCCCTAATATAACTGTGGTGCATCCTGCTCTCTGATTGCACGGGGCTGGCTTCAGCAGCCACATTTCCTGGCTAATACAAATAACATAGAACAGTTTTTTGCAAACATGAATAAAGCCACTCACCACCCCACGAGACATGCATGTATGATTATTAATTAGCCTGTTGTCATTTATATTGTGGTAGGGCCCAGAAGCTCCTGGTCAAGGATATGGGTCTCATCGCGCAGTGACTCACAGCTCCCCAAAGTCCCTGCAGCCCAAGAGGAGCAGAGACACTACCTGCATGTGGAGACCAAAGAGGTGTTTTGCAGGGTAATGGCAGGACAAGTTCTTATCAATTTACTCTTCTGGAAACTGAAGCGCAGAGGTAGCAGGTGTGTGGCCTGTGCAGGTCTCTCCCCTGAGACCTTGTCCCTCAGCCTCCCTGGTAGCCAAGTGGGGTGGCACCTCAGCCTTGTCTCAACATCTTTGCTGCTTTATACTAGAGGACTGGAGATGTGATTTCCATTCCCAGATTAAGATTTTTGAGGCCATTCTCTGTGCCTTTAAAGCTAATGCAATTTCCTGTCTCACAGGTGTGCAGCGTGTTTTACCCCACACAGTGGGACTTGCAAGTTAGGAACTTGATTAGAAGGAGCTGGGGACCTTCCAAACCCCACTATTACATTAATGTGTCACATTCATACAGCAACCTATCTCCCACCCCTTGAGGTGTTCAGCACCCCTGGCTGAAAGTGAGACTTCTAGACTCATGGTAGACCTGTGGCAAGTCCAGGAACACCCCAAATATGGCCCATGAAGATGACTCACACCTATCATGGTTCATCAAAAGATGCAGAGACACTGCTGGGAAAAGTCTACCAAGCGAGGAATTACTTGTCCAGAGACCTCAGCTCAGGCTTTCCCTTGTCTCAGGAGTATATAGGTTGCCCTGTGTTAGCCAGGGAAGGTAGAGCACGATGTCGGCCCCTTCCCCACCACTGATATCCCCCTGGCAACTGCACTGTGCTAGGATAAGTTGTGTTGCAGCTCAGGATGTTTTTTTTCCAGCCTCACGTTTTGCCTGGGTATGCCCCCTGAGAGTCACACGACCTTGGTTATGCAGCATCTCGGCACTGCCTAAGCCGGCAGCATCACCCCGCTGACTCAGGCAATATTTCAACATAAGGACAGTCCTGGGTGCAGAGAAGAAAACAAAGCAAACCAGCCATTCCCCGGGGCTGAGTGAGTGAAGGGTGGCCAGGAGATAGACCAGGAGATGGTGATAGGGCAAGTGCAAGTGAGTCAGGCTGCATAGCCACAAGAGATAACTGTGCACGAGGATCTGCTCCCTCCCTCCCTAAGGGCTCCCAGCTCGCCATGCTGCTGACAGCCCTTACACCACCTCGGCCCTCAATAACCAGACTCCTGGGGTGCATCCACCCAGGTCACGCCTTATATTTCATAGAATCATAGAATGGTCCGGGCTAGAAGGGACCTCCAAAGGTCATCTAGTCCAGCCTCCCCACAGTCAGCAGGGACACCCCCAACTAGACCAGGCTGCCCAGGGCNCCTTCCTCTCTTGTGGGCCCCAGACCTGCACACAGGACTCCAGGGGAGGTCTCACCAGAGCAGAGTAAAGTGGCAGAACGTCCTCTCTGGATCTGCTGGCAGCACATCTTTTGATGCAGCCCAGGATGTGACTGGTCTTCTGGGCTGCAAGTGCCCACTGCCTGCTCATGTCCAGCTTCTCATCCACCAGCACTCCCATGTTCCTTTCCTCGGGGCTGCTTTCTAACACCTCATCCCCTAGTCTGTATTGAGAGTGAGCATTGTTCTGGCCCAGGTGCAGAGCCCTGCACTTGCTCTTGATGAACCTTATGAGGTTCACCTGGGCCCACCTCTCCAGCCTGTTCAGGTCCCTCTGGGATGACATCCCATCCCTCTGGTGTATCAATCATACCACACAGCTTGGTGTCATCTGCAAACTTGCTGATGGTGCACTCAATCCCTCAGCCTTCTTGTAAGCATCCTTCTTTTCCCCACACACAGCTTCACAGGCTCTCCTCAACAGGTCCTTCCCTGGCTTGTGCGGCTGGAGGGGGATGCGGGCTGGCGAGCAGCACCTCTGGCACCTCTTCAGCGCAGGACACAATGAGGATTAATCACAACCTGTCAGAGAGGCTGCTGTATTTTTCCTCCATTCTTATTTGCGTGCTAGAGCCTGGAAAACAGGATGGCGATGTTTTCCTGCCACACATTCACCAAGACTAAACAAAAGAGGTTGTATTTCCAGCCCCCCCTGCTCTCTGATAATTGTGGGTCTTTCAGGAATCACTTGAGGGGAGCAATAGTGAGGGGGTTTCAAAGATCTGCCTCTTTGTCTGGCTCTGTAGGAGAGGGTGATCAGAGATCTGAGCAGAAAGCCTCTGACTGATAAGGGCAAAGGATTTCTATCTCACTTTTGGGGAAAAAGGCACTGCCCAGAGAAAACCTGCCTGGTTTGCAATGGCTGTGCTGATTTATTTGCTGATTTATTCTCATTAAGATTTATTACTCATAGTTTGTTAAGGTGTCATTAATTTTAAGTCCAACCACACTAGGTGCTTTACAGTGCAGTACTAAAGAGAAACCAGGCTGTTACAGTCTAAAGAAGGAGTAAATGTTTATTTCTAATACTGTAACCATCAGCATCACCCAGGCATGAGTTGGATGCTGGGTCTTTATGCCAACATCTAAAACAGGAATGAAACTCTGCCCTCACGTGCTTTGAAAGCCCAGGCCTTTCCTCTACCCACTACAATGCCTTTCCCTTATCCCAGTTTCATCTGGATGCACCAATTTTCTACTTTTTACCTTATGCTTCATGGGTTTAAATAGTTTCTTTCTCCAATCTCAGATGAACTTCACAGAGTGATAATTGGTGCTTATGCAACTTGTGTGGAACTTTTTGAAGGTCTTAAAATGTTCCCTGAAATGTGAAAATGAATGGTGGAAATCCTAGTTCTGAGATGATTTTGGGAACCTAACCCCACATGCACAATTTCTGCAGTGGCTCCATGTGTACGTTTGGTGGGTCTACTCCCATCACCAAGTGCAACAAAACCAGCCAGAGGCAGCGTCTGGGAGAACAGGGACCATGAAAAAAGAGAAGAGTTGAAGAGAGAAAAACTATGTGAGATGCCTCAGAGGGGCTCTGAGTAACTGTAGAGATTTTCACCCTCCAAATATCTCAGTTTCAACTCAGACTTCACAGGGAAATATTTTCCGCCTATAGGACATCCTTCTCACCAATTCCTGCAAATGAGGAACAGTTTTGTTGCCAGATACATTTGTTGATTTGGAGAACAAAGGCTCAACCCCCTTCCTGACATTACATTGGGAATACCACCCAGATTTGTCTAATTCCAGGGAAGCGGTCACAGTGTGGGGCTGATTCCTGTTTTTCAGATATGCTTTCTCTGATCAAAAATCCCACCCCTTCCAGAGCTGAGATGCCTTAATGAACGCAGACTGTTCATGCAAAGGTTTCAGCCATCAAATATAAGGAATTTTCTCTCTTTTAAAAAAAACATAAAATATCTTCCCATGAAAACTCTGTTTTCTGAAGTAGAATTGTGATATATATATATATTTTTAAAACCACTGCTTGGGGAAACTGCTTCCCCCTCTGCACGGCTTGGTGCATTGCAAACCTGACTTTTGGTGTCTTCCAGCATGGGATATGGGGATTGTGACTTGTTCCTCCAGGACCCTGTGTCGGAAAAGAACCAGGACAAAGAATGATGCTCGACTCCAGCTGGTCTGTAGGTTGTGGGAGACCAGGCTGACCCCAAGCAAGTGGATTGAGTCTGCTCTGCACAGCAGTTCAGTTTTCATCACTTCATTATAACTCTGGGTCTGGCCCTGGATGTTCTGTCCCTGGGGTACTAAAATGTTGAAAAAATCCCTTCCCCACAGCATAATCTCACTGGATTAAGGCCTGAAGCCTTATTATAGTTTACAAGATAAGACTTTATTAAACAGCGTGAAAGTAACCTTGAAAAAGGGGATTTCAAAATCTGTGGTGCAAGGGCCTGAGATTTGAGCACCAAGAAGTCTGATTAGGTTGCTTCATAGTCCTTGATGATTCTTATCTCTATTATCCCCAGTAATTGTCATATGGTAACTCCACTGCATCAGGGACCTGATATTACCAGGAAAAATGGGAAGGGCTGAGAGGAAATTGTTTGCATATATATTTCTCTGTGAGGATGACTCAAGCAAGGAATAAACTGTACTATCTATAAAAATATCTGCAAGATCTCGAGGCAGGGATGGTATCTCAGAAGTACTCTTCACGTCCAAAATAACCCCCAAACCCATGCATCCTACTGAGCCCTGGCACACCACAAACCACAGGTTTAGCCAGCAGCAAAGCCGCAGAGCACCTGTGCTGCACCCAAGCAGAAGCATCCAAGAAAGTTAAAGGGAGTTGGAGGAGGAGAAAGCTCACCTGAAAATGGGAAGAAAAAAAAAAAATCCCAGATTTTCTCCCTCTTTCTTTCCCCCCACAATTTCTCAACAAAGCTTGTAAGTTACAGATTTTAAATATGTTACGAATGAATAAAAACTTGCAATACTGCCTGAGGTATGGCAAGAAAGCACGTGCTGTCATGATTAGAGCACTCGGATAGCACGCTAATTACATAACACCCTAGGAATTTGGCAGCAATCATGTAGAAATAGGGCAAATAATCATGTTTCCCCCCACCACTCCTTCTCCAATCGTCTCTGCTTCAGTTTTCCTTGACTGAAAATTTAATGTTCATACCCTTCCAGACAGCTCTGTAACCTGGCAAAAGTGGGAAACAACCTTTACAAAATCTTTGTTGTACCTCAAGCAACACTTTTTTTTCTTTCTTTCTTTTTTTTTTTTCTAAAGAAGAAAAATCTGCACTAAACATTCAGAACTATTTTGTTTTAATGTTTAAGAAGTGCTTCCAAACTCTGGTATAGAATGGCATTAGGATTGCTTGGCCCCACTTTGCCTCTGGGCAAAGACTTGGCCCAGTATAATTGAACATTCCTATCATTGTAATAATTCAGCACTGCATCAGTGTGAGGACATTTGTTCTATGTCACTCATGTTTAGCAGGGAAGCAATTTTCCTAGTTGATGGAGGAAAAATGGAGACAGAAGCACCACCAGAGCTTTCCAAGCTGACATAAACAGATGTGGAGTCCTTCAGGCATGCTCCAGTTCACTCCCATAAAATAAGCCTTAACAGCTCGGTGCTTTTGCATTTCCAGGTCTGGACAAAGGGAAAATGAATGGCCTTCAAACACTGCCAGTGTGTCTGGGCAGTAGTGGGAGCAGGAACACCTGCAGAGCTCTCCCAGAGTAGATGGTCATCTGTTCACCAGATTCCTCCTTTCCTTTTGGGGTGGCAGCAAGGTTCCTCTGATGTCCAGCACCGAGTCGTGTAGGGCAGCATCTTTCTCAAGCTCTGTGAACTGAAGAATCATCATTTTCCCAGTTTTAACTGTTGCATAAAATATTATAATGTAGTTAGAGTACTTACAGAAAAAGTCACTCTAATAATAATGGAGTTAAAATAACAACACACACATTTCTTATTTTCTGTCCTTTCTCTTGGGGTCACACACCCCTTCCATTACTCCTCTGCATCTTAAAGTCAGTAGCCTCAGAGGGTTCAGGGGGTAACTCCAGAGTCTTCAGCCTTCAGAGTCCTCATGTTGTTGCTTTCTTCTTTTTGTCTGCTGGATCCACTTGGATACATTTTCATATGTTCATTAGCATGCTAACAGCTAATGTTCATGTGTTAACTACTAAGGTAACATGTAGTGTTTGCTTATATCCAGGTGTCCTTCACATACATTAGATGCTACCTCCTTGTTCTCTTTGTTATCCTTAAAAACAGTTTTCTCCGACTGCAGATCTGCATTTTTTATCTGGCTGTTGGTGAGCTGCTCATAGCTGTGGGGTCTCCCATGACACCCTGTGTGCCATCTCTTACCCCTCCATGACTTACCATCCCATGCCTTATCACCCCACCTCTATGCATCATCCCACTTCTTCACTTCCCAGGGCCTCTGCTGTCATATGCAGCTTGTATTTCTCTTCTTTAACTCAGTCTGAGAACTATAAACATCTCATTATGCCTAGAATAAGCACTTCTCAATGCAGTCTGTAAAAGCCCTCTGATTGTAGCACAGAAAGGCAGCAAAAATAAAAAAAGAGTAGCCATAGACACACGGCCAATTAGCTAAACTGACACCACAGTAAAATCAGGTGAAATAAAGGTCCAAAAGAGTCAGGAATAGTTCAGATGGATCAATCCTGACCAGTTTCATTCCTGAAGTCCTGCAGACTCAGTACAAAGCTTATGTGCCATTGCAAGTAGTGACTATGCTGTGTTACTACCACGGGCAGATTCTCAGTGTGGGAGTATTAAGCAAAGAGGTTACAACCATACAGCATTTCTTCTGCTGGTGGCTCAAGGAGACTGAGAGCATCCCAGCGATAGCTCAGAGAAGAGCCCCCCACATGGTGACAATATGGTCTTTGTGGATATCCCCCAAGAAATGTTATCTGTTTGAATATGGACACAGAAGTGCCCAATGTCTCCAGCTGCCAGTGCCATGGAGTGAAACTGGAGAGTAAGACCAAACAGCCTCACATGAGCAAGAAGAGATGGACCAGGAACCAGGATGGTATTCGCTCATTGAGATGACTTGCAAAAGGTGTGGATTTCTGGATTCTCCATCACTGGCATTTTTAAATCAAGATTACATTTCTTTTTTCTTTTTCTTTTTCTTTTTCTTTTTCTTTTTCTTTTTCTTTTTCTTTTTCTTTTTCTTTTTCTTTTTCTTTTTCTTTTTCTTTTTCTNATCTCTGCCTCACTCAGGAATTAATTCCCTGCAATCTTGAGGTCTTAATTACTCAGAGAGCCACATTTCTCAGATGCCACACCAACTCCTCCTTTGCAATCTATGAATCTCTAGGCAGAATCCAATGCTTCAAATCGGTGTCAAGGGTGATGCAGACAGGAAATTGGAAGCTTCTTAGGTGTTCAACCAGCTGTCAGTCCTCATATGGACAGAACACACACTCCTCCTCCAGCAGGCAGCAAAAACACCTCTTGTAGTGCTCATCACGAGCCATGGGCTGGGATGTGGGGAGGGAATGGGGATGGTCAGAGTGCAGACTGGCATTCATCAGTGTAAGGTCAAGTATGCTACTGCAGTAACTCCCCAGTCACTGTCCCACCCACCCAACAGAGCCCTGCTTCACCATGCAGCCTGGACAACTGGTGCTGTGGGGCTCCATAGTCCTTATCTGATTCATTGGTGCTCCAGATAAACTGAGATCTGCAATTGTTAGTTAAACCTGAACAGCAGATATGTGCAAATTTTTAGATAAGTGGACTTCTCTGTGGTGGAACATTTCTGGAGCATTGTCTGCTAGCTTGACAGGATTTGTCTACAAGGAACAACAAACATTGACAACAAAATATGTTAGAAAACAAAATAAAACCAACTTTTGGGGGGAGGAAATATGCTTTTTATGGTGGAAATGCCAGATTTCTTTCTCATAATATCCCTCATTAGAAAAAAAAAAGAAAAAAAAAAGAAAAAGATTGGACCAATAGGTCTTGGCTTTACTTGGCTTCCCAGAAATCTGTGTCAATTCACTTTGGCTATTGCTAGAAGCTCTAGTATCACTATGATTCTTTGTGGGGCTGCCATTACAATTGCTATTCCTGTGTAAATGCATAGGCTTAGAACAGGCTTCCTGAAAGAGGATGTAAATTCAGTTTGAAACAGGGCTCTGCACCTCAAGTTTTCTGTCTGCATCTGAGTGGCATCACACACAGCAAATAGGCTGAGGAGGCTGCCTGAGAATGAAACTCAGGCATAAGGCTTACCCAATACCACTACAGATCTCTCAGTGTGACCTGAACCTCGACCCGCTCCCAGGTGTGAGAGATCTGTTCAACACAGACACTCTGTATATATCCAAGGGAGTACGATGAAGCTGCCCCTTGTGTTCAGGCAGATTTGGATCCACGGATATTTTTCTCTGGTAGCAAAGCCCACAATATTTTTGAGGTGTGCAGGAGTGCCCCTCCAGACTGTGGGAGTCCATCTTCTAGCACAGGGAGATTTGGAAAGCTTTTCTCCCAGGCAGACAGCACAGGGCATGTGGAGAGAAAGGAGGCCCCTGGAATTACTGGTAATTAAAGGAATGCCTTCTCCGGCACAACCCCTTCTTCAGTGGGCTTTGGTTCAAGCTTCTCCATCATCTTTCTATCATCTCTGAATGAGAGCCAAGGAAAGCAAACAAGGCCCATGTTGCTCTTTGCAGAAGTCTGTCGTGTAACTGGCAGCTGGTGATAGCGCTGTTTGTATCTGCATGAGAAGTTAAACCTGCCATCAGACTCCAAAAAAGCACCTTGACATGCTTGGCATCCCCATGTAAAAATATCTGGTGTTCTTAAAGTTTGGGTTCAGACTGGCCCCAGGAACACTGAGCTTATAACAGATCTTCTGGCATTCTTGGTCAAGCTACGTAGGGCTAAAAGCAGTCAGGAGTCAAGTCTTGTACAGAAGCATTGCTCAGCCTCACTATGCTCATACCAGTCCCGGGAACAAGCATATGCAGAGAAGCTATATCCCTAAATATAGTTGGTTATACATGTATTACTCTTCACTGTGTTCCCAAGTGATTTTCATCTGGCTACTATTTCTCTTCTGCCTGCCCTTTGCTAATGTCACATCTACAGGCAACTACCACTCCAGCCTGCACAGTGAGGAACTGCAAAAAGTAAAAACATCTCCCAGAGTGACAGAGAGCAGCTCATTTTCCATTCACATCACTGTCATGTAGACTAGCCTTATATTTTTCTGCAGCTCCAGTGGACTAATCACTAGCTTTGTTAGTGTGTGTGCAAAAGGAAGCTCTCAGACCAATGCCATGGCATCCTGGCTGTGTCCAGGGTTATTCCTGGAGTGACCAAGCTGTTCGCTGCACTTCTGAGTTCCCTGCTTTTCATTGCAGTGTGGCTGAGTCAATATTCATGGAATCATAGGATCATCTGGGTCGGAAGCGACCTTTCAGATCGTCGAGTCCAATTATCAACCCAGCACTGACAACACCCATCACTAACCCATGTTCCTCAGCATCACATCTGCCCAGCTTTTAAATACCTCCAGGGATGGTTATTCCACCACTGCCCTGGGCAGTCTCTTCTGGATTTATGAAAGGGATGTCCTGCCTGACCAACTTGATCTCTTTCTATGACCATGTGACCCGCTTTCTCGATGAGGGGAAGGCTGTGGATGTTGTCTACCTGGACTTTGGTAAAGCCTTCGACACTGTCCCCCACAGCATTCTCCTGGAGAAACTGGAAAATCATGGCGTAGACAAGTGTACCCTCTGCTGGATTAAAAACTGGCTGGATGGCCGTGCCCAGCGAGTTGTGATTAATGGAGCAAAATCCGGTTGGCGGCCAGTCACCAGTGGTGTCCCTCAGGGCTCAG